>CM022946.1:97759733-97887295 GCA_012931725.1 Litsea cubeba | reverse complement strand
ACTCTGCTGCTGATACATCCTCAGCAAATGAAAAACGACAGCTCTTGATCCTGAAGACAATCTTCCAAACGAAGACCCTTCTCAAGAAGCTCTCAGTTGGTAGAGGCACCCGCTCTGGCCGGGACTACCACAAAAATTACAACCAATCTTCCTTACATATGTAAATCCTTCAGGAAAAGATGTTGTAAGCGCCCCTAGTGGCAACAATGATGAACATGCAGGTCTAAGGAGGCTTTCAAGTATGACTTGATTGAACACTTCAAGCACATACCTGCACGTCTGCACATCCTAGATTTGTTGCGAATGTCTCCGCACACTCGTGATAATCTCATTTCGGAATTACAAAAGCTGAATGAGGATGTCGACAAACATGCCCCGCAAGTCTCCAAATTGAAATGGATTACCGGGTCAAAAACTCAGAAGCCTCCTCAAAGGGAGAAAAGAAGAAAACTGAGGGATCATGCATTGAATGCCTCTCGGTTAAAAAAGCAGCCAGTGCAACCATCGCCTTCACAAAGGATGACCTCCTACTTGGCGAAACCAGGCATAACCGACCCCTATACTTCACAGGGTATATCAAGGAAATGCCTATGCACAGAGTTCAGATCGACCCAGGTTCTGCACTCAACCTCATCTCCACATGGCTCTTGAAGAGTTGGGCATCCCACCCAGCAAACTGAGCCACACATCTGTATCTATCTTTGGATACGATGGAGTACTCAAAGGCCTATCGGCAAAATCAGGTTCAAGTTGGCAGATCGGTGATCTTATCTCTGAGGTCACAGTATATGCAATAAAGACCCCTTCATGCTACAACATCCTTCTCGGACGCCCTTGGATCCACGAGAATGGTGTTGTCCCTTCAACTCTACATCAATGCATCAAGTTTGTTGGCGACGACGGCATGATACATCGAGTCTTTGCGGACAGAAAACCCTTCAAAGGTAAAGAAGTCCACTTCGCAGACTCACAGATGTATGAAGGTGAAAAGAAGAAGAGAGGAGAAGCACACAGCATCCTTTGCCGAAAATCTCCAGAAAGATAAAGGCAAAGCTCCTCAACAATCACCGGAAGAAAACAAACCATCCGGTAAATATGAGAGAGAGCATCCAAACTCCATTCATCATCTCCCTCAAATCTTCAAAGCCTTTGGTCATCACAACTAAAGTGAAGAAAGGCAAACAAAAACCTGGGTGGCAAATTTGTTGTCTCTTTCGTGTCTCTCATGCAAGACACAGACTCGGATTCAGAGCAAGAAGACGACACATCGTCAAGCCAAGCTGACACTCAGCAAGTTCAGCCTGCTCTTACTCCAATGGAGACAACTTCTGACATAGAAGATCCTACGTCAGCTTCCTTCGTTGTTCCAGCAACTTCAACAAAGGAAAAGCCGATCTTCTTCCATAGATCGGATGCTCTTCATCAAACTCCATGCTTGAACCTTTCCAAAATTAAAGGTACGCCTCAACTATCCTTATACAGTTCTGTGGCACAAGCTATTATGAAGAAATGGGCTATGACGCTCAAAACCCAGTCGGTTTGGGAGAAGGGACGCGGTATTCTCACGCCATTGGGGCCCGTCTTGACCAAAAGCCAGCTGGAAGATTAGAGACTCTACGGCTATGTAGAAAAGTCTTCACACGGGTTAGGATATGAATCCTGACACTCCCTTGAGACAGTTGACACAAAGGCTTAAAAGTCAATATACTGACCAAGCCTCAACATCTCAAGTCCATGAAGACATCGATCTCCCTGGATATCTTTTTGATGAGTCACCTGACAAAGATCCAGGAAGCTCATCCAATTGGCACGATTTCTCCGAAAATGAAGAGGAGTTGTCCGATGGCACAGACGTGTGGACTTCTGACCCTGAAGAACCCTCATCTCCAAAAGAAGTAGCCTACTTCGACCTCAGTTTCAACAGGCGATTGGGATCATCTCATAGCAAGCCTTGGGAAATTACCGATCAAGAAGACCCGTGGAAAGGAACAAAACCTTGGTCTGGAAATGCCCTTTGAAACCCCAGAAGGTTTCGTTGAGCTGGAAGCCTCGAAAATATTGTGGAGGAACCACCTTCGAACCTTCCAACAGAAGATCCTGTTCAAAAGATAGACTTGGGAACACCAGATAACCCACGTCCTGTATTCATAAGCAAGAATATAAAGGATGATGAGTTACCCGAGGTATATTGCCTTTCTCGTGAGTTCGTTGATTGCTTTGCATGGTCTTACGCTGAAATGCCAAGCTTAGACCCCAAAATAGCAGTTCACAAACTCAATCTTTAAGAAGACATCAAGCCTATCAAGCAAGGCCAAAGAAGATTCCGTCCAGATGTGATGGATAAAATTGAACAAGAAGTTCAAAAACTCAAAAGCGTCGGCTTCATCGTGAGGAACAACATCCTGAATGGTTGGCCAACATTGTCCCCGTGACAAAGAAAAATGGGCAGATCAGGTCTGTATTGATTATAGAGACCTGAATGGCGCATGCCCAAAAGATGAATTTCCGCTCCCCATACCAGAGGTAATGATTGATATACCTGTGGATTCGAGGGCGAATGACATTCATGGATGGTTTCTCTGGCTACAATCAGGATAAAGATGCATCCTGAGGATGAAAACATACATCCTTTCGAACCCCATTTGGCGTGTATTGTTACACTGTCATGCCATTTGGTCTGAAGAATGCTGGTGCCACATATCAGAAGGCTATGATGAAAATATTCCAAGATATGCAGCACAAGACGGTTGAATGTTACGTTGATGACCTCGCCGTCAAAAGCAAAAGAAAAGAAGATCATCTCGAAAACCTTCGAGAAGTCTTCCTCCGGCTTCGCAAACACAAACTGCGAATGAATCCATTGAAATGCTTCTTCGGCGTCTCGTCGGGTAAGTTCCTCGGATTCTTAGTTCGGAAAGCTGGAATAGAGCTTGACCCCATAAAAGTCAAAGCCATTCTAGAAATGCCCTCCCCAAGAACCTTGAGAGAACTCAAAGGGCTTCAAGGGAGATTGGCCTACATCAGACGGTTCATCTCCAATCTTTCGGGGAAATGCCGTCCATTCTCCCGGTTGATGAAAATGGGTGTAAACTTTGTCTGGGATGCTGACTGTGAAGCTGCTTTCCAAGACATCAAGTCATACCTGACAAAACCTCCAGTGTTAGCTGCTCCTACCACTGGAAAACCATTCATCTTGTACACAAGAGCCCTTGATCACTCTCTGGGAGCTCTGCTTGCGCAAGAAAATGATCAGAGAAAAGAAGCTGCTCTATATTACCTCAGCCGCATGCTAGTAGGTGCAGAGCATCGCTACTCTCCAGTCAAAAAAGAATGCCTTGCAGTGATGTTCGCCGTACAAAAGCTGCGTCACTACTTGCTTTCCAACACAGTCTACCTGGTCTCGAGGGTCAACCTCTTGAAGGTCCTTGTCACAAAGGCAGGTTCTCTCAATGCTCGACTGGCAAAATGGTCCATCCTTCTGTCACAATTTGATATTAGGTATGTACCACAAAAAGCAATCAAAGGGCAAGCTCTAGCGGACTTCCTCGCAGAGCATCCATTGCCTAAAGATTCTCCACTCCGAGATTGATCTCCCAGACGAACCAGTCTACAATGTGGAGACTTTCTCACAAAGTGCCTCCTGGGATATGTACTTTGACGGTGCAACCAGGACAAATGAAAAAAGACAGCTGATCTCGGGAGTTGGCATCCTCTTTGTTAAGCCCCGACAAATACATGATTCCACACGCTTTCTCCGCTACTGGAACCATGCACAAACAATGCAGCTGAATATCAAGCTCTGATCTTAGGATTGGAACTCGCCATCGAATCCGGTATCACCATGCTGGAAGTCTTTGGAGACTCTCAACTGATCGTCAACCAGAATGAATCAGAATTTTGAAGTCAGGAAGCCAGATTTGTTGCCCTACTACAACAAGGCACAATCACTTCTGCAAAAGTTTGACATCTGTCACATCACCCACATTCGTAGAGGTGAAAACATACGTGCAGATGCCCTAGCCGGACTTGCCGCATCCATGGCAATCCAGGAAGGGGAAAACATGCAAATCACAGTGTGCGAAAGGAGAATCCTTCCTCCTCTTAACACACACCAAGCAGTTGCTGAATGCCACCAAGTGGTCGGAAGTCGGATTTCAATCCTTCAAACTTCAATCGGCGACTGGAGGGATCCGTTCATTGATTACATTATGTTCGGAATCCTACCTGAAGATCCAAAAGAACGGTTAAGCATCCAAAGGCGAACCCCAAGCTTTCATTTGGATATTCCTTCAAAAATCCTTTACAGGAAGCATTTGCGTTTGACGAAATGAAGACCTCATCAGTCCTTCAGTTCCTACGCACCAACATCATTTGTCGTTTCGGCATACCCAAAAGATTCATCCATGATAACGGACCACAGTTCCGAGATCATCGATTCTACAGGTTCTGCGACAAATACAAAATCCAAAGCTGTCCTTCGACTCCATACAATCCGGCAGCAAACGGGTTAGCAGAAGCTTTCAACAAGACACTCTGCAAAATCCTCAAAAAAATGGTCTCTAGTCACAAAAGAGACTGGAGCGACAAAATGTCTGAAGCTTTGTGGGCCTATCGAACCACCGTTCGAGGACCAACCCATAGCACACCATTCTCCTTGGTCTATGGATGCGAAGCTGTCGTGCCCTTGGAAGTACAAATTCCTTCCTTGAGGGTATCCTTGCAAAATGACATGACTCAAGAAAACAATGTCAAATTGCGACTCCATGAGCTGGACAATCTCGATGAGAGACGGCTCGAAGCTCAACAAAGCATTGAACTTTACCAAGCACGTATGGCAGGATCTTTCGATAAAAAGGTCAGGCAACGCGCCTACAGAAAGAGTGACTTGGTTCTTGCGGTAAAAAGACCAATGGTCTTTGCTCACAAGTCCAAAGGCAAATTTGAGCCAAAATGGGAGGGACCCTACGTCATCGACAAGGTTTTCTCTAATGGTGCATACGCACTCCTAAACATGGAAGGTGACAGATGTATGCTGCCCATCAACGGCAAGTTCTTAAAGCGGTACTACCCTTGAAGACTTACCCAACTGGGTAAGAGCAATGCCTGTACGGCCAAAACCGGTTTCCAGGTACACGCTCGCTAAACCCACCCTTTTTTAGAATTTTCATATCAAATGTTGAAATTTCTAGAAATCTAAAACAATGCTTACTTTCATCGTTTCATTGTTCAAAAAAAAAATATATCCAAGTTTAGGAACCTTTCCCTAACTTGACCAAAATTTTCAACCCTTGAACCCAAAATTCATGGTTTGAAACAAAATCCGGATTCAGGGATTTCCACCCTAGTCCACCCTGCCTTTTACCGCCAAAATGGTTTTAGGTCAAAACTTATGACCCTCGTGTCTTTAAACAAAAAAAAAATGGTTTTTCAAAAACCGCGAGGAAGCGACGCTTAGTCGATACTCGCACAAATCGGAAGCAAGCAAACCAAGTTCGACACTTCCAAAATCGCAGGGAAGCGACATTTCGTCGGTACTTGCAAAATCCAAAACTGTGGAGATGCAACATTTCAGTTGATATCCACAACCCAAATTTCAAAGGTTCGAAAAAACCTAAAAAACTGTGGAGACGCAACATTTCAGTTGATATCCATAACCAAAAGGTTCAAGAAAACCACAAATTTCAAAAATCGTGGGGAAACGACATCAAGTCAGTACCCGCAAAACCAAAATTTTTGAAAAGCAAGGATGCGACATTCCATCGATACTTGCACCCAAATCCGCGAGGATGCGACATTCCATCGATACTCGCAACCGAATGAGCAAGGATGCGACATTCCATCGATACTTGCAAGAACATTCAGCAGGGGAGGGCGACTTTTAGTCGATACTTGCATTTTTTGAAAACCAAACCGGCTATAAATGCCATCAAAACAGGCTATAAATGCCACAAACCGGCTATAAATGCCATCAAAACAGGCTATAAATGCCACAAACAAAAAACTTGGATTTCAAAAAAAAAAAAAACGGCTATCAATGCCACCAAAACAAAACAACCGGCTATCAATGCCACCAAAACTGGCTATAGATGCCACAAAAAAAAAAACTCGGCTATCAATGCCACAAGAAAAGCTGGCTCTCATGCCAAAATTGGCTTCCATGCCACAAACAAAAACCTGGCTTTCATGCCAAAACAATCACTTGACAAAAGATTTTCACAAAATGACAACCTTTTGATCAAATCCCATTTAGCAATTACTTTTATCACAAAAAGATTCAAGTGAGCGTAGGGATAACAAAAAAAAGAGCATCCCATTTAGCAATTACTTTTATCACAAAAAGATTCAAGTGAGCGTAGGGATAACAAAAAAAAAGTACCAAAAAATACATGTGGTACCAAAAAAAAGAAAGTGTTCACAAGCACTACAAAAAAAAGAGTACCAAAAAAAATACATGTGGTACCAAAAAAAAAGAAAGTGTTCACAAGCACTACAAAAAAAAAGTACCAAAAAAATACAAGTGGTACCAAAAAAAGAAAGAAGGATGGTTTCTGTATACAGGAGCTCAATAAAAAATGGTCTCCAGCCAAGAGTTCAGCTCCTTAAGCAAGCTTTTGGCCTCATCCGTCAAGGATTCCAAGGCACGCTTCTTCAGGAACCTGCCATGAGATGATGGGGTGGGCTGTAACCCTTCTTTTGCACTGGGAAGCTTCCCTCGAGCGGTTTTCCATTGTTTGTTCTCATCAGACTTCCTTTTGAGAACTCGATCGGCATCCGCAACTTGGTGAATCAGAGCAGTCTCCCTTTCACGAGCCTCTATTATTTCAGCCCACTTGGCAGCGACTTGTGCCTGCAGATGCTCAAGACGTTTCCTGGCCTCATCGACCTCCCTATCAAGGATGTTAAGGTCATGTGTCAACCCAATGATGGTTAGCTCTTCTAAGTTCCTCTCTCGGACTGCCTGCTTCTTGCTTTCTGTAGCCTCATCCAGGTTAGATTGAGCCTTATCCGCAGGGTCCACGAACATCTCCTTGAAGAACTGATCGTCAGGAAAACCCATGGTCTCAAACCACTTGTCACCCAGCTCAATGATCCTATTAACGATCGCCCTGGCATCTGTGACATCCAGACCAGCCTCTTCAGCATCACCGAGAATCTCACGCACATGCTGGATCATGCTAAATCCGGCTTCCAAGTGCCCAGAAAAGAGAGTCTCAATCCAAGAGCTCAGAACTCGCACCACCACCTTCTTCGCAAAAAGAAGAGATGGCCCAGCTGAAGATTCGCCCAACTCCGTTGGTCGGCTGCTCATGTCATCATCTGTTGAAAGAGTAACAAAAGAACTCTTTCCAGTTGAAGCTGCTCCTGCTAGGGAAGGAATCTCAGCACGAGGTATCTCCTCAACATTGTCAGAACTGGTCCCAGGAGCCTCTACCTCTGGATCAACCTCTGGCATCCCTTGCTCTGGTTCTGAAGGAAGCGATGGACCCTCCTCTGTCACTTCAAAACCTGCCAAAGAAACACAAAAAGGTATGAATATGATCTTGTTTGAAAATCATTATCAGGGTTATAACTACAAAATACATTCTTCGACGACTGGCGGAACACTTTCCTCCTCTATGAACTCATTGGAAGCATCATCAACATTTGCATCCATCGATGGTTCAAAGTCATCGGAATCCTGTGGCAAGTCAGCTGGCAAGAAATGTGTTAGCAAACCAAGTCACAGACAAAAAAAAAGAAGAAAAAAAAGGGAAGTCGTACCAATTGGAGATTCTGGATTCACTCCAGAGTCCCTCGGTTTTTCTTCAGGTGCCTCGACAGGATCCGTCACCACCTCATCGGTTGGGACCTCAGGCATCACCAAGTCTTCCTCTGCTAAAAAAAAAGAAAAGAAAAGCAGAAACAAGAAGCAAATCAAAACATGGAAAAAATCCCATGAAAAGAAATGGAAAGAGAAAAAGGAAGAATCATACCTTCACCAACGGTCTCTTCTTCTCGGCTTCTCTTCTCTGGAGGCTCGTCAGCATCCACTGGCACATCCTCATTGATAGTAAGAGGAACTTCCAAGTCAGGAGAGTCCTCATGCTGCCCCTTGCTGCGATAATGACTCCTCCCCCTCTTACCCCGGCGGGCTCGCTTCTTAGAGGAACCTGCCCCACTGTCAGAGTCAGGTTTCCCACTTGACTCCTCACTGGATGGTCTACTCTTGCCAGTAGACTCCACGGAAGCTTGCCTCTGTGCCAGCTTGCATCCAAGCGCCAAGTTCGGCTTCCTCCTGTTCTAGCTGCTCCAAAGCCTCATCAGGTATTTCTCGAACAGCTTCAGAACCAATGACGCCCTGGTCACCGAGAAAGCCTATCTTGTGCTTCTCTCCAGAAAGGAAGGCCCAGACTTCCTCTCGCCGGACGCCATCCGACTTTCCAAGGCCCTTTCCAGATGCCAGCTTCACATCAAGCTCCTTCTTGGAAAGCCCCCGATATGCCGAAAAGCTCTCCGCGAACCACTTCGCAAAGCCGGCAGTCCGGGAAGTCAGCAACACAGGATAAGAAATCATGGTTGTAGTGTCTTCAGCACTATAGAAAGCCCATGCATTTCTCCCGTCCTGTAAGCCTCCAAAGCGCTTCACCATGCTTGAAGGCGCTCCAACAACGCCTTGAGAAAAGCCCAGCTGCAAAGCAAAGCGAGAGGGTACATACGGCTGGATGTCGACGAAAAGATGTCTACGGTACACCATCGTGCCGACACTGTATGCTGAAAAGCCACTCTCTCTCTGCATTTGTCAAGGAATAATGCCTTCCCGACCCCGCCCTGGTAGAGTCTCGGGAGGCACCAAAATCAAAAGCCTTCTTCCGCAACTCCGGAGAAAGCTTCACTGAAGACTGCCCCATCTCGACGTCCCTGAACCGTCGGATCCTCATGCGGGCAAACAAAAGTGATTCGGACACGGCTTTGCCCTTAGCCAGTCGAATCATCAGAGGATCATCATCCTGTGCAGCACCCAGCCGGTGGAAGCCAGGACAGTGGTATACATACCACGAATAAAAGATATGGGCTGAAAATACCCTATTCATGGGAAGCCCAAGCCGAACCAAAAAAGCAGCAGCCTGCAGTTCGGTACACAGGTAGGAGTAAAGAGCTGGCACCAAAGCAAGCTGCTCTCCAAACGCCATCTGACAAGCCGGAAAAATACAATGCGGCCTGATGTGCGTTCCATCTCCTCCAGCAAAAACAGCCTCACCAAGCCAATAAGTGAGGTAAACAGCGAGATCTCTCCGCAGTGCAATGTCAGGACATATGGCATTTGTACTTGCACAGAAACCTCTCAACTCTTCTTGCATGGCCAAGATCTTCTTTGAACTTGGATCCTGAGCTCCGGCTTCTTGGGTCACGCTATCAGAAGACTCCCTGCTATCAAAAAAGTTGGGGAATGAAGAGCTAAAACTCTTCCAACTGCTGGATCTAACTTTCAAACCCTCCTTCTCCTTCAAAAAATCATAGAAGGCGACGAGCTGAAAGTATAGAAGCCTGAACTCCTCAGACTGCCCCTCGAGGACGCTGTCAATCGGCATAAACTCCTCATAGAGTTTGCCAAGGATGGGCAATCTAGTAATGGCGCTCAGCTCCTTCAAAGAAAAACCAATCTCACCATTCGTCACAACGAAGGTATTGGTTTGTGGGAGGAATGACTCTAGCATAGCCATGAAGGCCTCGTCGGAAAAGATTACGGTCTCCCTAAAGGCGCGGACCTCATCAAAAATCCCGGCTTCCTTCAAAACGGCGCCACCAATCAGCAGGACGCGATCAGTCCACGACTTCCACTCGGAGTCGGCATTGAAATGGCCTCGAAGTCGAAAAGACTTGATCCAATTGCTGCCGTCACCGCTGAAAATACCAAGGCCCATCGGTCTCAAATCGACCGACGGATAATCAGAGCCCTGGTAGCCGCTGGATGGCATCAACAGATCCATGTCAACAGGCGACCTCTCCGTATATCCAGGAGAACCGCCAACAAAAACCCCGGTCTTGATTACATTTGTCCTTCTCACCCAGCTTGGAGGATCTTCCCTCTTAGGGCACGTGGGGGCAAGGCTCATGATCGAGACGGTGCGATCAAACGTCGACCGGGGTAGCAACAGTCTTCTTCTCACCATCTGCTGTGAAAGAAAACTGAAAACATCTCCTCTGGTATGTCATGTCATCAGGGACTGCATCACCAAAGAAGAAGGTAGGCTTGGGCAAAACGCTCTGATCTTCCATCACCCATGGACGACTGCTTACCATGATCTTATAGAATTCCTCTGTTGAGGGAGTCGCACTCTTCCAGATTTCTCTCAACATACTGGACCTTCTCAAAAGCCTGCTGAACGGCCGAATTAGAAGATCTAGAAGATCGACGAGGTACGCTTGTAGCAGGCTCTTTACCCTTGTTCGCTCTGGAGGAACCACCTGAAAAGGATGGAAAAGAAAAGGATCAAACATCAAAATGACAGAATCTCGCTAAAAAAAAATCTGGCGAAATTTTGACATGATGACGGGGCAATTCCGAAGAAAAGGAACTATCCCGAAAGAAATAGAAAGCTTGAAGATGGGCTCAACATCGCTGCGAGCTCCGAAACTCCAAACTTTCGAAACCTCAAAGTCTCCGCAAAATCAGGAAGGGCTCAACATCACTGCGAGCTCCAAATTCCCAAATTTGCGAAAACTTTCAGGTATGCTATCACATCATGCTACAAATTTAATTTACAATTGAATGCATGCATGAACATCTAGGTTTGCCAAAAAAAAAGAGGGGCATTATCATGATGAGCAAAAAAAAAAAAAAAGAAGAAAAGAAACTTTCTCAAAAAAAAAAAGGGGAAAGAAAACAAAAAAAAAAGAAGAAAAGAAACTTTCTCAAAAAAAAAGGGGAAAGAAAACAAAAAAAGAAAAGAAAAGAAACTTTCTCAAAAAAAAAAGGGGAAGAAAACAAAAAAAAAAAGAAGAAAAAAAACTTTCTCAAAAAAAAAAAAGGGGAAAGAAAACAAAAAAAGAAAAGAAAAGAAACTTTCTCAAAAAAAAAAAAAAGGAGGGAAAGAAAACAAAAAAAAAAGGAAGAAAAAAAAGGGAGGTGGCCCACAGGCCACGTGGCCGTACGGCCAGATCCGTACGGCCCACAAACAAAAAAAAAACAAAACAAAAAAAAAAGAAAAAGAAAAGAAAGCAAAAAAAAAAAAAAGAGAAAACGTGTGAAAAAAAAATAAGCAAACACGTGAAAGAAAAAAAAATAAGAGAAGAAAAGAAAGAAACAAAAAAACAAAGGAAAAAGAAGAAAGAACTTTTTTTCCTACAATGGGGTTTTCTTGAAAAAAGGGAACTTACTTGATGCCATTGATGGAGAAGAAGAAGAAAAGTCTTGAAGATCTTGAAGAAGAAGAACTCTTGGTCTTGAAGCCCTCTTGAGATTATTGCAAAAGAAAGTAATAAGAGCAAGAGATCCAACCTCCTCCTTGCTTTTATAGAGGAGAGCAAACCAAAGAAGGAAAGAAGAAAAAGGTAAATGTTACTAATTAGTAACCTTACCAAAAGAAAGAGATTAGAAAGATTCTTTCCCAAAAGAAAGATATCTTGAAGGATTTTCTCCCAAAAAGAAATCGATGACGGATTCTTTCCCAAAAGAAACATATCTTGAGATATCCTATCCCAAAATAAAGGGATCATGAGAGATTCTCTCCAAGTAAAGATATTCTTAGATATTCTCTATCCAAATGAGATATTTTTGGATATTCTTTACAAAAATGACACCATATGAGATCTAAGCCATTTCAAAAGCTTAAGGTCCCATGGGTTAGCCCATATGAGCCAGGTTTGACCACCTAGGCACAAAAAATAAAATAAAATAAAATAAAATTATTTTGGGCTTTTAGTCAAAGAGAAATCCCTCTTACCAAGAGCATACAAAAATGGTTCCATGCCTCTTTTGAGTTGATTGGACCATACAAAAGAAAACTCCAAGCCCCATGAGCTTCCAAAAATCAAACCATCCAGCCTCATCTACCAAATTGAGCCAAAATCTTGAAATTGACATTCCACAAAAATCAAACCAAATCCTGGTCCCCTAACTTGCAACATACAGCCTGTTAGGTCACAAGACCAAAACCAAAAACCAAAACCTGATCCCCTAACTTGCCACATACAGCCTGTTAGGTCACAAGATCAAAACCAAAATTGATCCCCCAACATTCCACATATAGCTTGTTGGGTCACACGATCAAAACCAAACCTGACCCCCTAACCTGCCACATACAGCCTGTTAGGTCACAAGGTCAAAACCCAAATCCACATCCCTGATGTCATCTTCAAAACTTTGCCTCGAGATGGTACGTGATCCCTTTCACTACCATAAAATTCCCCTGGAAGCTCAAAAGGCTACAAATACCAAAAAGAAAGACTGCTCAAAGACTCTTGGTCAAGTCACAGGCTCTCCTTCAAAAAATCTCTTCGAGGCACATCGACTACAAAAGTTAAGCAACTCGTCACTGTACCTCGAGGGGGCATTTGTTGACACCAAAAATGTCACTTTGCCTCTTCAAGACCCAAAGAGCTACATGAAGTCGTAACCTGCCATAAATAGGCAATGCTACTTCCAAAAAATCAAATCTTGTCAGAATCAAACAAAAACTGCAAGATCCTTCAAGACAGCCAAAAGAGGAGTACACAAGAAGTTTCGGGCCATTTCAAAATCATTTGGCCTAACTTCGCTTCTCCGACAGCCGAAAAGGAGCTCTCGGCAGCAAAAGCATCGGAGACACCAAATCTTCGATCAGGGCCGATGGATGGTCTCAAAATACTTCCAAAAGGCTCCACGTCAAGTTCCGAGTCAAACCGACAACGTTTGACCCTACATCAACCCTCGAACAGCTAAATCAAGCCTCTCGGCGGCGAGAACCACCGAGGCCATTACTCATCAGATATAGCACATGGATGGCTTCAAAATGCTTATAAAGGGCTACACGTCAAATTTCAGGTCATTTCCACAACATTTGACCATAGTTTGACGCTCGGAAGCCAAATCAGGCCTCTCGGCGGCAAAGCTCTCCGGGACCATGGTTTCCAAGACAGAGCCTATGGATCATCTTAAAATGACTCCAATAGGTTCCCTGTCAAATTTCAAGTCAATCGGACATCGGTTGACCGCACATCAAACCGCGACATCTTCATCGCGACAAAAAAGCAAGTCTACTGGTGATAGGACCCCAAACGGCTTCAAAACTCAAACAAAAGCCTATGGTTGGTCTTATTTATTGCTCAGGAGGCTTCACACCAAATTTCAGGTCATTCCGACATCGTTTGACCCAGTTTCAGCTTCTGACGGAAAATCGGCAGCTCTGCGCGACAAAGTCTTCGGCTTTCTCAGGAAATTGGAAACTTTGCAAAATAAAATGCAAGGATTCTCATCAGGTTTCCTACAAAGAAATCAGGCCAATAAATGGTCAAAATGTCAAGGAAAAGTACAGGAGAAAAAAGAATAAAAAAACACCCAAAACGGACACAAAACGGGACACAAAGGGGGTAAAACCCCCCCAGGGTCGCAGACCCCTGCGACCCTGGCCCAGGGTCGCCGGCGACCTTGGAGCCCGGGGTCGCCGGGAAGGCCCCGGAAACCCCGGTTTTCGCCGTTTTTTCACGATTCGAAGAGCCCAGCCTCTGGTACTTTCCAAAATTCATGCTTTTGAGACACCAAGTCCTCTGACATCCGTCCAAAACACGGGTCAATCATCAAGAGTATCGAAAACAATATTGATCGCCACCCGGTCAACAAGAAAAAGTGTGCTTTCTACCCGACCGATCGAGAAATCGACAGGACAGATGGCACCGACCCGCTGTTGGCAACAAACACCTGAAATTACATGGTCATCTGATGTCGATCTACATGAAGATCCATCGATGATCATCGACAGAAGAATCCCAAAAGACGTGGCACGGCCCGCGACTCTTCAGCTGCTCGGCGACCACTTAATGCGATTAATTGACTAGCTTTATTACAGTCATTAATCCATTTCTTTGGACGGCCCAATCAGAAGCAAGCATTCGGGAGTTACAAGTCAAGAGATTCATGGCATTTAACCCATGAAACTCCTCCCATCATGGCGATTAAAGGCGATTAAATGCCCTCAATCTCCTCCGGCCAATCAGAAGCCAAGAAAAAGGAGTTACAAAATAAAGAATTCAATTCTGTAACTCCTCCCTTTATGTAGCTTTATGACAATCAAAGCTCATAAACCCTCCTAAATGGCCACCTAAAAGCCTATAAATAGGAGAGCTCTCCAAGAAGAAAAGGAGACAGACACACAGATCATCAGAAAAAAGCACAAACACACAGACAGACAGAAGCACAGAAATCCAGAGAAAGGAAAAAGAGAGAAAACTCTGCGGAAGTTCTACACCGGCCACCACAACAAGGTGACAAAAGTCCCTTGGGGGTACCCCCCCCCCCCCAAGGTCCTTGCCTTCTCCTCCTGCCTCCAATGGCTTAGATATGGCTTTTCAGCCCGTCTACTCGGCTTTTTATTGGACATAGGACCTTCTTTTGGTCTTTGTCCTCTAAAAACCTGAGGTTATAGCCAAGCCAAGCGAATCAATAAGCATCCTCTGTTCTCATCTGCATGGATGATGGCGAAGCCCACATATGGCTTGCGACCGTCAATCTAAACGAGTCCCCCACAATCTCCTGAGAAGTTAGATCCTCCTTTTCTTGCTTTTCATTGTTGTTTGTATTTTTTTAAAAGAGACAAAAATCACAACTCTTGTCTTTCATTATTGATAAGGATTGTAAATCGGCTATAAACGCCAAATCGGCTATAACGCCAGAAACCGGCTATAAACGCCAAAATCGGCTATAAATGCCAAAAAATCGCCTTTCACGGCAAATCAAGAAAATGTCTCTTTTCTTAAATATATGTGCAATGGAAAACTTGAAAGAAGTTGATTTCCTTTTTACTTGTGAAGGTTGATCTCCGGATCACCACTTGCAATTCCATGTAAAAATAGAAAATCTGGCACACCCAAAAAAAATAAATAAATGTTGATGCACGCCCCTTGCCCCCTGGTTACGAAAGGGTCGGAACCAAACGGACTCCCACGTCCGCCGACCTCGGTAGGAACCGAGCACTGGAGCGCGGTCCATCACTCATTCTCTCATTTTCTCATTCCCATTTCACAATTTCCAAGTATCACAGGTAATCCCAAACTTTCATGGGCTTTAAGGCCTAAAAGGGAAATGAATGGGCCTCAAAACAAATAGAATAGATGGGGTGAAATGGGCCTAAAACAAGTTTATAAATGAACCACAATACAATCCCAAACAGGCCCCAATAAAATCCATAAAGGCAGCTCAAGATGTCACAGAAATGGGCCCTGGACTGGTCTGGGCTCGTTCGAGCGACCCAGGGTCCGCTCGAGCGAAGCCCAGACAGAACCTGGCCCGCTCGAGCGGCCCACTGGGTCGCTAGAGCGGACTGGGCCCTGTCCAGTCCGCTGGAAGTGCAGAATTGCACTTCCTCTTCCTTTTCCTGATTTTTTTCCTTTCCTTCTTCCTTTCTCACATGTTTCCATACTCCCTTGAGCTTCTCAAGCTAAATTAAATCTATCAAACACATCCACACACTAATTTATATGCCATTCCATCAAACAAAATCAAGTGCAAACCTAATCTTCTTCATTCATCAAGATACAAAAGTTCTTGGAACAAAAGGAGTGGATCTATGGTAGATGAATTCCAAGAACATAAAACATTCCAAGATATGGATTTCAAAGAAGATACATATAACACATTGCCTAACATATTAATACAAAACCATGGCATGAAAAAGAGAAGAGATATATAAAGAAGAGTTTCACATAACCATGCATATTAAACAAATCACCATTATTAGTTGAATATTCACTTGCCTTGGGTCAAGAGGAGATGCAAATCACCCTAAGATGGTCCTCTTATAGTCCCAAGCTCCAAAATCACAAAACCCCCAAAAATAGCTCAAGAATAAGCCCTAGAAAACAAATCCATTGCAAAACTCAAGGAAAACCTTTCCATGTATGACAAACACATTCTAAATGGTTTGGAAAACCAAGATTTGAAGAAAGAAATCCATTGCTAACCTTTTTGAAGCTCAAACAAAGAACAAGGGCTTGGAAAAGTGGTCTCTCCTAGCTCAAATCTCTTGAAAATGGTGTCTTTGGAAAGCCAAGAGGGAGGGGAAGAAGCTGGGAAGATCAAATCTCCATTTAGCATCCAAGAAGAAGAGATACATGAGGAGAGAGAAAGTGCTGGGAGAAAATGCCTTAGACAGCCCCCATGTTGCAGGAAAATGAAAAATGGAAAAAAGATAAACCCATTGTGGTTTTATAAAGGGTAAGTGGGCTGGGCCCCCATGGGCCCCAATTTCACATAACCATGCATATTAAACAAATCATCATTATTAGCTGAATATTCACTTGCCTTTGGTCAAGAGGAGATGCAAATCACCCTAAGATGGTCTTCTTATAGTCCCAAGCTCCAAAATCACAAAAACCCCAAAAATAGCTCAAGAATAAGCCCTAGAAAACAAATCCATTGCAAAACTCAAGGAAAACCTTTGCATGTATGACAAACACATTCTAAATGGTTTGGAAAACCAAGATTTGAAGAAAGAAATCCATTGCTAACTTTTTTGAAGCTCAAACAAAGAAGAAGGGCTTGGAAAAGTGGTCTCTCCTAGCTCAAATCTCTTGAAAATGGTGTCTTTGGAAAGCCAAGAGGGAGGAGAAGAAGATAGGAAGATCAAATCTCCATTTAGCATCCAAGAAGAAGAGATACATGAGGAGAGAGAAAGTGCTGGGAGAAAAATGCCCTAGACAGCTCCCATGTTGCAAGGAAATGAAAAATGGGAAGAAGAGAAACCCATTGTGGTTTTATGAAGGGTAAGTGGGCTAGGCCCCCATGGGCCCCAATCTTACAAAGGCCAAAACTAACATTTGTGGGTCCCGAATGAGATCAACGAAGAACACAAAATCGATCAACAAAATATTTACTTTCCAAAAAGTATATTTTCCCCAAATTCTGAAAATTTATGAAATTTATGGACAGATTTAGTGAAAATGTCATTTTTACCCATTTTTCTAGAAAAACGCGATTTCAGAGCATCAAATCAAAATGGTCAAAACATGAAAGTTGTTCAACCGAATAGAATGAGTCAAAAGGAGCAAAATTTGTAAGTTTTCCAAAATAAGAATAATTTCTCACAAAAATACATTTTACAAAGACCGGGTCAAACTAAAGTCAACGGTCTTTAAAATCTCCAAGGCTATGAAAAATCTAGTCAAACTCCAAAAACAAGGTCAAACCAACTCAAATCTCACTTAACAAGTTAAACCATGATTAAAACAATACTAAACAAAGAAATTGGGGGTCGGGGTCTTACATCCTCCCCCCCTTAGAACCCATTTGGTCCTCCAAATGGTCTAAACCAAATCAAAATAAAAAATCCAAAAGAGAAAAGAAAACACTGACACCCTACGCTGAACCTCGGCAACTGAGATACCCTCTGATCAAACCTAACGTTGAGATGTGCCTGCAAACAACATTCTGATTCGGTTGAAGGCTTCACACTGTTCCACACATCTGCTTGAAAACATACTTCTCTGACCAAACTAGAGTTCAACAATTCTTCTAATCATCCCTGGTGTCATCTGTCGTTCTCGCACTGGATCAATTCTTTTACTTATCTCATCAGTGACTGTCGGTTCAAGAAACTGCAAGTTTTGTCTCTTTCTATCACCTTGGAATTCTATGCCTTAAGTCCTACAAAGCTGTACACAGTGTCCCTGATGCTTGTACAAAGATGTGATCGTAGACATGCCTTCACTGAAAAATCTTCATCCCGAAAAATTCTGAAATTTCCATATGTTTGCTCTAACTATGTTTCTCGAAAGCATCATCAGCTTCTGGCCTCCAAGTATACCGTCAATCCTTCTTTGTTCTGAAATCACAAACTCCAAATTCTATAAGTCTCCTGTCACTGACTTGGTCTGCTACAACCTAGATGTCATACTGCTATACACCAAATGTTAAACTGCCATAACCTGCTGAGCTGTTCTGTGTCAAAACTTCGCATGGCTTGCCTCTTCAGATTTCACTCTTCGAGTCTTCTACCCTTGACATGTAAAGCCGACCTTGGAATTCCAATCTGTGTTCACAACTCCATATTCCAAATCTTTCTGTGCTGTACTCAGAATTCTTGCCCACATCTGATTCTATCTACTTGCTGCTCTTGATCTCTTACCTGGTACTGTGTTATCAACAAAATAAACCTACCAAGCTGGCATCATTCCCTGATAAGTTGAAACCTTCAATCCAAGTCTCGAAGCAATTCCACCACTTTTAGTTTGTCCTCTAAGGTTCACCAATTAACTAAATCCTTGTAAAAGTGTGGGTAGAGTCATTTTCCTTGAATGGTGCTTAACTGAAATTTTTTCACAATCTGGAGTCTGCTCAATCATCTGTTTCTGCCTTATACCCTACCTTTCCTATAAGAACAATTGTCTCATCAACTTCCGAAGGTCACGTCTCGAATGATGTTTACTCTCTCATAAATCCAACTTTGTTTCCAACTGAACCAGTACACACCCTGACATCCATCAACCCTTCAATTCTTACACTTCCAAACTCCAATCATAAGCCATTACAACTCATTCCATTCAATACAAAATAAAACTTAAAACCTTAAACATAAGGTCTAAAACAATTACTTAGTCGAATTTCATTATTTTTAAAACATAGTAGAAACTGAACTTCCAAATTATCAAATAAAACTTAAATAAATAAATTTTATCAAAGTCTGAGTATGAAATAATATTATTCATTTTGAAATTCATATCTTCATAACCCAACAAATCATTGAAATACTCAACAAATTTCAAATCAAGATTTCAAAAATAAATCAAATTCATGTAGTATGACCATATATTAAATTTTGCGAAAATCTGCAAAAAATCTGAGTGTTAGTTAAACACTAAACCTTGTTGAAATCTGAACTCATTTGTTCATAAAAATCTAACGGAAATCTAAACAAAGTTGAGCGTTAAAACAAATGTAGGAAATCTGCATATAATCTAAACACAAAAACCCTTAGGAAATTCATTTTGCATAGCCAAAGAAAATGAATCAATGAAATAGAAATTTCACATCGTACTTTGAAAAAGAAACACAATTTTCGTTACATGTTTTTAAAGATTAGTTTATCCACTAGTCTCTACAATCCATCTTTAAAAACACCCATCCATTTCTAACCAAACATATACAAAATTTTGAAATCTTTAAGGTTTTGAAATGTAGATGTCAACATTTAAGAAAATTAAAACAAGAGCAAAATTTCAAGATCATTGTAAAACAATATCTTAAGAAGATTTAACAAAAATCCGAAACACAAATCCTTATGAAAACAAAATCATGTGACTCATGAAAAGAGTATAATAACATAGTTTATTTCAAAATAAGACTTAAAGAAGAAACATAAATCCATTAGCATACATCCCAATCGGTTGATTCATTTGCATCTACACGTTGTCCAATCCATTATCCTGTAAGTCGGTAAAATCCACAAGGTTTCCTCTGCTGCCGAGAATTATCTTGACTACAACTAACCATCCACTTGGTATTCCCGCCGAATCAACTACACTGGCTAAGCTACAAGTCCTGAAAATACTCAGCCAAATCTATGACAAGGCTCGTTAAATCCGGGAAATCCCTGAGTCTCTGGCACTAGCTTCCAACCTTACTGACTAAGAATCACTTCTCCCTTCGTAAAATCGACAGCTAACATGTCTCCTGCAGTCCTTCATCTTGGAAAGATGGTCTGAGTTCACCCAAAAATCCACATTTACTTACCTTGGTACGCTGCATAATGATCTTCGATTAGCTGAAAGGGGATCTTCAAATACTGCTCAAATTCTACTTTGGCGGGCAATTACACATGTCTTCTCTCATTAACCACATGAAGATGCTGAAGGCTGAAAGTCTGCTGATGTTCTCCGAAAATAACATACTAAGTCCACAGGGTTCTCAGTCTCCGACACAAGCACAAACAGAAGACACTGAATGTGGGTATGGAGATTTTAAATTCTCCCCCACGAAAGAGGAAATTTGGTCATCCAAATCTCCTAACAACAAGAACTTAAAAGAAAAGACAAGCAAAGTCTCCCGAACTGAAAGAAAAGTAGACTCAAATCCAAAGAAACAAGGACACGAGAAAACAAATCGACACAATCTAACGAATCCTCACCACACGTCTTAATGTCTCTAGAGTATTTTATTTCCTAGAAACTAACCAGCTCTGATACCAATCTGTCACACCCCGAAACCGGGCCCTGCAGTGATTCGATCTCGGGATGCGAAATTTTGGGATAAATTTGAAACTTTTGTTATATTTCCCAAGATCCACGTGAATGAGGATAAAAAAAAAACTTCCATCACGATCAGAGTATATTTTCGCGGAAGCTAATCATGGTGTTACGACCCGGAGTCCGTGGCCATTGGATTCCGTGTCTCACTCGACCAATATCATAAAGCCATCATATAGGCCGACTGGCACAAATCATAATTCAAAGAATACTGAGCTGGTAGTAACAGGACTATTTATTTCCCACATATTCAAATTACAATTAACAGTGTCTTAATTACAAATCCAAGAAAAAGGCTAACAAAGTCATACAAAAATATTCAACTAAACAGAACTACTACCCCCAATATTTAGATACGAACTCCGGTGCCAAACTTGACATCTAGATGATATCAATGGGCAGCCTCTCACGTTAGACCAGTGGCTCCACCGCCTCCTCCGATCAAACACCTAAAAATAGAAAGAGAGGAATCTGGCACCAAACAAACAGGGTCAGACATGACGGTCTAGCAAGCAAATAAACAAGTAATATGTAATATGGGCATTTATAAAACCTTATGGAATCATTGTAAATCCATTTAAAGAGTCTAAACAATAATAGCAGTAAATCATGATGAAACGATCGAAAGACCGAACATAAATATCAAAGCAAATAAATGAACAGTCTTTGAAGTATGAATATCTCGAAAAGATAACAGCCTACATAAAACAATTAATAATTGGAAATACATTTAAAATCTTGAATAATAGAGACAATACGATAAAAGATAGGTTTCATAAACATTAACAAATTCAAAGAATATACTAAGTATAAACAAACAAGAATCATAAAATAAATTAATAAACAGATAAAACATTGGCAACCACACATAGCTATATTCTCCTATTACCGAAGTAACAAGAGTAGACAGAACCGTAGCCACTGCACGTGGGACCGGAAACAGAATCAGAACTGTAGCTATACAAATGGGACCGGCAGATCAAAATCAGAACCGTAACCACTACGCGTGGGACCGGCAGATCAGAAAAGTTGCCATAGTCGGTACAGACAGAATCCAAACTGCAGCTGGCAGACAAATTAAAGATCCCAAGCCGGGTGATCAGCCCCTCAAGGTGACCTAAGCCTAGTGGTGCCTTTAGTTTTTAAAACCTGAACCAATACAAATCAAAATACTAATCCCTTTGGCTCATGGGCTCACACCACAGGGCTCTGGCCCCATCTCGCCTCGAGGTTTTATTTTTTTGAAATCATAGTCTCTTTGGCTCATGGGCTCGCACTACAAAGCTCTGGCCCCATCTTGCCTCGAGGTTTTATTTTCAAAATACTAGTCTTATTGATGAAATCTCAAATGTGGCGAACCACTCCAATCTCCTTTCAAATCGATTCGGAGAAAACATACGAATTTCCATGGTAAACCACTCAAATACACATCAAAGTGATTTGTATAAAATCATACGATCAATCCTTTCGAACATAGAAAACCACATGATTTTATAACAAGTCACCGATGCCATTCAAATTAGTTTACCGAAGAATACAAATATATTCTCTGACTTGAAATGGAATGGAATTGTGTAGAATGACTTAATGACTTACCAATGAACCATCTCAATGCACATTTAACCTTTAAACATTGATTAATAAGAGAATACGTTTGATGCCAATGAAAATCCACAACATTTAAGTGATAAAGTGCGCATTGAGGCTTGAAAGATTCCCGGGTAATTTCACATATGCTCATTCTCTCATTGTTCTCATTCCCATTTCACAATTTCCAAGTATCACAAGTAATCCCAAACTTTCATGGGCTTTAAGGCCTAAAAGGGAAATGAATGGGCCTCAAAACAAATAGAATAGATGGGGTGAAATGGGCCTAAAACAAGTTTATAAATGACCCACAATACAATCCCAAACAGGCCCCAATAAAATCCATAAAGGTAGCTCAAGACGTCACAGAAATGGGCCCTGGAAAGGTCTGGGCTCGCTCGAGCGACCCAGGGTCCGCTTGAGCGAAGCCCAGACAGAACCTGGTCCGCTCGAGCGGCCCACTGGGTCGCTCGAGCGGACTGGGCCCTGTCCAGTCTGTTGGAAGTGCAGAATTGCACTTCCTCTTCCTTTTTCTGATTTTTTTCCTTTCCTTCTTCCTTTCTCACATGTTTCCATACTCCCTTGAGCTTCTCAAGCTAAATTAAATCTATCAAACACATCCACACACTAATTTATATGCCATTCCATCAAACAAAATCAAGTGCAAACCTAATCTTCTTCATTCATCAAGATACAAAAGTTCTTGGAACAAAAGGAGTGGATCTATGGAAGATGAATTCCAAGAACATAAAACATTCCAAGATATGGATTTCAAATAAGATACATATAACACATTGCCTAACATATTATTATAAAACCATGGCATGAAAAAGAGAAGAGATATATAAAGAAGAGTTTCACATAACCATGCATATTAAACAAATCATCATTATTAGCTGAATATTCACTTGCAGGAGATGCAAATCACCCTAAGATGGTCCTCTTATAGTCCCAAGATCCAAAATCACAAAACCCCCAAAAATAGCTCAAGAATAAGCCCTAGAAAACAAATCCATTGCAAAACTCAAGGAAAACCTTTGCATGTATGACAAACATGTACATTCTAAATGGTTTGGAAAACCAAGATTTGAAGAAAGAAATCCATTGCTAACCTTTTTGAAGCTCAAACAAAGAAGAAGGGCTTGGAAAATTGGTCTCTCCTAGCTCAAATCTCTTGAAAATGGTGTCTTTGGAAAGCCAAGAGGGAGGAGAAGAAGATGAGAAGATTGAATCTCCATTTAGCATCCAAGAAGAAGAGATACATGAGGAGAGAGAAAGTGCTGGGAGAAAAATGCCCTAGACAGCCCCCATGTTGCAGGAAAATGAAAAATGGGAAGATGAGAAACCCATTGTGGTTTTATAAAGGGTAAGTGGGCTGGGCCCCCATGGGCCCCAATCTTACAAAGGCCAAAACTAACATTTGTGGGTCCCGAATGAGATCAACGAAGAAGAAAAAATCGATCAACAAAATATTTACTTTCCAAAAAGTATATTTTCCCCAAATTCTGAAATTTATGAAATTTATGGACAGATTTAGTGAAAATGTCATTTTTGCCCATTTTTCTATAAAAACACGATTTCAGAGCATCAAATCAAAATGGTCAAAACATGAAAGTTGTTCAACTCAATAGAATGAGTCAAAAGGAGCAAAATTTGTAATTTTTCCAAAATAAGAATAATTTCTCACAAAAATACATTTTACAAAGATCTGGTCAAACTAAAGTCAACGGTCTTTAAAATCTCCAAGGCTATGAAAAATTTAGTCAAACTCCAAAAACAAGGTCAAACCAACTCAAATCTCACTTAACAAGTTAAACCATGATTAAAACAATACTAAACAGAGAAATTGGGGGTCGGGGTCTTACAGATACCTTTCCCAAAAGAAAGATATCTTGAGGGATTCTATCCCAAAAATAAATCAATGAGAGATTTTCTCCCAAAAGATAGGAGATTTGAGATATTCTCTCCCAAAGAAAGATATCTTGAGATATTCTCTCCCAAAATAAAGGGAACATGAGAGATTCTCTCCAAGTAAAGATATTCTTAGATATTATCTATCCAAAGGAGATATTTTAAAAATTCTTTACAAAAATGACACCATATGAGATCTAAGCCATTTCAAAATCTTAAGGTCCTATGGGTTAGCCCATATGAGCCAGGTTTGACCACCTAGGCACTAAAAAAAAATTGGGCTTTCAGTCAAAGAGAGATCCCTCTTACCAAGAGCATACAAAAATGGTTCCATGCCTATTTTGAGTTGATTGGACCATACAAAAAGGAATTCCAAGCCCCATGAGCTTCCAAAAATCAAACTATCCAGTCTCATCTACCAAATTGAGCCAAAATCTTGAAATTGACATTCCGCAAAAAAAAAAAAAACCAAACCAAATCCTGGTCCCCTAACTTGCCACATACAGCTTGTTAGGTCACGAGACCAAAACCAGAAACCAAAACCTGATCCCCTAACTTGCCACATACAACCTGTTAGGTCACAAGATCAAAACCAAAATTGACTCCCCAACAATCCACATGCAGCTTGTTGGGTCACACGGTCAAAACCAAACCTGGCCCCCTAACCTGCCACATACAGCTTGCTAGGTCACAAGGTCAAAACCCAAATCCACATCCCTAATGTCATCTTCAATACTTTGCCTCGAGATGGTACGTGATCGCTTTCACTACCATAAAATTCCCCTGGAAGCTCAAAAGGCTACAAATACCAAAAGAAAGACTGTTCAAAGACTCTTGGTCAAGTCACAAGCTCTCCTTCACAAAATCTCTTTGAGGCACATCGACTACAAAAGTTAAGCAACTCGTCGCTGCACCTCGAGGGGGCATTTGTTGACACCAAAAATGTCACTTTGCTTCTTCAAAAGCCAGAAAACTGCATGAAGTCGCAACCTACCATAAATAGGCAATGCTACTTCCAAAAAATCAAATCTTGTCAGAATCAAACAAAAATGACAAGATCCTTCAAGACAGTCAAAAGAGGAGTATAGAAGAAGTTTCGGGCCATTTCAAAATCATTTTGCCTAACTTCGCTTCTCCGACAGCTGAAAAGGAGCTCCCGGTGGCGAAAGCATCGGAGACACCAAATCTTTGATCAGAGCCGATGGATGGTCTCAAAATACATCCAAAAGGCTCCACGTCAAGTTCCGAGTCAAACCGACAACGTTTGACCCTACATCAACCCTCGAATAGCTAAATCAAGCCTCTCGGAAATGAGAACCTCTGAGGCCATCACTCATCAGATAGAGCGCATGGACGGTTTCAAAATGCTTACAAAGGGCTACACGTCAAATTTCATGTCATTTCGACAACATTTGACCATACTTTGACTCTCGGAAGCCAAATCAGGCCTCTCGACGGCGAAGCTCCCCGGGACCATGGTTTCCAAGACAGAGCCTGTGGATCATCTTAAAATGACTCCAATAGGTTTCCTGTCAAATTTCAAGTCAATCGGACATCGGTTGACCGCACATCAAGCCACGACATCTTCATCGCGACAAAAGCAAGTCTACTAGTGATAGGACCTCAAACGGCTTCAAAACTCAAACAAAAGCCTATGGTTGGTCTTATTTATTGCTTAGGAGGCTTTACCCCAAATTTCAGGTCATTCCGACATCGTTTGACCCAGTTTCAGCTTTTGACGAAAAATCGGCAGCGCTGCGCGACAAAGTCTTCGGCTTTCTCGAAAAATTAGAAACTTTTCAAAACAAAATGCAAAGATTCTCATCAGGTTTTCTACAGGGACATCAGGCCAATAAATGATACAAAAATGTCAAGGAAAAATATAGAAGTAAAAAGAATCGAAAAACAGTAAAAACGGACGCAAAACAGGACAAAAAGGGGGAAAACCCCTCCAGGGTCGTCGGCCCCTGCGACCCTAGCCCATGGTCGCCGGTGACCCTGGAGCCCGAGATCGCCGGTGGGCCCCGGAAACTCCATTTTTTGCCCTTTTTTGCCGATTAGAAGCGTCCGACCTCTGGTATTTTCCAAAATTCATACTTTTGAGATACCAAATCCTCTGACATCCGTCAAAATCACGGGTCAATCATTAAGAGTATCAAAATCAACATTGATCGCCAATCGGACAACCAAAAAAGTGTGCTTTCTACCCGACCGATCGAGAAATCGACAGGACAGATGGCACCGACCCGCTGTTGGCAACCAATACCTGAAGTTACATGGTCATCCGATGTTGATCTACATGAAGACCCATCAGTGATCATCGCCAGAAGAATCCCAAAAGACGCGGCACGGCCCGCGACTCTTCAACTGCTCGGCGATTACTTAATGGGATTAATTGACTAGCTTTATTGCATTCATTAATCCATTTCTTTGGACGGCCCAATCAGAAGCAAGCATCCGGGAGTTACAAGTCAATTGATTCATGGCATTCAACCCATGAAACTCCTCCCATCATGGCGATTAAAGGCGATTAAATGCCCTCAATCTCCTCCGGCCAATCAGAAGCCAAGAAAAAGGAGTTACAAAATAAAGGAATTAAATCCTATAACTCCTCCCAGTATGAGGCTTAATGACAATAAAAGCCCATAAACCCTCCTAAATGGCTACCAAAACGCCTATAAATCAGAGAGCACTCCAAGAAGAAAGGAGAGCAAAGAAACAGCACGACAGACTGCAGAAAATCCAGAAATTCAGATAGAAAACGGCATAAGAAATCTAAGAGAAAGAAAGAGAGAAAACTCTGCGGAAGTTCTGCACCGACCACCGCTACAAGTTGACAAAAGTCCCTTAGGCGGTACCCCCCCAAGGTCTTTGCCTTCTCCTTCTGCATCCAATGGCTTAAACGTGGCTTTTTAGCCCGTCTACTTAGCTTTTTATTGGACATAGGACCTCCTTTTGGTCTTTGTCCTCTAGAAACCTGAGGTTATAGCCAAGCCAAGCGAATCAAGAGCATCCTCTATTCTCATCTGCATGGATGATGGCGAAGTCCACATATGGCTTGCGACCGTCAATCTGAATGAGTCCCCCATAATCTACTGAGAAGTTAGATCCTCCTTTTCTTGCTTTTCATTGTAGTTCGTATTTTTCTAAAAGAGACAAAAATCACAACTCTTGTCTTTCATTATTGATAAGAATTGTAAATCGGCTATAAACGCCAAAATCGGCTATAAACGCCAAAAAATCGCCCTTCATGGCAAATCAAGAAAATGTCTCTTTTCTTAAATATATGTGCAATGGAAAACTTGAAAGAAGTTGATTTCCTTTTTACTTGCGAAGGTCGATCTCCGGATCACCACTTATAATTCCAAGTAAAATAGAAAATCTGGCACACCCACACAAAAAAATGTTGATGCACGCCTCTGCCCCCCGGTTACGAAAGGGTCGGACCCAAACGGACTCCCACGTCCGCCGACCCAGGTAGAACCGGGCAGAATGCACTGTTCCATCAATGACGTGATAAAAGCCGCTTAGGAGGAGAGGACGAATGGGAAAAATATTTTACAGACTATTTCTTATAAGCTTCAAATATGCCAACATACTTTATGTTGGTGGAGTAAACAAAAATTTGGGAATGCAGATAGGTTTATTCAGCAAAAAACAAAGGAGCTTGAAGACTTGCAGTTTCGAGAAGGTCCTAATGTGAAGGCAGACATCAAGAAAATTCAAGAAAAGATTGATGTTGTTGATCATACTCTGATTTGGAGTTGGAGTTGAAATTGTTGTCAACATAGCATGGCCATTTTAGTGGGTCAGCCCACTTGCAGCCCAGTTGTGCAAAGGCCCAATCTAGTGGAAATGAGAAAGTCTTCATATAGGCTCATCAATGGGGCCTACAACTGTTAGGTATGCACTTATGGAAAGGGACGTTTGTATAGAAACTTTGTTCCAAGTTTTTAGGATAAATGGTCTAAGAGAAGAAGGAGGTGACGTGTGTGAATGGGATTTTTTAATTATGGAGAGCAGTGAAGAAAAAAATGAAAGGGGTGTATAGGGCTTCTCTTGCCTTTCTTTGATCTACAGCGGAAGAAGCAAGAGGCGAAAGCTTGCGGCCACTGCATCTCTCTCAATCTCCGTTGCCATCTTTCTTGTAATTTCCATCTTTAGTGGTCTGCGTCTCTCTCTGTCTTACTCGCCATCATCGTTGCTGACACGATTTGGTGGCTGGGTTGTCAAACCGGCTGGGTTGAAGGAGTTGCAAGAACCAAAGTGTGCACAAGATCTGCAGTTGTCAAACCGGCTGGGTTGTGATTTTTTTGTGTGTTAGACTGGTTACATTTTTATGATCTGATTTCTGAAGGTGTTCTTCAGTATATATGCTGATCCATTCTTCATCTTTGGTAAGGTCATCCTGCTCTCTCCTTCATGTGGATTTATCTGTTGGTGGGTGATCAGAGTGTGTATTTGGCAGAGGTTGTAATTGCAAAGTTTGGTTGTGATTGTTTGTGACTGTTTGATTGTGACTCGCAATAAGTGTTTGTGGTTGACAAGAGTTGCAAGGCAGATTTAATTGAGAACTAATCACTGTGAAACTATTTAGGTGATTGATGTGTTGCTGGAGTTTTATTGTAAGGCACCTGCGTGTGTCATTAATTCTTTATATCCTTGTAATCGCTCAAGTGGGTGCTTGAGTGTAAGGGTTGGTGCTCTTGTCAGTCTTGTCAGTTGGTGCGGGCGACGTTGTAAGGGGTTGGTGCTCCTAGCAGTTGATGTTGCTAAAATAGTGGAAGTGCACTCTTTGTGCACCGTGGATGTAGCCTGCGAGTGAACCACGTAAAAACTTCTGTGTCGTGGTTGTGTGGTTGATTGTGTGCATAGATTAATTTAACACTGGATTTAGAGTTATAAAAGATCGACACTGATTCACCCCCCCCCCCCTCTCAGTGTCCGTGTGGGTACAACAGCTGGTATCAGAGCAAGGTCCCATTTACAATCATAATCTACTTTGGGTGATCTTGTTACAACCCACATGGCTTTAGGAGAAGTTTTTCTTCTAATAAGGCACCACTTTTTGATAGGAAAAACTTCTACTTTTGGAAAGTCAGAATGCAGACTTATCTTTCAGCATTAGGGTATGACATATGGGACTATGTAAGAAAGGCTACAAAGGAAAAGAAGATTCTACTGATGTGGCTGAGAAGAACTGGTTTGAGAATGATTCAAAAGCGAGGAATGCTCTGATGTGTGGCTTGTCAAACAGTGAACTTGTCAAAGTCATGAACTGCAAAACTACGAAAGACATATGGGAAAAACTAAATAGTGTACATGAAGGAAATGAGAAGATCAAGGAGGCTAAGCTCCGAACTCATCGATCACAGTTTGAAATGCTCAAGATGAATGAGGATGAGAACATTGACTCTTACATGCTTAAAGTTAATGAAGTTGTTAATGCTATCAGAGGGCTTGGTGAGGAGATTAAGGAACCATCACTTGTGAAGAAAATACTGAGGTCTCTTCCCCCTAGATTTAACTCAAAAGTATCATCTATTGAGGAGGCCAAAGACTTAAATGTCTTTAATATGGATGAACTGCAGGGATCTCTTACATCATATAAGATGAGAATAGGCAAGACCAAACCTACTGAAAAGGAAGTAGCATTCAAAGCCCGCAAAAAGACCAAACTGGTAGCATAGTCCGAGGATGAGGACTCAGATGATGAATCGACAGCTAATTTTGTACGGAAGCTAAGGAAGGGAAAAGGAAAATTCAAAGGAAACCTCCCATTCAAATGCTTCAATTGTGGAGGTATTGGTCATTTTGCAGCCATGTAACCTCTTGCTAACACAGATGAAAATGACAGTGACTCCTACAAATCAAAGAAAGATTATTCTCGTAAGTCATATGTCAAGAAAGGAAAGTCAAATAGTTATATTTCAAAAAGGATAGAAAGTTCTTCAGACGATGGTTCAAATGAGAATTCTGAAGAATCAAATCAGATTCTATTTATGGCAGTCCTAGAGGATGAAAAGGAAGAGGAAAAATCTGATAATGAGGAGATTGAGACTGAGATTGGTTTGGAAGATGAGCTTATCGCAGCTTTGGAGCAGTTGAGTACAGAAAGAAAGAAAAAAAAAATATTTCAAAGAAGATGACAGAAACTAAAGAAATAGTTGAGACACTCAAGGTTGAAATAGAATAAGGAAGCAAAATTAAAGAAGAGCTTGAGTCACAAGTTATCATAAAGACAAAGGAGTGCGGCAGAATGGAAGAGGAAATTACAGGTTTGAAAGCTCAAGTTGACAAGACTAATCAGAAACTAAAGGCATATGAAGGATCAATCAAGTTGAATGAAATTTTGAAAAATCTGAGACCTTCACATATAAAGTTTGGTCTAGGTTTTGAGAAGGGTGAGTCTTCAACCAAACAAGATGGTTCACATGTTGAGAAGATTTAGAAAGCAAATGCTCAGCCTGCTCGATCAAAACTTGTGCAACAACCAAAGAAACATGTAGCATCTATGGCGCAGCAATCTCAGCAGAGATTCATGGCACCTTTACAAAGGCAATCATCATTTTACAGGTCTACTCTATACTTTAATGGTCATTGTTTTAAGTGCAATACTTTTGGCCACAAAATAGCTACCTGTAAATTTAATGACAGGCTTAGAAATCATGTTAGTAGGAACCCATTTGAAGCCCTGATTATGAACCCCTTAGAATTCTACAATTACCAGAACTTTGGGCATATAGCCACGGACTGTATGTATGCATACCAATATCCTACTAACACCTTTCAGGATTACTATTATCATGCTAATGCTTTGAAGCAAAAGCAAAATATTGACATGGCGCAACAGGTGCATTATGAAAAAGAACAACAGAAAGGGAAGTATAAGAAGGTTTGGAAAAGGAAGGAGAGTCAGAAAAACAAACCCGAATCTTTGATTGTTCAGACAGCTCTCAAAGCTCATAATGGGCCAACACCTTGGATACTTGATAGTGGCTGCTCAAATCATATGTCAGGAGACAAGGACAAGTTCATGAATCTAGAATAGTATGATGGAGGCTCTGTAAAATTTGGAAATAATGATGGTGCCAAGATAGTTGGAAAAGGAGTAATTCAACCAAATCATGGCCGGGTAACTTCCAAAGAAGTTTTATTTGTGAATGGGTTGAAGCACAGTCTTTTGAGTGTGAGTCAGATATGTGATCAAGGACATGAGGTGGTGTTCAAGAAGCTGGGATTTCAGATAAGGAAGCCTAGCAATGGCAAAGTTGTAGCAATTAGTTCAAGGACATCTTGCAATCTCTACACACTATCTAAAACTGTCAAGGAAACATGTGCTATTGGACAAGTTGATGAGAGCAGATTATGGCATAGAAGACTTGGACATATAAGCTTTGATAACCTATCAAAGATCCATTCCAAGAAGGCAGTAAGGGATATTCCTCATAGAGGAAAGTCTTCAACTGTTTTTTTTTATGCTTGTCAATAAGGAAAACTTACTAAAACTTCTTTTAAGTCAAAAGAACATCACACAAGCAAGCCGTTGGAGTTAGTGCATACTGATCTGTGTGGTCCTATGAGGACTTAAAGCATCAGCAGTCATAAATACTTCATGTTATGCATTGATGACTTTTCAAGAATGGCATGGATAATGTTTTTGAAACATAAAAATGAAGCTCTTGACATGTTCAAAGTTTTCTGAAAACAGGTTGTGAATCATACTGGAAGGAGGATCAAATGTTTAAGATCAGACAGAGGTGGTGAATTCACTTCTGAAGAATTTGAAGAATATTGTCAGAAGTGTTAGGATTTTGTTTATTGCAATTTGATGGATGCATTAGCATTTTATTCATCTCATGAATGTTCACACATGCATTGATTTAGAAATTCTTGAAATCTGGATTTACACATGCATTGTTTTAAATCTTGTAAATCATATGTTTCATGCATGTTTTGGTTTTAATCTTGGATGCATTCAATTTGAAAAAGAGTTTTATAAATCAAGCAAGCCTATGGTTTAAAACTTTCTAATCATTTTAGGCTTTTTATATTTCATGTTTTTAAACCTCTTTGAATGATTTAAAATCACGTTTCCATGCTTGATTTAATGGCCCAAAAGAATCCCCTCAAGAATCATTTTAATATATGAGAAAAAATGGGAATTCTGGTCCCGGGTCGACCTGCAGTGTACCAGGTCGACCTGCCCATGGACCAGGTCGACCTGGCACACTGCAGGTCGACCGGGCAGAGGGCAGTTGGCTCTCCAACGGTCATATTTGTGACCGTTTGTATGAGGTCGACCGGGGCTTGTATGGGGTCGACCGAAGACACGCTGATACTCACTTTTTGAGTATAAATATGAGTTCATTCCCATGAGAAAAGCGTTGAACAACTTAGAGCTTCTAAGCACTCTTTGAGGAGTTTGGAGAGAAGAAAAAGGAGATGAACTAAGAGAGACCAAAAGGGTCATTAGTAAAGCTCAAGCTTGGATTAATGAAGTTAAATCTCCAAGTAAGCTTTGCTTAAACTAATCATATGTTATATGCTTTGTTTAAATCTTTGGAAAATGTTTAATAGCATGATAACTTTGATGTGTTGAATCCATTCTTCTTTTAATCTTTGATTTAAGTCATTGGATTCTTCACCTTGATTTCAAATCAAGTTGTTTTAATACTTTATAAAACATGTTTTGTCAAAACCTTTGATTTGTTTTATAAACATGTTTCATTAACTTGTTTGAATCATCTTTGTTGTTTTCATTCATTTAAGCTTTAGTTAAAATAGTTTGTTTTTGAAAACAACAATGTGTATGCGTCACATGTTTAGACATAATTAATTTCATACAGCTTGTGAGCTTTTGATTTTCAAATCATTAACAAGTTTGTATTTGGTACATGTGATTTGCATTTAACTTCTATCATATCTTTATGTGCATTAAACTTTTAAATGCTTTAAGCATATAACTTGTTGAGCTTTATTTTAATCTTGATTGAAGTTTTCACACACACACCTCATAAGCATTCATCTTTGTAATCCTTAGTGTTTGTGTGAGTTTGTTATTCACTTTCATATCCGCCTAATTTAGAGGCAATTATATTGAGCTTAAATTGTAATCTCTTAGAGTGTTTTGTGAAGACACTTTCTTTGAGAAAAATCTATTGTTGTAAGGTTATTGCTTAGCCATTTAAAAGCATTGTGTATAGGTTGTTGTTTAGCCAAGAAAAACGACATTGTAAGGTTATTGCTTATCTTTGGAAAGCATACTGTTGAGGTTATTGCTTAGCCTTTTGAAAAGCATAATAGTGGAAATCTGGTGGGGTGTTGAGTCACAAGCCGATAGTGGATGTAGGCATTGAGGCCGAACCACTATAAATCTTTGTGTGTGTAGTGGTGATTGCTTTTGTGGTGATTGTTTCATTTAGCTTCCGCATTATGTATGTTAATCATCACATGTGACTAGTTTGTTTTAAAGAAATTAAAATTGGTCATAATTAGTCATTAAGTGTAGCTCACCCTATTCACCCCCCCTCTAGGGTTAGGATCCCCAGGACTATCAATTGGTATCAGAGCCTCGTGCTCTATATTAGGATCAAGGGTTTGGAACTCTTGATTAGGTGTAAAAACCTAGAGTTAAAACCCTAGTGTTGTGCTTCCATGAAAATCATTAGAATGGATTCCACTAGTTTAGACTTTGTAGATTCTTTGGTAGATTCTTCTAGACCCCTCCTTCTTCCCACTATTGGAGATTCAAACAATGAATTTAAAGAATCTCAATTTGAATTAAAAGAGGAAGAAAATGATGAAAATGATAATGACATTGAAGAAGCTTATGAGGATTTGTGCACATTATCCTTAGAGCTTTCTAAGAAGAATAGAAGATTAAAAGAAGAATCTAAAAGACTAAACCAAGAATTAGTCTCTTCAAAAGATGAACTTAGAGAAAAAGAAGAATTAATAAATTGTGCAGAATCTAAGTTCATGATCTCTTTGCATAATCTATCTAATATTAAAGATGACCGAAGAGAATCAAAGATAGATTGTGATAATCTTAATAAGAAAAATTCTAAACTAAGAGATCAATTAAAAAGGCAAGATGAAAACATTAACAACCTAGAATCCAAGTTGAATATCTCCAAGGAAAATTCATCTAATGCTCATATTAAGATAAACACTCTAGAACTTGGATCCAATGTTATTAATGAAATTAAATTTGAATTAAAACTTGCCCTTGAAGAGCTAAGCAGATTTAAGGGAATTGAACAAGAACTAACAAAAGTTAAACTTGAAAATTCTACCCTTAAAAACCAAGTCACTCAACTTGAAACCTACAAACATAAATATGAGTGCAAATTTACCCATAGTGAAGAAAAATTTGAAAAGTTATTTAAATTGGGTAAATCAAAAGGAGATAGGACGGGTCTTGGATTTGATAGGAATATTTCTCATGACCCTAAGTTCACCAACACCTTTGTGAAAGGTGAGTCCTCTTTCTCTAGCACTCACACTTCTTTGCCCATGACTAAATGCAATTATTGTGGCATTGAAGGACATTTTAGGTTTGAGTGCAAATTAAGGAGAAGCCATGTGTCTAAACCCAACTTTGAACCCAAAAAGGTAAAATCAAATTCTATGAAGGGTAAGCCACTAAAAACCAAGGAAGACTCCAAGAAGACTAAACAAGTAAAACCTATTAAAAAGGAGTCTCCTAAAATAGATTCTAAAAAGGTTAAACAAGTTAAACCAACTCTAAAAGAATCTATTAACAAAAAGCTTCTCAATCTTCCTCCCATAACTCAACAAATGAAAGAACTTTTGAATAAAGTTGCTAAGTTAAATCTAAAATTCAAAAGTCAAATAAAAGGAGGAAATAAGAAGAAAAGAAAAGTGAAACAATCTCCTAAGAAACAATCTCACCAACCTCAAAAGACTAATCACCAGCCTAAGCCAAATTTAGTTAAATCTAAACATCATGGTGATAAGTCTAAATTGAAAATTTATCAAGTCAAATCTCCAATAGTTGGTAAGACTTTTAAGATGGACCTCAAAGACCAACCCTCCCAAGACCTTAGGTGGATTCCAAAAGTTATTTACATAGTCAAACCTTAAGGCCTTGGACCTCATTGACCAACCTATCCTTTATAGGTAAATCCTTTTGTTGGTCATGTCGCATTTGCATTTTGTTCTTTCTTAGTTACATTTAGTAAAATGCAATGTTTATTAGTAATCAATTGATTTTGTCTTCATGTACTTATCTAGTTACATATCATGGTTTTCAAAATCATTTGATTATATTTTCAACATGCTAGATTTGCTTCTTGTTCATTTAGTTATATCTCTTGCAATTCTATACATGTTCAATTGATTATGGTTTCAAAGCTTTATTAGCTAGATCTTTCATAATCAATTGATGTTGTAAAATCATTTGTTTGGATGTATTAGTAAGATTTGTTTTGAAAAACAAATGATTTGAAACAATTTAATTTTTCCATAGATTTCTAAGTTATATTTTCATATGAAAAATTATTGTTTTGAAAAACCAACTTGTATGTGTTTTCAAATAAGTTATATCTTTTAAAATGCAAGTTGAAAAATGATTGTGTCTCATTGATGAGATAGGATGATCAAAATTGATTTTCATTACATGTTTTCTAAGCTAGATTTTTGAAATGAAAATTCAATTCCTTGTTACTTGAGTTTCAATTGGTTAGAACTTAATAGTTATATTTTTCATTTGAGTGTATTTTCCAATTGATATCAAGTCATGATTTAAATCAATTTGTATGAGCCCTTGTAGTTATATTATTTAGAATACAAATTGATGATTGATAATGTGTCTTCTTCAAATTCATACTCACTTTGTTCATTGTTGGATTTTGTTTATGATTTGAAGATTGCATGAATGAAAATGCTTTAAAACATCTTTTGTTACAATCATCAAAGCATGTTTCATATTCTCATTTCCTTAAGCTTTTGTTTGTGTTATCTTAAATGGAAATGTATATTGTTTTAGGCATTTTGCATCTTTGCTCATTTGGTTTCATTCTCTATGCAAATGTCATTTAGTTCTTGTATGGTTGTGATCTTAGTTACATTTGTAGAAACCATACTAGAACTCTCAAATCCATCTTTTGTGCTTTCTAGTTATTATTTGATATGGATGGTTATGTTGTTGATTCATGTGTATTTTCTTTATGATGTCATCTTTATACATGTTTCAACTTCATAGTAGTGTTGAATCATATGAACCTCTTTGAAATCCATTCGTTGTATTTCATAGATTGTTTGATGGATTTCGTAGTTGTTGAATTCATATGATTTGACACTTTTGTAAATTGCATGCTTTACCTTGGTATATTTTTTAAATGCAATTTCTCTTGTTCATCACTATGCTCATTAGTCAAATCATTAATAAAAGTGATGAATAATCATTTTATGATGCTTGTTGGAATTTTGTGTTTGTCACATACTTGCTCTTAATCATGTTTCATATTCAATTGGTAATCAATTGGTATCATTTTCAATTAGTATCTATATCCAATTGGTATCATATCTTGAGTTTGTGATAGACCTTGTGAACATTGGATTGATCTTGATAGTCATATGTCTTTTGTTCCATGTCACATTCCATTAGCATCATAATCTTCATGTTTGCCACCTCTCTTGCACTTATAGGTAAATCACATGACCACCATGTTTATGTGTTCATAATCTTGGTTGGTTAATGGTTGAGGTAGGCTTCATGATTGAACTTCATTTCACTCATCTTGCACATGATAGTCATATTTTATGATTGGATGAAATGATTTCAAAATATTCATAGCATATGATTTTCATAGTTATATTGATTGATGCTATGTTTAGTATATCCCAATGACCTTGCCCTTTACTTTGGTAATTTGATCATATTGAGCTTTATAGTCAAATATTATTATCAATTAAATCTAATCCTTCACTTGAAGTTAACCCTCAATTGTTTAAACCATCTTCTTCTTGTACCAAATAGTTATATTCTTGTCAAAAGTTTGACAAAAGGAGAATATGGATTGAGGGGGAGTGAAAAACTTCATAGGAAGTATTAGTTTTGATCAAATTCACCCTTGTATTGGCTCTGATACACCTTATAGCTTATTACCCATGCATGATAACCTGTTATATATTACATTTTCAATTTCCTTTGTTAACAGGTGCTATTGAAAGGTATTTCCTTGTTTCATGTGTGTAGGTACCCCTGTTCAATTGATACCTTTGCAATTTAATGGCAAAGGGGGAGAAATTCTCAAGCTTAATGGCAAAGGGGGAGAAAGAATTAAGGGGGAGAAAGTGTTCAAGCTAACTAAAGGTGGAGAGAATGCACATCTTGCCAAACGGAGAGTGCATGGTCAGAGGGGAGAAATGAAGAGAAGAAAGCTTGGAGCTAAAGAAGATGCTTGGTTAAAGAAGAAAAGAAAGATTGAAGAATGATCAAGCCCCAAGCATCAAGGAGAATGAAGGAAAAGAGCTAAAGCCCAAGCCAAGACAAAGAGAGCATCCAAAGAAGATTTCAAGCCTAGTCCAGCCAAGGAGGAGCTGAAGACTTAGTGTGAAGATTTAGTGTGAGAAAGGTTTGCCATCAAATTGCAAAGGGGGAGATTGTTAGGATTTTGTTTATTGCAATTTGATGGATGCATTAGCATTTTATTCATCTCATGAATGTTCACACATGCATTGATTTAGAAATTCTTGAAATCTAGATTTACACATGCATTGTTTTAAATCTTGTAAATCATATGTTTCATGCATGTTTTGGTTTTAATCTTGGATGCATTCAATTTGAAAAAGAGTTTTATAAATCAAGCAAGCCTATGGTTTTAAAACTTTCTAATCATTTTAGGCTTTTTATATTTCATGTTTTTAAACCTCTTTGAATGATTTAAAATCATGTTTCCATGCTTGATTTAATGGCCCAAAAGAATCCCCTCAAGAATCATTTTAATATATGAGAAAAAATGGGAATTCTAGTCCCGGGTCGACCTGCAGTGTACCAGGTCGACCTGCCCATGGACCAGGTCGACCTGGCACACTGCAGGTCGACCGGGCAGAGGGCAGTTGGCTCTCCAATGGTCATATTTGTGACCATTTGTATGAGGTCGACCGGGGCTTGTATGGGGTCGACCGAAAACACGCTGATACTCACTTTTTGAGTATAAATATGAGTTCATTCCCATGAGAAAAGCGTTGAACAACTTAGAGCTTCTAAGCACTCTTTGAGGAGTTTGGAGAGAAGAAAAAGGGGATGAACTAAGAGAGACCAAAAGGGTCATTAGTAAAGCTCAAGCTTGGATTAATGAAGTTAAATCTCCAAGTAAGCTTTGCTTAAACTAATCATATGTTATATGCTTTGTTTAAATCTTTGGAAAATGTTTAATAGCATGGTAACTTTGATGTGTTGAATCCATTCTTCTTTTAATCTTTGATTTAAGTCATTGGATTCTTCACCTTGATTTCAAATCAAGTTGTTTTAATACTTTATAAAACATGTTATGCCAAAACCTTTGATTTGTTTTATAAACATGTTTCATTAACTTGTTTGAATCATCTTTGTTGTTTTCATTCATTTAAGCTTTAGTTAAAATAGTTTGTTTTTGAAAACAACAATGTGTATGCATCACATGTTTAGACATAATTAATTTCATACCACTTGTGAGCTTTTGATTTTCAAATCATTAACAAGTTTGTATTTGGTACATCTGATTTGCATTTAACTTCAATCATATATTTATGTGCATTAAACTTTTAAATGCCTTAAGCATATAGCTTGTTGAGCTTTATTTTATTCTTGATTGAAGTTTTCACACACATGTTAGATATCGCGATCACTGAGAGGGGGTGGGGGGGTGAATCAGTGATTCCTTAAAAACAGGTCCAATTTAACAACAAAAGCAAATCAAATCACACAAGGACACCAGATTTAACGTGGTTCACCAAAAGGCTACGTCCACGGTTCAAAGACTGTCCGAACACCGATCCGGAGCAGGTCTGAATCTATTTAGTCGCACCAACGACAAAGAGCACCAACTCTTAAGTTTCAGATAGCACCAACTATCTAGGAAGCACCTACTCCCTTTACAATTTATCTGCACCAACAGATAGGATAACCAAACCCCTAACACCAAGCACCAACTTGATATTCTACAGAATTAAAGTAAAGAACTTTTCTACAGCCCTTCCCCTCTACAATCTCTATCTCTCAATCCCTTACAAATTGTAATTTAAAGCATAAATAGAGAGACACTTATCTATGGACGAATCACCATCTTCATGAGCACATTCTCGTCCACACTTGCTGTAGAAACATGCAACACAACTGCACACTGCAACAGCTTCTTCTCCAATCACTCTTCTCTCCAAAACTCTCTCTTTTTGTTCTTTCTTCTCTTCTGTACACTTGAAAATGAACCAATCAAGCCTTTATATAGGTTATGGTAACCCTTAAGAGTGTTCAAATTAGGCTTGAATTCGTTTAGAAAGAGTCCCAAACGAAAGACATAAGGTTCCTGAATTTTCGTGCACAACTTCTAATTTCTGCGCAATTCTGGTTCCCGTGCTCGGTCGACCGCATGGGGTGCCCGGTCGACCGGCGACACACTGTGGCAGCAAAATAACTGGGAGCTATTTGGGACTGTATTCTGCAGATTTCTCTTTCCCGGTCGACCGCGTGGGGTCCTCGGTCGACCGACCACACTGCTTCAGGAATTCTGAATTCCTGAACTGTTTTAGCTCTGTTTTCTCTTTGAAGCTCTATCAATACCACACTAGTGACATTGTGTTGACAATAATTCCAACACAAAATGATACTTGAGATACTAAATACTTCAATGCTCCGTAAGACTTCTCAAGTCATCTCAAATTCCAACAATCTCCCCCTTTGGAATTGTTGGCAACACTTGGAACTTCAACACTTGGAACACTTTGAACCAGTTGACCTTCATGAAGCTTCTTCAGAACCATAGACCAACAGAATCAAGATCTTCACATTCTTGATACCAATCTCTCCCTAGCTATCATAGCATCACTTCTTCTAGCATAGCTTTCTCCTAGCATAACTTTCTCCCCCTTTGACAACAAGTCCAAAGGGACCAACGAAGGAGCGAATAGGATATTCATGGAATACATTGCTCCCCCTTTCAAGCACAACTCCTAAGGATTAGGAGAGTGAGTAACTCCTAATTTTTTTTGGAGATACTCGAAGACTTCCTTTGGCAGAGGTTTTGTGAAGATATCAGCAACTTGCTCAGTAGTTGGAACATATTCCAACTTTACCTCACCGTCTGCAACCTTTTCCTTGAGAAAGTGATAGCGGATTGGAACATGTTTCGTTCTAGAATGCTGAACAGGATTCTTGGAGATGTGAATTGCACTTGTGTTGTCACAGAGGATCGGCGTAGGATCCGTTGTCGGAACTCCTAGATCAGAGAGCATTTGCCGCATCCATAACACTTGCGTACAACAAGTTGCCGCTGCAATATATTCCACTTCCGCTATAGAAAGGGATACTGAATCTTGTTTCTTACTGTGCCATGCCACCAACCTTTCACCAAGATAGAATGCACCACCGCTTGTACTCTTGCGATCATCTATACATCCAGCCCAATCGGCGTCAGAGTATGCAATAAGAGTGAAGGATTTGCCTTTAGGATACCAAATGCCAAGCTCCATGGTACCTTTCAGATATCGAAAAATCCTTTTTACTGCTGTAAGGTGCGTCTCAGTTGGTGATGCTTGAAATCGAGTCACCATACATACTGCTTGCAGAAGATCCGGTCTTGTACCAGTCAAATAAAGCAAGCTTCCTATCATAGAACGATGAGTGGTGTGATCAACGGACGAACCCTTATCATCTTTGCTTAGCTTTGTGTTCGTTGTCATTGGTGTGCTCATTGGCTTGCTGTCTTCCATGTTAAAATGCTTCAGCATTTCCTTGATGTATTTCATCTGTGATATGAAGATACCATGTTTCAGCTGCTGAACTTGTAAACCAAGGAAGAACTTTAGTTCTCCAAGCATTGACATCTCAAATTCTTTCTTCATCTCTTCAGCAAAATTCCTGCACATTTCCTCATCATTGCCACCAAAGATTATGTCATCGACATAAACAATGACAACCAGCTGTTTGCTCAACTCTGTTTTGACATAAAGATTGCTATCAACCAGTCCTTTTCCAAAGCCGATCTTACGGAGATAGAGGTCCAACCTTGCATACCACGCCCTTGGCGCTTGTTTCAGCCCATAAAGAGCCTTTTTCAACTTGCACACTAGGTCTGAATTTTTGCTAATGAGAAAACCATCAGGTTGCTCAATGTAGACCTCTTCTTCAAGTAATCCATTCAAGAAGGCTGACTTTACATCCATCTGAAATACTTTGAAGGTTTTGTATGCAGCCAATGCAAGAAACATACGAATGGCTTCTAGACGAGCCACCGGTTGCAAAGGTCTCTTCAAAATCTATGCCTTCAACTTGAGCATAGCCTTTACAAACCAACCTTGCTTTGTTTCGTATGACCTGACCATCTTCATTCAGCTTATTCCGAAAGACCCATTTAGTACCAATAACATTCTTATCGGTAGGTCTAGAAACTAGTTCCCATGTGGAGTTCTTCTCAATTTGCTCCAACTCCTCATGCATAGCTTTTAACCAACTTTCATCGAGACTGGCTTCAGCCACAGTCTTGGGTTCAATGGTGGACACAAGTGAGTAATTGCTAACTACACTTTGTCTTGTTTTAACACCGGCCTCAGGATCTCCAATGATTTGATCCTTAGGGTGTTGCTCTACCCAAGTGCTTTTCTTTCTAGGTGTAGCATCCTCTGAGTCATCCTTTGATTTCTCAGAATCATTAGGTTCAGCCACTTCATCATCAATCTCACTCGAGTCCTCATAAACTGGACTGTCATGATGAGTTACATTCTTTGATTCACGGTTTTCATCAATTCTAACATCGGCACTTTCTATGATTTTTCTGGTCCTTTTGTTAAGACATCTGTAAGCCTTACTAGAGGAGGAGTAACCCAGAAATATACCTTCATCAGCTCTTTCTTCAAATTTGCCCGGATTTTGTTCAAGACGCTTGATGTAACACTTGCTACCGAAGACTCTGAAGTGCTTGACTGTTGCTTTTCTCCCAAACCATAGCTCATAAGGAGTTTTGTCTTCATGTGGCCTGATCAAGCATCGATTCTGAATGTATACAGCCGTATGGATTGCCTCCTTCCAGTATTTGTCAGCTAGCTTGCTCTCAGTTAGCATTGTGCGAGCCATCTCTTGCACGGTGCGATTTTTCCGTTCCACAACTCCATTTTGCTGTGGAGTTCTAGGGGCTGAATATTGTCTTTGAATGCCATGGTGCTCACAATAGTTAGTGAACTCTTCAGATGTGAATTCACCGCCTCGATCAGACCTTAAAATCTTGATACGTTTTCCAAGCATATTTTCAACCTGTGCTTTAAACACTTTTAAAACGATCAAGTGCGTGATGTTTATGCTTAAGAAACAATACCCATGTCATACGAGTATAATCATCAATGCATAACATAAAATACTTATCTCCATTGGCGCTTTGAGTTCGCATCGGTCCACAGAGATCAGTGTGCACTAGCTCAAGAGGTTTCTTTGAATGATGCTCCTTTGACTTGAACATTACCCTCGTTTGCTTTCCCTTTTGGCAAGAATTGCAAATGGGGTTGGAAGGCTTTTCAATTGTAGACATACCTCTGACAGCCTTTGAATTGCAAATCTTTGACATGTTATCAAAGTTTAGATGCCCAAGGCGTTTGTGCCACAACCAACTTTCCTCTGTCCGACTCATCAAGCAAGTGTTTTCAGCTCCATCTGACAATGTATAGAGATTTCCAGCAGTCCTAGATCCAGTAGCTACTGTTTTGCCATTGCTACACTTCTTGATAGCAAACCCATTCTTAGTGAAGACAACTTCGTGGCCTTTGTCACAGATCTGGCTCACACTAAGCAAGTTGTGTCTTAGTCCAGACACATATAAGACCTCGTCTGATCTGATCTTATTTGCCTTTAGCTGAACAACACCTTTTCCGCAGATTTTGGCACCATCATTGTTACCAAACTTCACTGATCCGCCTTCATAGTGCTGTAATTTGGCGAATCTTTCTTTATCACCTGTCATATGGCTTGAACAGCCACTATCAAGGACCCATGGTGCTGTCTTCTTTTGTGCATTGAATGCCGTTTGCACAATGAGAGATTCCTTGGAATTATCTTCCCTTTTCTTTGCCCTCCATGCCTTACTAACTTGGATTTCTTTTCAACCTGAAATTGGTTAGCAATAGGCAACCTACAATCCCTAGCCAAGTGTCCATAATTATGACACTTATAGCACTCAATTTTGTGGCTGTTTAGGATTGAAAAAGGGTTCCTAGTCACAAATGGGCTGTTTCTAACATAGAATTTGCAATCAGCCCTTTTATGTCCATATCTATTACAATGCTAGCAATAACCATAGAATCTGAACATTCTTCCTTTCTTAGGTGGCTGGGTTAAACTCCACAAACCTTTTCTTATTGACCATCTCAATACTAGGCTGAATTTGAAGCTTTGTAGCCTTGAGAGGTATGGCACTGTGTTTCATAAACAAAGAAGGTGCAGCTTTAGAGGACTCTCCGGTCTCAAATCCAATACCAAATTTATTGTGGAAGGGCTTTTGAACTTTCAGAATTTCATTGAGTTTCATTGTCCCTTTCAATTGCTTGGAGCACTTTGAGTTTTTGGCTACTTTCCAAGTTTTCAGCCTTTTGCTCTAGCGATTTCAGTTTCAAGTTTCATAGCCTCTTCCTTTTTGATACTTATTTGATTTTCAAGGACTTCCACCATTCTTTTATATTCTTCAACTTGAGTTTTCAAAGCAATAACTGAACTTTCAGATTCATGAAGAAGTTTCAGATTTTCTTACTTGTTTTTCGTTCCATGCTAAGCTCCTCAAGTGCGGCAATGAGTTCTTCTTTCAAGATTGACCTCAGCGTCCTCTTCCTCTTCCGGCTCTTGCTCCTCTTCCTCTTCGACAGTAACCATGAAGAGAGCTTCAGTTGCCTCGGCTGATTCATCATCGTCTGAAGTTTCAGACGAGCTGTCATTATATTGACTGATGAAGCTTTTTGCTTTGCCCCTTTTTCTGAAATCTTTCTTCCATTTACTCTTATCAACATAAGAGTCATCATCATTGTTTTCTTTCAGCGGACACTTCGCAGCAAAGTGACCAATACGCCACAATTGAAGCATTTAAAGGGTAGCTTCCCTTTGTGCTTTCCATTGCTTCCTTTCTTCAGCTTTCTAACTAATTGAGCCTCAAGCTCATCATCATCAGTATCAGCATCATGACCAGCAGTCTCTTTTTCCTTTTTCTGAACTTTGAAGGCCGCTTCTCTATTAGATGAAGACGTCTTACCTATGCGCATCTCATAGGCAGTGAGTGAACCATGCAACTCATCCATGGTAAATTCATTCAGATCCTTGGCTTCTTCTATGGCTGAGACTTTTGAATCAAACCGGGGAAGAAGAGATCTTAGAACCTTTTTGACGATGACTGGTTCTTTAATCTCCTCCCCTAGCCCACGAATGTCATTCGTGACTTCATTCACTCGTTGCATATACGAGTCAACATTCTCGCTTTCCTCCATGCGAAGATACTCGAATTGAGAGCGATGAGTTTGCAATTTCGCTTCTTTGATCTTCTCATCTCCTTCATGAATGCTTTTCAACTTGTCCCATATTTCCTTGGCTATTTTGCATGCAATTACTTTGACCAGCTCGCTGTCCACAAGGCCACTAAAGAGTGCATTCTGCGCCTTGGAGTCGTTGTCTGCTAACTTCTTCGTTGTAGCATCATTGGGTATGATGGCAGTATTGTAACCGACTCTGACAGTCTCCCAGACATCATAGCCAAGTGATTTGATGAAAGCCTGCATTCTGATCTTCCAAAAGGAGTAATTAGAACCATCAAACAAAGGTGCTTTCTTATTCCCTGTATTGGATGCCATGTGATTTGACAAGAGATCACCCTTAGCGTGTTAAGCTTATCAAGGGAGCCTCATGCTCTGATACCAATTGTTAGATATCGCGATCACTGAGAGGGGGGGGGGTGTGAATCAGTGATTCCTTAAAAACAGGTCCAATTTAACAACAAAAGCAAATCAAATCACACAAGGACACCAGATTTAACGTGGTTCACCAAAAGGCTATGCCCACAGTTCAAAGACTGTCCGAACACCGATCCGGAGCAGGTCTGAATCTATTTAGTCGCACCAACGACAAAGAGCACCAACCCTTAAGTTTCAGATAGCACCAACTATCTAGGAAGCACCTACTCCCTTTACAATTTATCTGCACCAACAGATAGGATCACCAAACCCCTAACACCAAGCACCAACTTGATGTTCTACAGAATTAAAGTAAAGAACTTTTCTACAGCCCTTCCCCTCTACAATCTCTCTCTCTCTCAATCCCTTTCAAATTGTAATTTAAAGCATAAATAGAGAGACACTTATCTATGGACGAATCACCATCTTCATGAGCACATTCTTGTCCACACTTGCTGTAGAAACGTGCAACACAACTGCACACTGCAACAGCTTCTTCTCCAATCACTCTTCTCTCCAAAACTCTCTCTTTTTGTTCTTTCTTCTCTTCTGTACACTTGAAAACGAACCAATCAAGCCTTTATATAGGTTATGGTAACCCTTAAGAGTGTTCAAATTAGGCTTGAATTCATTTAGAAAGAGTCCCAAACGAAAGACATAAGGTTCCTGAATTTTCGTGCACAACTTCTAATTTCTGCGCAATTCTGGTTCCCGTGCTCGGTCGACCGCATGGGGTGCCCGGTCGACCGGCGACACACTGTGGCAGCAAAATAACTGGGAGCTATCTGGGACTGTATTCTGTAGATTTCTCTTTCCCGGTCGACCGCGTGGGGTCCTCGGTCGACCGACCACACTGCTTCAGGAATTCTGAATTCCTGAACTGTTTTAGCTCTGTTTTCTCTTTGAAGCTCTATCGATACCACACTATTAACACCACACTAGTGACATTGTGTTGACAATAATTCCAACACAAAATGATACTTGAGATACTAAATACTTCAATGCTTCATAAGACTTCTCAAGTCATCTCAAATTCCAACAATACACACCTCATAAGCATTCATCTTTGTAATCCTTAGTGTTTGTGTGAGTTTGTTATTCACTTTCATATCGGCCTAATTTAGAGGCAATTATATTGAGCTTAAATTGTAATCTCTTAGAGTGTTTTGTGAAGACACTTTCTTTGAGAAAACTCTATTGTTGTAAGGTTATTGCTTAGCCATTTAAAAGCATTGTGTATAGGTTGTTGTTTAGCCTAGAAAAACAACATTGTAAGTTTATTGCTTATCCTTGGAAAGCATACTGTTGAGGTTATTGCTTAGCCTTTTGAAAAGCATAATAGTGGAAATCCGGTGGGGTGTTGAGTCACAAGCCGGTAGTGGATGTAGGCATTGAGGCCGAACCACTATAAATCTTTGTGTAGTGGTGATTGCTTTTGTGGTGATTGTTTCGTTTAGCTTCCGCATTATGTATGTTAATCATCACATGTGACTAGTTTGTTTTAAAGAAATTAAAATTGGTCATAATTAGTCATTAAGTGTAGCTCACCCTATTCACCCCCCCTCTAGGGTTAGGATCCCCAGGACTTTCAAGAAGCATGGTATCAGAAGACAGTTCTCAGCAGCTCGGACACCTCAACAGAATGGTGTGGTAGAAAGAAAGAATAGAACTGTTCGGGAGATGGGAAGAACCATGCTAATTGACAGCAAGCTCTCTGATAGGTATTGGAAAGAAGCAGTTCAAATTACTGTATACATTCAGAACAGGTGTATGCTCAGGCCTCATGAAGAGAAAACCCCTTATGAACTATGGTTTGGAAGGAAGGCAACTGTCAAACACTTTAAAGTCTTTGGAAATAAATGCTACATCAAGAGAATTGAGCAGATCATGGGAAAGTTTGATGAAAAAGTAGATGAAGGCATCTTTTTGGGTTACTCAACTAGAAGCAGGGCCTACAGATGTTATAACAAAAGACATAACAAAATAGTTGAGGGTATAGATGTCAAGTTTGATGAACGGGTTGAACAACTAAAAAATAGTAAGGAGAATCTGAGGATCATTCAGATAAGAAGAGAGAAAACAACAGATGGCATGAATATCATGGCATCAAAGAAACCAACATTCTTGGTGATGCAAAGGCAGGAATTCAGACAAGAAGGATGATGACAAGTTTGTACTCTTTCCTATCCAGCATTGAACCCAGGAATGTCATTGAAGCAAGCAAAGATGAAAGCTGGGTGAAGGCTATGAATGAGGAGTTAGATCAAATTGATGAATCAAACATGGGAACTTGTACCAAAACCAGCAAATAAGAACATAATTGGTACCAAGTGGGTTTTTTGGAACAAGTTAAATGAAGAAGGAAAGGTGATGAGAAACAAAGCAAGGTTGGTTTGCAAGGGTGATTCACAAGTTGAGGGGATCGACTTTGAAGAGACTTTTGCACCGGTGGCTAGACTTGAAGCCATCCGTATGTTTCTTGCTCTGGCAGTATACAAAGGCTTCAAGATATATCAAATGGATGTCAAGTTTGCATTTTTAAATGGCAATCTTGAAGAGGAGGTGTACATTGAGCACCCGGATGGGTTTCAGATTGGTGATGATTTGAACATGGTGTGTAAGCTGAGAAGGCTCTCAATGGCTTAAAACAGGCACCTAGGGCATGGTACTCTCGGTTGGACTTCTACCTACAGCAGCTTGGATACAAGAAAGGAGTTGTGGACAACAACCTATATGTGAAGACAACAGAGGGTAATCAAGTGGTTGTAGTGGTATATGTGGATGATATCATCTTTGCTGGCAACCGAGATGAACAGTGTAAGGACTTTGCAGAGAGGATGAGAACTGAGTTTGGAATGTCTATGATAGGAGAGTTATTGTTCTTTCTCAGACTACAAGTGAAACAGATGAAGGAAGGACTTTTCATGTCTCAGATCAAGTATATGAAAGAGAAGTTGAAAAAGTTCAACATGGAGGACAGTAAGCCTGTTAGCACTCCCAAGACAACTAGCTGTAAACTTAGCAAAGAGGACAAGTCTGACTCAGTTGATCGTACTCTCTACCGCTCAATGATCGGGAGTCTACTTTACTTGACAGCTACTCGTCCAGACATTCTTCTAGCAGTTTGAATGGTTGCACGGTTTCAAGCTGATCCCAGACAAACACATGTAACAGCAGTGAAGATAATTTTCAGATATCTTAGAGGCACATTGGAATATGGACTATGGTATCCTAAAGGAAAGGACTTCACTTTGATTGTGTATTCAGATGCCGATTGGGCTGGCTGCGTTGATGACAGGAAAAGTACAAGTAAAGGAGCATTTTACTTAGGAGACAAACTTGTAGAATGGCACAATAAAAAGCAGGGATTGGTCTCTCTGTCTACAGCTGAAGCAGAATAGATTGCTGCATCTACTAGTTGTACTCAAGTGTTATGGATGCGACAGATGCTGAAAGATTTGGGGATCCAGATTATAGAGCCCATTTCTATCATGTCTGATAACACAAGTGCTATCAACATTTCAAGAAATCTAGTGCAACATGCAAGGACAAAACACATAGCCATTCGATGCCATTTTCTGAAAGACAAAGTGACATATGGTGAAGTCAAACTAGAGCATATCCCTACCTCAGAATAGGTTGCAGATATCTTCACAAAGCCTCTACCAAAAGAAGTTTTTGAATATCTTCGGAAGAAATTCGGGGTTATTGTGGCTCCAAAGAAGTAGGAGACCTTGTTCATAGGGAGAGCATGAAATTTTTTTCCGTGTATCTTGCTCTCTATGGGTGCCCTTTGTTATTATTGTCAAAGGGGAAGAAGCATTGAAGCTACAGTTGAGAGGTGTTTAGTGTAAGGGGGAGTTCACTTGTTTAGAAGCAAAAACTTTTTTGTTCACAACAATTCCAAAGGGGGATATTGTTGATCATACTCTGATTTGGAGTTGGAGTTGAAATTGTTGTCAACATAGCATGGCCATTTTAGTGGGTCAACCCACTTGCAGCCCATTTGTGCAAAGGCCCAATCTAGTGGAAATGAGAAAGTCTTCATAGAGGCTCATCAATGGGGCCCATAACTGTTGGGTATGCACTTATGGAAAGGGACGTTTGTATAGAAACTATGTTCCAAGTTTTTAGGATCTATAGTCTAAGAGAAGGAGGTCACATGTGTGAATGGGATTTTTTAATTATGGAGCGTAGTGAAGAAAAAAAAAAGAAAGGGGTGTATAGGGCTTCTCTTGCCTTTCTTTGATCTACAGCGGAAGAAGCAAGAGGCGAAAGCTTGCGGCCACTGCATCTCTCTCAATCTCTGTTGCCATCTTCAGTCTTCATCTTGTGATTTCCATCTCTAGTGGTCTGCATCTCTCTCTGTCTTACTCGCCATCATCGTTGCTGATGCGATTTGGTGGCTGGGTTGTCAAACCGGCTGGGTTGAAGGAGTTGCAAGAATCAAAGTGTGCACAGGATCTGCAGTTGTCAAACTAGTTGGGTTGTGATTTTTTTTGTGTGTTGGGCTGGTTACATTTTTATGATCTGATTTCTGAAGGTGTTCTTCAGTATAGATGCTGATCCGTTCTTCATCTCTGATAAGGTCATCCTGCTCTCTCCTTCATGTGGATTTATCTGTTGGTTGGTGATCAGAGTGTGTATTTGGCAGAGGCTGTAATTGCAAGGTTTGGCTGTGATTGTTTGTGACTGTTTGATTGTGACTCGCAATAAGTGTTTGTGGTTGACAAAAGTTGCAAGGCATATTTAATTGAGAACTAATCACTGTGAAACTATTTAGGTGATTGGTGTGTTGCTGGAGTTTTATTGTAAGGCACCTGTGTGTGTCATAAATTCTTTATATCCATGTAATCGCTCAAGTGGGTGCTTGAGTGTAAGGGTTGGTGCAGGCGAAGTTGTAAGGGGTTGGTGCTCCTAGCAGTTGATGTTGCTAAAATAGTGGAAGTTCACTCTTTGTGCACCGTGGACGTAGCCTGCGGGTGAACCACGTAAAAACTTCTGTGTTGTGGTTGTGTGGTTGATTGTGTGCATAGATTAATTTAATTAATTTAGCACTGGATTTAGAGTTATAAAAGACCGACACTGATTCACCCCCCCCCCCTCTCAGTGTTTGTGTGGGTGCAACAGATGTATTATTAGAGCAAGAGGACCTGAGATGGAAGCAACAAGCAAAGCAAAGCTGGCTTCAACATGGGGACATAAATACAAAGTTTTATCATGCTTGGCCGAATCAAAGAAGGAAAATGAACCGGATAGTTCAAATAATGGATGAAAGTGAAAGCATCCATAAAGAGCTAGGGGAGATTGGTCAAGCCTTTATACAGTTCTATCAGTCTTCTTTATTTTCTACTAGTAGGCCGGAGCGGATGGAAGATTGTGTGTCGTCGGTGGAGGCCTGAGTCACATAAGATATGAATGAGCAATTGACAAAAGTTTTTGGGGTCAGTGGAGGAGATTTCTATTGCTTTTATCACAAATGCAACCACTCAAAGCGCCTGGACCCGATGGTTTTGCAGCATGTTTCTACCAGAAGTATAGGACAATCGTGGGAGCTGAGGTAAGCAGAGAGCTGTCCTCAATTTTTTAAATTTGAGAATCTTTGATGAAAGAATCAGTTCTACATATATAGCTCTTATTCCCAAAAGTAAAAATCCATCCAAATTGTCAGATTATTGACCTATTAGCTTGTGCAATGTCTTTTATAAGATAATTGCTAAAGTCTTAGCTAATAGGTTGAAGAAAGTGCCGCCTTTCATTATTTCCCCAAACCAAAGTGCATTTATTCAAGGGAGCCTAATTACTGATAATATCCTATTAGCCTATGAAGTTCTGCATACAATGAGTGCCAGAATGAAGGGCATGGAAGGTTATATGGCTTTAAAACTCGATATGAGTAAGGCTTATGATAGGGTGGAGTGGGACTTCTTGGAGGCAATAATGCGAAAGTTGAGGTTTTGTTGATAGATGGATTCAAGTGATCATGATGTGTATAAGGTCAGTGTCCTACTCCGTACTCATTTAGTGTCAACCACATGGGCATATTACTGTATCAAGAGGATTGCGACAAGGGTCCCTTTATTATCCCCTTATTTATTTATCATATGTGCGGAAGGTCTGAGTTCTATGCTTCCGAAGGCGGAAAGAGAGTCGAAGATTACATGTGTGCCTATAACAAGAGGTGGTAGCAGATTGAGCCATTTATATTTTTGCTGACGACAACTTACTGTTTTTTAAGGCTAATTATAATGAATGGTGCAACTTACAAAGGCTTTTGGAAGACTATGAAAAAGCTTCCAGACAGAAACTGAACGACGATAAAAGAGCTTTATTCTTTAGTAAAAGTTCCAAGAGGGATGCAAGGAGTCATATACTTTCCAATGCAGGAGTACAACCCACACAAAGTTATGATAAATATTTGGGGTTGCCGGCAATTGTAGGTAATCTAGCATCCCAACTTTTCAAAGTTTGAAGGAGAGAATTTGGAGAAGGCTAAATGCGTTGGAAGATGGCTTTGTGATACCTTGGATAATGGGAGATACACACTAGCTATTACTTAATTACAAATTGCACTAAGAACAAGAACCCACTTTATAGCTCCTACAAATACACTTTTATAATTAATGCTTACAAGCAACACACAAATTACAAATGCTTACAAAATACCTACACCTTAACTTTCAAGCTTACACGCTCACAAGAAAGAAAGCACTCACTCACTACACATTGCTTTCACTCAAGGCACTCTCACACTTAGCACTCATCACACACTTCACTTCTCTTCTTGACTTGACTTATTTGAAATGAGGCAATGTCCCCATATTTATAGATGGGCATATGTCGGTGGTGGCTTTCTCTTATGGATGGGAGAGGGTCCACATGGCCCATCCATCACCATACTTTTATGTCGGCTTCTAGACATATCCAGATGAGGTGTTGTGTATTTTCTAGAAAAGTTGAGACTGAGATAGAGTATTGGAAAGGGCTCCTTCTAGAGATTTGGATAGACAAAGTTAAAAGTCGGTATTTGACTGACATTACTCCCCTCCAAATACTGACCTTCTTGATCTTTTATACCGAGAGTCTTCATGCCAAGCTGTCCTCTTAACCTTGTGAAGGTGTCGGTTGGCAAAGCCTTAGTGAAGATATATGCCACTTGTTTTGTTGTGCTGCAGTACTCCAGCTTCACTGTCTTCTGTTTTATATGATCTCTTATGAAATGATACCTGATGTCAATATGCTCACTCCTTTTATGTTGTATAGGATTCTTAGTGAGTTCAATGGCAGACTTATTATCCACATGTGTAGTTGTGGATTCATCTTGTGGGTGATTGAATTCGTTTAGGAGGTTTCTCAACCATATAGCTTCGCAGACTGCTGCTGACGCTACTACGTACTCAGCTTCTCATGTAGATAGGGCTACAATACTTTGCTTCTTAGAGACCCACGTGAAAGCCGTCGATCCAAGATATAACACATATCCTGTAGTGCTCTTTCTTTCAGCTTGATCACCTCCCCAGTCACTATCTGAGTATACATATAATTTCTTTTCGTTGCCAAAGCCGTAGAAAAGACCAAGGTCTATAGTACCTTTGATGTACCTTAAGATTCTTTTGCTGCGACCCAGTGTGACTCCTTTGGCCTTTCCATATATCGGCTCAAAAGTCCGACACCATAGACATGTCTGGCCATATGATCGGAAGATACCTTAAGCTTCCAATTAGGCTTTTAAATAGTGTCGGATTAATGTCTCTTCCTTCTCCTTCTTTCGTTAGTCTTAGGCCTGTTGCTACAAGAGTGCTTACAGGATTGCAGTTGCTCATTCTGAAATTTTTAAGGAGTCCTTTAGCATATTTTTTCTGCAAGATAGAGATGCCTTCTTGTCGTTGTTTGACATCTGTTCCCAGGAAGAAGCACATTAGCCCGCAGTCAGTCATATCAATCTCCTTGAACATAGCATGCTTAAATTCTTCGAACATCTAAGTACTGTTCCCAGTGAATAGTAAGTCATCAACGTAAAGGCATGCCATGAGCATTTCTCCATGAGCATTTCTCTTTATGTAGACTAAATGCTCATACCGGCATTTGGAGAACCCGTTTTCCTCTAGATAGTTGTCTATACAAGCATTCCAAGCTCGTAGGGCCTGCTTTAGCCCATATAACACTTTCTTTAAGCAGTATACTTTTTGCTCCTCTCCTTCTACTATAAAGTCTTCGAGTTGTTCTACATATACTTCTTCATCGACTACTCCATTTAGGAATGCTGCAGACTTAACATCCAGTTGGTAGATTTTCCAACTGTGATGTGCTGCAAGAGAGAAGCATTCTTACCGTATCAAGTCGGGCGACAGGAGCAAAGACTTCTTCATAATCCATGCCATATTGTTGTTTATTGCCTTTAGCTACAAGCCACGCCTTGTATCGATCGATCTCTCCATTGACTGTGCGCTTGATCTTGTATACCACTTGACACCGATAGCTTTCTGGCCTGGAAGGAGTGTAGTAAGCTCCCAAGTGTCGTTCTTCTCGATGGTGTGAATATCTTCTTCCATGGCTCTTCTCCAATAATCTTCATTCACTGCTTCTTGGAAGGTAAGAGGCTCATGGTCAGCATAGAGACATAAGAGATTCATCTTTTCCATTTCTTCATAGATATCCCTTAAGCTTCTCATCTTGATTAAGGTTATGGATGAGGAAGAGCTTCAAGTAGATGAGCTTCTTGTTGATGATCTGTCTTGTCCTTCAGGACTCCTTTGGAGCGATGATGTTGTACGTGGATGTGCCACGCCATCTTACTGCGGGCCTGCATAAGTCTGAGAATGTGTCTCTTGTTCTTCTATTTCAAGAGGCTTTTCTTGGGATGTGTTTTCTTCATTCCACCTCCATGTCTCTTCTTCACTAAAGACTACATCTCTACTTACCACCACCTTTTTAGTAAGTGGGTTGTAGAGTTTATAGGCTTTAGACTCCTCACTGTATCCAATGAAGACAACTAATTATCTCTTAACAACTGCAATGAAGTCCTCAAGTGCTACTCATGGTCTTCTCTTGACTTGGAATACACTAGAATATCATCAATGAAGACGACTGTGAACTGATCTAGATAGGGTGCAAAGATCTTGTTCATAAGAGCCATGAATACCACTGGTGCATTCGTCAGTCCAAAGGGCATCACCAAAAATTCATAGTGCCCGTATCTAGTCCGAAAAGTTGTCTTCGGGATGTCTGACTCTTTAACCCTCAACTGATGGTATCCGGACCTCAAATCTATCTTCGAGAAAAACTTTGCACCTTGCAACTGATCAAACAACTCGTCTATCCTTGGCAAAGGGTACTTGTTCTTGATGGTCACTTGGTTCAATTTCCTGTAGTCTATACACATCCTCAAGCTTCCATCTTTCTTCTTGACAAATAGAACTGGGGCTCCCCATGGGGAAACACTTGGCCTAACAAAGCCTTTGTCTAGCAACTCTTGCAACTGTAGTTTCAATTCTCCTAACTCTGCTGGAGCCATCCTGTAAGGAGCAATGGAGATCGGAGTAGTTCCTGGCATCAACTCTATTGTAAACTCAACCTCTCTGACAGGTGGTAAACCTGGAATCTCTTCCGGAAAAACATCGGGAAACTCACACACTACCGCAATGTTCTCCACCCCTTGGGACTGTTCATCCTTGGTGCAAATGCAATAAATCCTTCACATCCTAATCTCAACAACTTAGTTGCAGAAAGAGCTGAAATGAACCTAGCCGGAGAAACCATTTTCTCTCCGTGAAATTTCACCCCGGAGGATATCCCATCCAATCTAAAAACAATGGTCTTGCTATAACAATCAATAGAGGCATGATGTCCCGCTAACCAATCCATGCCTAAAATGACATCAAAGTCATGCATAACTAAGGTAATAAGGTCTGCAGGGAAAATGACCTCTCCTATCTTCACTGAACAACTAGGGTAAAAAGTACTACACACAACTTGTTTCCCTACCGGAGTAGTAACAGTAAAAAAAAACTCTAACTCTCTAGCAGGTACACTAATCATTTTAGCAAACACATGGGATAAGAAAGAGTGGGTAGATCCCGGGTCAAACAACACTTTAGCTTCTACATCACAAATTAGGAGTTTACCTTCCACAACATCTCCCGCTGCTTCTGCGTCCACTTGATTGAGGTGATTGAGACGGCCTTGCTGACGCGGTCTATTTTGGTTCTGATTTGGCCTTCCTAGCTGCACATTCCGATTCTGTTGCGGTGGACGTACATTCTGATTTTGTGGTTGCTGACGGGGCTGCTGATTCTGCTGCTGCCTTGGTTGATTCTGGACTGCCTGCTGGTTCTGTTGAGGTGCTTGCCTTGGTGGCTGCTGAGGTGCCCTGTTGCCTTGATTCCTGTTATTCAGGCAATCCTTCATTTGGTGATCCATGCCACCACACTTGAAACACGCACCCGTAACTCTATAGCACTGCTGAGAAGGGTGATTCTTGCCACAATGCTCACACCCACCTTGAGCTGGGGTATTCTGCTGCTTCTTCTGCCTCTTGCCTTGATAAGATTTCTGCCCTCCTTGGTATTGTTGCCTCTTCCTCTGATTATCCTTGATGATCTGATTGTTGATGTCTTCAAACCTGTAGGCCCTTTTGATAGCCTCTTGGAAAGTGGTTGGTGGTACCACACCTAAAGCATCCCTCAAGATGATGGGATTAAGTCCATCCATGAACTTGGTGATCTTCTTCTCTTCCGTGTCCACAAGCTTCGATGCATAGCGAGACAATTTCTCAAACTTCGTAAGGTATTCAAGAACGGTCATGTCCTCTTGCTTGAGCAATTGAAACTCTGCTGCCTTTTGCTTCTTGATGTGTGCAGGGACATACTTCTCACTGAACTGCTGTTTGAAGGTGGCCCAAGCAATCCCATCCTCAACATTTTGATAACCTTCCTTAATGGTTTTCCACCATATATCTGCCAACCTAGTGAACATGGAAGCTGCTAGATGAACTCGCTGCCTACCTGTGCATACAAAGATATCAAAGATGTTCTCCGTGTGGGCTAGCCAGTCATCAGCTGTCATAGGATCTTCCTGTCCAGTGAACTCCTTAGGACCTCTCTTTTTGAACTTCTCAAATAAGACATTAGGATCTCGGTCCCTGTTCTGCATAGCTTCCACATTAGGCATTAGTTCTGGTCTCCTACCCAAAACTTCAAGCAATTGCCTCTGAACTTGTGTCAATTCTTCATCTTTCTTTGCCATCTGCTCTTGGAATCTAGCTTGATTCTCATTAGCTTGTTGTTGCTGTTCAACCAACATCTGCATAAGCTGATGGAATTGACCTGTCATCTGGTTTTCAACCCCACTGTCATTATTACTACCCGATGCATTTGCATTCGCTGTAGGTCTGCGTGGAGGCATAGTGCTGCAAAACAACTTGTTAGTACAATAAAATATAATAATAAGGCGTTCCCAAACCCAATCGATGCTAACTAACGATAATTCTAACGAATTCTTGCCACGTCCTTATGTTTCTATTCCAATTTTAATTGCCTCAAATATTTCTCGCTCTGATACCAAGCCTGTCACGCCCCCGGACCGAGGACCCGTTAAACGAGGCCTTAATCCGGGGTCGTGGCGAGACGGGCCAAAAAATTTCGCCCGCACACGCTAGTTTCCCACAGGTTTCCGCGGTAAGGATCCACGAAATCTGATCGAACAGTGATTAGTAAGAATCACATTCATACGAATAACTTACGCGGAAGCATTGTAGCAAACATAAAAGTCTCTCACATATGGGTACAAGATGAGAACGCACCAGACTAGCATAAAAAAGAGAAACATTCTATAGATGGGCCCCAAAGTTGGTTTAAGTTAATACAAAAGTAAAGTTAGCCAATAATTACAACTTTTCCCCAAAAAGAATAAGCCAATGATGGCTACAACAAAATCCCAAAAAGAATAGTATCTATTCCCCAAAATGTGATCGCAGCTCCAAAAACAACCCGACGTCTAAACTGTTGGAAATAGGGTGGGCCTCTAGGATCGGTTTCAAAAACTTTTGACCCACTTGATGCAGGGATCAACTATCCGGAAGGCTATAAAACCCAATCTAGGATCCAAGTCCTCAATCTCAGCCATCATGATCAGTAAATACAATCTATTTAGAAGATAGAAACAACAACTAACAAGCATCCATAATAATCTACAACATGCAAGGAAGTGGATTATACCTTTGGAGCTCAGTTGTGCTCTAATGGAGAAGTTGTGTCTTTCTTTGATGATGAAACGCTTTCACTTAATAAAAAAGGAATCTCCAAGACCTCTTGATCTTCCACGCTATGACCCATATCAGATTCTCCCTTTTTCTCAAGAAGATGGTGGGATCTCCAAGAGAAAACTACTAGGAACTCTAGGGAGGAACTAGAAAGAGAACTACAAGAGGGAGAGGAGAAAAAACTCGTGGAACTTTTGCACTAGAGAGGGTTGGGCATGAATCCCTATGTATGGAGCATGCATGGGATGTCCAGGCCTCCTCTCCTCTAATTATAGCTTTTGCAAGCCCCACTTACTAATTTCCATTAGAAGTCTTACTTCCAAAAATTAGTAACTATCTCTTCTCAATTAAAATAGAAGTCTTACTTCCATTAATTAATTAGTAACTTACCATATCATAATTAGAAGTCTCACTTCAAATATGATTAGTAACTTTCTAATTCCTTTCTAATTAAAATAGAGTCTCACTTTCACTAAAATTAGTAAGTCTACTATTACCACTATTAGAAGTCTCACTTCAAATAGAAATAGTAACTTTCTTTTTAGAGTTCAATTAGAATTAGATACTTTCTAATAATTGGGCTAGCGTGGGGACCACTAGGGATTCCTTAGAAAGCTGGCTCCAACTGGGACACGTGACCCCACATCTCATGTGTAATCTGGGCCCACAGTTAATTACAAATAACTCCACTATATAAATGCAATTTAACTTCAGTCTTAGGAATATTACATAGAAGACCCTAAACTTCCACATTACCACAAGTAGACCCCTCTATCAATATCCATGGATCAATTGGACCTGTCTTCCAAACTAGATCCATATCTTATTATCCTTGAGCCCTAATTAATTATATTGATCATAGATACCTTTACAATTAACTCTTAATCAGAATGGGTGCGCACTTATCAATGATAAATCCATTAATTGGCACAAGGGGATATTAGAGATAGATTCCATCTTGACCATTGAATGTTCCCACAGCTCTACTACCATGTACCATCCACTACATGGGACATCGTCGGGCTGCCACTCGCCCTCCACAAGGACTATGGGTTCCGCCTCGAAGTGCGCCTCAACCGCAAGGGGCTCGACATCTGGCACCAAGCAAACAGGGTCAGACACGACGGTCTGGTAAGCAAATATAACAATAATAGGATGACAGAAAAGCAAAACATTAAATAAATGAGAGCCACGACTAAATCCTGAATAATAGAAATGACGAACTAAAGATAGAAGATAAACATCTTAATAGTTTACAAATCCAATGATATGATAAGTGAAATAAACAAAAACCATAAGATAAACATTAAATGTATAAAAACATTGGCAGACCACGTAAAGCTAAATTCTCCTGTTACCGAAGTAACTAGAGCAGATAAAACCATAGCCACTACTCATGGGACCGGAACGAACATAGTCGTTATCAGACAGAACCGTAGCCACTACACGTGGGACCGGAAGTAAACCGTTGCCATGGTCGGTACAGACAGAATCCAAACTGCAGCTGACAATTAATTTAAAGATCCCAAGCCGGATGATCAGTCCGACAAGGTAACCTAAGCTTAGTGGTGCCATTAGAGTAAAAGTTTGAAACCTCGAAGTAATACAAATCCGTTCTTAAGATACATTTCCAAAATCGATAAGAAAACTACTCCGAATAAATACATATTGGCGAGTCTGAGCAAAATAGGTGAGTAGTCTTATCAATATCTAAAGATGTGGTAAACCACTTCAAAACATTCAAAAGATTGGAGAAAGAATCCGAACAAAAGTCTTTTTACATGGAATGAATGTATGATGATTCAACAGTCTTATGCGGGTCATCTTGATATACATTTAACCTCTTTATTGTCATTAATAGAAAGAGATTTGGTGCCACAGAAGATCCTTGACAATCACAAGGGATGAAGTGTACATTTAAACTTGGAAGGTTCACCAAACGGTTTTGATCATGATTCAATCCACTTTACATAATATTTCAAGGATTGTAAATGGACTGAATGGGCTTCACATATAGAAAAGAATTGGGCTGAATTGGACTTGAATGCGGGCTTGAAGTGGACCTGAAAGTATATCCAAGGAATCCCCATTAAAACTGATTTAAACCTTTTTAACATCAGGCCCACAGCTGGCCTTAACCCAAGCCCAAAACAGTCCACCCATTTAGCCCAAAACAGCCCTTAAATGGCCCAAGAAACAGGTCTTAAAACAGCCCAATATCAGGTCTTGAAATAGCCCAATATCAGGTCTTGAAATGGCCCAAAAACTGACCTTGAAACAGCCCCAAAGAAGCCTTGAAAACGGGCCCAAAACAGGTTCAAAAACGAACCCAAAATCAGGCCTGAACCAGGACCCCAGGCTGGGCTGGGCTCGCTCGAGCGACCCAAGGTCCGCTCGAGCGGAGCCCAGACAGAGCCTGGAGGGCCAGGCAGAGCGTGGTCCACTCGAGCGGCCCACTGGGTCGCTCGAGCGGACTGGGCTCTGTCCAGTCCGGCTCGTTAGGCATTTTTTCCTTATTTCTGAATCTTTTTTCTTCCTTTTTTCTTTCCTTTCTTTCTTGCACATTTCCACAATTAAATTGCCCCTTTCTTGACCTCCTCAACTCATCAAATCATCATCCATAATCCTTCCAATTGATCAAACACAACACTTTTAAATCAAAGCTTTTTCTCCCTTTCTTTGAACACCAACCTTTGACACAAAGAAATCTAATTTTCAAAGTGACCAAAGTGAAGACAAACTTCCAATACATTGTAGAACAATAGCATAAGTGGAAATCAACATAACATTACTTCACTCATCCAAAGTAGATCCATGAATCAAAAAGGATTAGAACATAAGAAGAAAAGCCATGAAATGGAACCAAATAAGAGGAATCATCATATTAATTGTAAAATCTACTTGCCTCAAGTCTAAATGAGAGAAGTAATACTCCTCAAACAAAGCTTTAGGGTCTCAAGCTCCCAATCTACAAAAACCCCAAAGTTTTCCAAAGAGAACCCTAAAAATCAATATTTGCAAATCTCCAAGGAAAGCTCTTGTATATGGGATGAAAACACTCCAAATGAAGAGGAAAACAAAGATCTCAAGTTTGGAAAGCCATTGCTAACCTTGAAAAGCTCAAATGAAGAAGAGAAGCTTGAATGAGAGCCTTGCCCTAGCTCAAAACCTTTGAAAAAGACATCTTTGGAAAGCTTGAATGAAGAGGAAGAACCTCGGAGATCAATCCTCCAAGAAAACTGCAGGAGATTGGTGTTTCAGATGAGAGAGAAAGTGTTGGAAGAGAGGGAAAGAGCCCTAGCTCAAAACCTTGCAGGAAAAGAAATGAAGGAGAAGAAGAGAGTTCCTCTTCTTATAAGAAGGGTTTGTGGGCCCCGATCTTCACGAGGCTGAAAGTGACATTTGCGGGCCCCGAATGAAAACGACAAAGAAGACAAAAACGATCAGCGGAATTTTTGCTTTCTAAAAAGTATATTTTGTCAATTTCTGAAATTTTTAAAATTTGGGTACAGATTTTGTGTGAAAGGTCAGTTTTGCCCTTTTCCTCGAAAAACGTGATTTCTGATCATTAAATCAAGATGATCAAAACATGAAAGTTGATAATCTAAATGAAATGAGTCAAAATGCACAAAATTGGGATTTTTACAAACATCAAAGTTAAACTCCAAAGATTCACACACAATCCACGGGCGCCCCGGCCCGCGTCAAACCTAAGTCAACAACTCTCAAAAGTTCCCAAAGCTAATCAAACATTCTAATCTAGCTTAAGAAAATAATCTAATCGTCCACTAATCCCCACTTATCAACTAATCACAGTAAAAGTATAATTAAATATTCCAAACCTGGGTCGGGGTCTGACAAGTTGTAGCATTGAACACTCCTTGAATTACTACGACCATGGGTGTATCCACCTCGGCCAGCTCCTCTTCCGCGATTGTTAGAGCTCCTTAATTGAGATTGTCCTTGGCTTTAAGGATTTGCTCCCCCTATACCTCTACCGCGATTGCCATTGGTGCCGCTGCCCTGCTTCGAACTTCCGCGACTTAGCTTTTTCTCACTTAGAGTCAATTTTGACTCTAGTGCTTGTTCCATGACCATGGAGCTACTATTCTTTTACATACATTGCTCATGGACTTGGAGTGATCACATTAGTTCTTCTATTGAGAGAGTCTCTAAATCTTTGGACTCTTTAATAGCCGCAACCACATGCTTGAACTTGGTTATGAGGGATCGCAAAGCTTTCTCTACTACTCAAATGTCTTCCATCTTTTCATTGTTTCTCTTCAATTGATTAACTATTACTTGCAATCACGAGAAATAATCAGAGATACTCTCACCTTCTTTCATGTGGGCAGCTTCAAACTCTGCTCGGAGGGTTTGCCGACGGACCCCTGTTAACCCGATCAACTCCTTTGAAGATAGTGCTAAGAGTCTCCCATGCCTTCTTGCTCGATGTCGCTTTGGCGATCTTCTCAAAGGTTACTTCATCTACCCCTTGATAGGGTATAAACAAAGCCTTATTGTCTTTCTTCCTTAGATCTTTGAGGGCAGTCTTCTGCTCCATGGTGTAGACAGCTTCTTGCTCTGCAGTGGGCTCTACGTATCCTTCAGTGACGATCTCCCATAGATCCTGTGACCCGAATATAGCCTTCATCTAGATACTACAGTTCTCATAGTTCTCCTTCGTCAGCTTCGGGATCTGAGGTTGAACCAAGTTTGTGGCCATCTCTGCTTGTAGGGGAACTTGGCTCTGATACCACTTTGTTGGAAGATGGCTTTGATACCTTGGATAATGGGAGATACACACTAGCTATAGCTTAATTACAAATTGTACTAAGAACAAGAACCCACTTTATAGATCTTACAAATACACTATTATAATGCTTACAAGCCACACACAAATTACAAACACTTACAAAATACCTACAACTTAACTTTCAAGCTTACACGCTCATAAGAAAGAAAGAACTCACTCACAGCACACTGCTTTCACTCAAGGAACTCTCACACTTAGCAATCATCGCACACTTCACTTCTCCTCTGGACTTGACTTATTTCAAATGAGGCAATGTCCCCATATTTATAGATGGGCATATGTCGGTGGTGGCATTCTCCTGTGGATGGGAGAGGGTCCACGTGGCCCATCCATCACCATACTTTTATGTCGGTTTCTAGACATATCAAGATGAGGAGGTGTTGTGTATTTTCTAGAAAAGTTGAGACTAAGATAAAGTATTGGAGAGGGCTCTTTCTAGAGACTTGGAAAGACAAAGTTAAAAGTCAGTATTTGACGGACAAAATGGATGGAAGGAGAATTTTTTATCTTGGGCGGGAAAAGAAATTCTCTTAAAAGCTGTGATACAAGCAATCTCTACATACACAATGAGTGTTTCTCAATTACCAAAGGCCCTTTGTTGTCAAATCAATTCTCTCATGCTTAGATTCTGGTGGGGAAGCCAACGAAATGAAGCTAAAGTGCCATGGATGAGCTGGTCAAGAATGGGAAACTTGAAGATGAAAGGTGGGTTGGGCTTTCATGATTTGAAAATTTTAAATACAGCTTTGCTAGCCAAACATGGATGGAGGCTGGTGCAACATTCAGATTCTTTGGTGGCCAAGATTTTCAAAGAGAAATACTATCCGAGGAATATGTTTATAAAGACAAAATCGAGGTACAAACCCTCCTATGTTTGGATTAGCATATGGAATGTGCGGGGCTTATTGAAGGCAGGTTTAATTTGGAGAGTAGGGGATGTGCTTCCATTAAAATATGGAAAGATAAGTGGTTTCCGTCTCCATCTTCATATAATGTTCAATCTCCAGTCCAAATCTTAGATGAAGATGCTAGAGTGAAGGAGTTAATTGATGCTTGATAAGTCCACAAAATCTGAGTAGTGCTTTGCTGGAACTGGAGGGTATTCTGAGCTAACAAAACTTTTGGGCAAAAACCGAGCCAAATCTGTCACAAAATTAGTGCAGATATTTGTCTTTTTATTTAACCACTAGCAATCAGTCCGAAAATTATTTAGAAATCAGCAACCAAAACATGAAAAAAAGTAACCACAAATATAAAGAAACATAAAAACTAAACCTAATGCAAGCTATGAATGCAACTAACTAAAAAGCATGCTATGATATGAACAAATAATGCTAGAAATCCTAACTAAAAGATTCTTTTCAAATTGGCTCCCCAGCAACGGCGCCAAAAACTTGATGTGATCTTTATCAATCATATAATACCGCAAGTGCATGGGTGTCTAGATGAGACAGTGGCAAGAACGGGTCGAACCCACAGGGAGCTAATTAAAGAAACTTTTAGATTAAGAAAACTAATTAACTAAAAATTAAGGAAAGTTTTGATTATTTAGAAATAAAAGAAAGCAACTAATTTAGAAATTTGAAAACTACCAATTAATGAAAGTGATTAGAGCATAGGAATCCAAGAAGCATCCACCAATTATTTATCAAGTAACCCTAATTTGTTCCAATTTTCACTTCAAATCAAAGACAAATCAATGTTTTTAATTTGGAAAATCTAACTTTAAAAACCTCTTTTTAATTATAGAATCCAAAACACAAGACTTCCTTCACCTCATAAAAGATAAAAAAACAATCTAAGCACTATCCATCAAAAGTAAGTATAAACCATCAAAAAGATCTAAGTCCTAAGCATGGCCTATCAAACCTGAGCATGGATAGTCAAAAATCAATTTTTATTTTCAGAAATTAAGAATGGAGATTTGCCTAGGGCACGAAGACAAGTCTATTAATCATTAAGAACATAAAGATATGCAAACAAGTTAGAACTACTAGACAAATAAAAAGCAATCACTTATCTTCATCCATCGCTCTAATCAAAACTAGCCCGCCATTTCAAAGAAGACTTATTGATTTGTCATTAAAAATTGCATCTTTACAACTTCTCCTTCAAGTACTTGCTTGGACAAGGCCCAAAGCTACCCAAAATAAAAAATATGGAGAACTAGAACTAGAACTAGAACTAGAAGAGGGGAAAGAAGAAAGGAGAAGAAGAGAGAGAGAATGGCTTGGCCACTTTATGAAGGAGAATAGGCTTTTTGTTCTAGCCCCCTTGATGCTTCTTTTATACTTTTTGGCCTCTTGATTTTGAAGGAATTATTTTCATTCTATGACTTGATTATTGGCTTAGCGTTCAAGCAAAGCTTCTCACTTAGGTTGCAATTTGAATTGGAGATGATTTGTTACTAAGTGTGGTCTCTTGGGATCCAAGTCTTGCCAAATTGAACTCTTTAAAGATCTCTCATGTTGCCAATTTTGAACACTTTTTGCAATTCCCGCATAGATTTATAACAGCCAACTTCCCGAGGTCATATCTCACTCAATATAGCTCTGATTTATGAAATCGTGGACTCCACGTATATCTAATCAAAAAGATCTTTCCAAAGGTGTGTAGATTGTGCCAATCCGATACTCGATTTGAAAGTTGTAACTATTTCAATTTTGATGCACCTGAAAAATCCGAGAATAATTTGCACATAAGGGAACTTCTATGTTTGGCATGCAATGGGGTATGTGGGACCCATGTTGGACATCCAAGGCATGTTTGGACTCTTTCTTTGCTTGCTTATTTGATTCTCTTTCCATATTTGGCATGCTTCTTTACTTGTAACTTTGACTACTCAACTCCCCTTGCAAAGTTTCTAATTTTCTCTCTCTTTCTTGATTTTGGTTTCCAAATTTAGCAAGTCAACACCATCTTTCCAAATCTGAGTCTCTTCTTTCTTCTTTGAGAATTGTCAACCTTTCCAACTCCACCAAGATGTCAAGATATGTGGGCCCACCATGAAGGGTGTCCCGGCTTTGATCTCTCTCAAGTTTCACCAATGCAGGTCCCACTCTTGATTTCTCCTACATAAATAAAATTAAATAATGTCAATAATAATCAAGTGTGAGGAATCTAGATGGACTATGCATGGGACTCTACATGTCTACTAAATGCACCAAAAATAACACATGGTGTCAAAATTAGCAAGTATGCATTAGTAAAGCTAAAAAAAATGAATTTTGAGTGATAAATGAGATGAGAACCCTAATTTCACAAAAGTCATGCAATGTAATGAATTTTGACCAAATTTGACTAAGATTCCAACTATGATGCTTAAATGCATGAAATCATGAAATTAAGTGTAATTCCATGCAATTAGCCTAATTAAGCCCACAAATGCATATAAAATGATGAATGAAAACTACAATTTTGTGGACTTATAAATGCTAACACTAAATAGTGGAATCTTTCGCTTATTATAAATGTCTTTAACAAATAAGATGTTGCTGAGATTTGTAGCTTGGCTATTAGTCCAAATCAGCGAAAGGATAAGGTGGTGTGGGTTGGCACAGTGGCACTTCAAATGGGCAGTTTACGGTGAGAAGTGCCAACTACTTAGAAAATGAAAGACTAACATAGAGCAATGGGGAGACTATGCAAGCTTTAGCTCATCAATGTTTTTGGAGGAAGATCTGGAGGCTTATAGTCCCGTGAGCAATTAAAATTTTTTGATGGAGAACTTGTAATAATTTGTTGCCTACAGGAGAAAATCTTTTTAACCAGAGGATAGTCCCAACTCCTTTATGCCCCATTTGTGAGCTTAAAGCTGAAATTGTCAGCCACATATTATGGCGGTGCCCTTCTGCAAAGGACTTGTGGACATAATGCAGCAGTAGGATTCAAAGTTCTCGTGCGAAGACGATGATTTTATATATCTATTAGAGAGGTTCATGTCGAAAGTTAATGAGGAAGAATTAGATCTGGTGGCTACTATTGTAAGACAGATATGGTTACAAAGAAACAAGCATGTTTTTGGGGGTGACTTCATACATCCTGCTCAATTGGTGAGAATTGCTAAAGAATCGTTGGAGGAATATCATGAAGCATTGGAAAATAATGAGTTAAGATCTGTCCAGCATGGAAAAGCCCAAACTGTGGAGTCGTGAAGGTTAATTGGGATGCAGCTGTTGATAAAGTAAAAAATATGATGGGGGTTGCTCTAGTTGCCAGAGATTACAAGGGAAAGGTATTGTCTTGCAGGTGCTCTTTCAGAACGTACATTTTTTATCCTATAGTTGCAGAGGGGGTTGTGGATTTTTGTAGAACTATGGAGCTCCCACCTGTTGAACTCGAAGGTGACTCTTTGGTAGTTGTACAAGCTTTGAAAAACAAGGATAGCAACTGCAGTCAGTATGGGCAATTGATTGAGGATGCTAAAATCATCTTGAACTGTATGCAATCATGGCAAGTGGGACATGTTAAGCGTGAAGCAAATATGGTGGCACATAGGCTAGCAAAGGAGGCTGTTCATCAGCCTATGGAAAAAATATGGGTGGATTATTTTCCAGATTTCATTCAAGATTATGTATTTGCTAAAGCTGTTGATGTTGCTTGACATTAATGAAATCACTCAGTTTTTACCTAAAAAAAATTATCATTATGTTTGACTATTATTGATTTAGATGATGTAAAGTATCATGATCATACAATGTATTTCTCTTTGTGCTAAATCACAATATGAGGACATTTTGCAGGATTATACACGTGGTTATATATCTTGGCTTGAAGGGCTAGATCTTGGATTTGATTTTGATCTTATTGGACACTAGATATGATATTTGTGTTTTTAGTAACTGTTCACAAACTAAAAATCTAATCCATATTTGTATAAAATAGAAGATTTAGCGTGGTTTAGCAGTAACGCCTATGACCACGATGAAGTTCTCCCACACATATTTTCGTGGGTTCCTCTTCTTATAATAATCATTTGTTTATAAGAGAGAAACTCTCAAATTTTATGTACATGTTGGCAAAGAGATTTGCCTTGGCATGAAAGGAGAAATTATAGGATCTGAGATTTATCATGATCTATGATGTGATGAGCTGTAATGATACAAGAGATAAGGAGAGAAAGAGAGAGATTCGAGGAGTTGACCAGTCCTCAAGCAATATTCATTAATATCCCCCGTCAAGATGATGGTTGATTAAGAACTTTCAGCTTGAATGTGATAGCAGAATGTTTTTTAGATGATAACACTTTAGTGAATAATATGTCTACAATCTAGTCTTCAGTTGATAGATACTTGACTTGGAGGGCCTTGCAAGCGATGGGTTCATGAACTAAATGAAAATCAATTGCTACATGCTTCACGCGTGAGTGAAATACTGGATTTGTTTTGAGATAGATTGCACCTAGTTAATCACACCACAAGGTTGGAACATTTTTGACTTGGTAGCGGAGTTCATGTAGAAGAGAGCAAAATCATAAGACTTCTGCAGTGGCATTATCTAATCCTTTTTATTCAACCTTAGTGCTAGAGCATGCAACTGTAGGCTATTTTTTTGAACTCCAAGAGATGAGATTTGGACCAATGTAGACCCCATATCCAGAAGTTGATCTACGGTCATCTTTGCATCCTGCCCAATCTACATCAGCGAATGTGTGAAGTGTTGCAGTAGTAAAAGGTTGTACCAAGAGACCACACTAAATTGTATGCTTCATATAGCGAAGAACTCTTTTTACAGCTATCCAATGATCAATTGTAGGGTAGTACATAAACTGGCAAACTTTGTTGACTGCAAAGGCGATGTCAAGCCTTGTTAATGATAAATATTACAGGGCACCCAAAATGCTTTTGTATTCTGATCCATCAAAGAGAGATGCTCTGAGCATTTTGAAAGGGTGTTTTTGCATGCAATAGGTGTGCAACTTGGCTTTGCACCATGCATTTTTTATAGCAACAATAATTTTCTTATATATTTTGTTAGTGGAAGATGTAGCTAGGTTTGGTCCAATTTTTATGACCTCTACACTTAAGAAGTATCGTAATGGTCCAAGATCTCTAATTGCAAAGTCTTGTTGAAGAGAGTCCATTAAGCAATCAATATCTTCCTGATGTGATTGTTGACACAAAAAATGTCACTTTGCCTCTTCATACATCGAAGAAGTCACATGAAGTTGCATCAAGCCACAATGGGCGAAGCTGCTTCAAGCATCAGATCTTGTCGAAATCATCTAAAAACTTCAAGATCCTTCAAAACAGTCATGAGAAGTATACACAAGAAGTTTTGGGTCATTTCAACATCATTTGGTCTGACTGCACTCTTCCAGCAGCCAAACAGGAGCTTTCGGAGGCAGTGAAGCTGGGGACCTTGTTTCATAAAACAGAGCACACAATTGGCGTCAAAATGCCACTAGAATGCTCTAACATCAAAATTCGGGCCATTCTGACATCGTTTGGCCCAAAATACAAAAGTCGCATTCTCCACGCAATAAAGTCAGCCCTTCCGACGACAACTGCATCGGAGACATCAAATCTTCAATCAGAACCCGTTGATGATCTTAAAATACTCCCAAGAGGCCCTATGTCAAATCTTAGGTCAATCTGACAACGTTTGTCCTAACATCCACCCTAAAAGCAGCGAAACCAAGCCTCCCGGCAGCGGAGACAACCAAAGTCATCACTCTTAAAAAAATGTACTTGGATGGTCTTAAAACACTGCCAAGGGGCTACATATCACGTTTCAGATCATTTCGACATCATTTGACCCAACTTTGACCCCCCCGGTAGCTAAACTAGGCCTCCAGGCTATGGAGCCTTTCAGGACCATGATTTGAAAAACAGAGCGATAGATAATCTTAAAATGATCCCACGAGGCTCCCTGTCAAATTTCAAGTCAATCGGACATCGTTTGACCGTACATCAAAGTGCGATGTCTTCCTCGTGACAAAATCAAGTCTACTGGCGATAGGACTTATGACAGCTTCAAAATTCAAACAAAAGCCTAGTAGTTGGTCTTATTTCTTGCCCATGAAGCTTCATCTCAAATTTCAGGCCATTTCGACATTGTTTGACCCAGTGTTGGCTTTTGGCGGCAAAATGTCACCCATGCGCGACAAAGTCTTCGGCTTTCCCGGAAAATCAGAAACTTTGCCCCTCATTTTGCACGGCTTCTCATCAAGTTTTCTATATGGAGATCATGCCAAAAAAAATGTGCAAAAACACCAGGAGAAATATGTCAAAAAGGAAAAATCAGAAAGAATCGGAAAAAGGCCGAAAAAGGCAACCGATCAGGCAAAATTTCACCGAAAACCCTATTTTGGGTCAATTTTACATTTTCGAGTCATTTGGCCTCTGTGATTTTTTGAAAATCTGGTTTTTCGGGGTACGAAATATGTCGATCTTTGTCAACATCACGGATTCACTGTCGAAATCATGGGTTCGTCATCGGACACCTCGAAATCGTCATCCGGCCAACCAAGAAAGCATACTTTCTCCCCGATCGATCGAGAAATCGACAAGAGAGATGGTACTGGCCCACTTGCAATGATTATTGTTTGAAATTGCATGATCATCCGACGAAAGTTTATATGAGAAATTCATCGCGATCAAGGCTCCCTATGTTGTAGGTAGAATTCCAAAAGTTGCGACATGGCCCGCAACTCTTCAAATTCATTGGCGGCCACTTAGTGCGGTTAATTGCCTATTATGATGGACGACCCATAGTGCGGTTAATTGCCCATTATGATGGACGGCCTGTCACGTCCCCCGAACACGATTAAAGAAATAACCGGATCCGGAGAGTGAATTTTAGGACTAATTAAAATTTTTATCCTTTGGGCCCACGGATCGTAGTCCGCGGTGAGGATTTCATATTTCAAACCTCATGTGGTGCAATAAATGTAGAGTTAATACAACTCTATGCATATGGAATCTCAAGCAATGGATAATAACTATTATTGAATTAAAGTTGCAATAAGGAATAAACAAAACTAAGAATTAAGTTATTTATTACATTGGCCATCCCAAGATACAAGGCCAATAAAAGTACGGAAGTCAATAAAGAAAGAAAGGTCCAACGAGAGAAATAAATGAATCAAAGTATAAAATAAATGAATCCCCATGTATCTCTCTCGTGCCAGGAGGTGATGACGCTATTCTACGTCATCGGCACGCCACTCTCATGCCTCCTCAGCTGGTTGGAGATCCTCTGGGATCTCCTCACCCGCCTGCTCCTCAAAATAGAAGTCACCTGATGTGTCTGCACACCAAGAAACAAAGTCAACGACATGTTGAACAATAGATATACAAAGCATAATAAACACGACATGCATCAAGTGTAGAATAATGACAAGTAATGATCATGTGAATACAACGAATGTGAAACTAGGCATAAAGCGAGATTAATACTCCAAGGAAACAATAATAAGAATTCTAGCAAACCTCTAACAATAACCACTATCCATGGAAATGCAAAACAAGAACAAGCAAAATGGAGACTCCGAGGATGTCCAAAGCCACCTCCCGGGGTACCAGTAACAATCCCCTTGGACTACTGATACCATAGTCCGGCTCCAGTGGGATCCTAGCTCCCTGTCCTGGGAATAGCAGCACGGTCCTAGCCTACTCCCAGATATTCAACGCCATGGACGCCGTCCTACGCCGACTGCCCACCCCGACAACCGGAGTAACCGATTCGTCATTAAATCCCAAACTGCAGATGGCCATGATATCCAAATAATAACAGAGTGGTTCTGACACAAGGACAGACAAGACAAGCAAGTATGGCTAGTTCCAAGTACAAGACAAGATCCTAGGGATTATCTCATTCAAGACGATACAAGACAAGCGAAACACGTGATAATCCCTTTCATACTAGCCAGTCAAGTTCATCAATAGAAGACACGGGTTCCTATGGTACACTCTAAGTCAAGTCCAAGTCCTATATTCTATAAGAATTTATGTTTCATAATTGATTACGTGTTTTATGTCAAGAGTGTACAAAGAGAATGTTAACAACAGATACAAGTCAAAGTCAAGGAGGAATTACAATCCAATCCTAAGCAAGTGGTGTCATCCCTATATTCCCCGTATTCTAACGGAGCACATGTGGAAATTGGATCAATGATGCTTTTAGGATAATTCCTTGGTGTACAATCATGTTGAGCATCATTAAATTCAATTCCATATGCATTCGGTTGCACTACATGTAATACACGAATACCTAGACAACCCATCGAATTCACACCAAGCCACGTGATTCAATTTCAATCCTATTTATGGTCATGTGATAGTAAGTTTAATGGTTTCCAACATCTAAGTCCCAATCCTAGGTTAAACAGTCTCTTTCTCAAATTACAAGAGTCGAATCCTTAATTCAAATCATTACATCACTTCCTGACCTCCGATCGTGATGAAACAACAACCATTGGATTCTATGTCTCAAGGACTTTCCAACGATATATTATACATAGAAATCCAACGGGCGGATTGAAAGTTACAAGCCTTCGAAGTTTCAGTGACCATGCACCACACTGAACACCTCTCAGTTAGTGCACAGTCTGATCGATCGGACTGTGTGGCCGATCGATCGGCACTGGGCACCTCCCAGTTAACTGAGAGTTTTCACAGACCGATCGATCGGACTGTGTGGCCGATCGATCGGACTGTGATCGCCCACAGTTAATTTGGGGACTGTTCACTGTCCGATCGATCGCACTGTGCGACCGATCGATCGGACAGCGAACCTGAAGCCCGAAATTGGGTTTCTGCTCCCTTTTTCCTCCGGCCAATCCATGGCTAACCTGTAGAAAACTGAGCCTCCTTGCTCCCCCATTCAATCCATTCAGTCCATTCAATCCATACACCATATTCCATTCCATAGAATCAAATTAAATAATTTCTAATCAACCTAATATCATCAATTTCTCCAAAAACCTAACCTAACAAATAATTTCCAATTAAAATCAGACAGGCTTGGAATTAATGGGAAATCTATCAAGAAACCAATGCAATCAATAAAGGAACAAACACACATGCTATATTATGCATTGTAAATCTACTTGCCTCAACCAAGATGTTGATTGGAATTGGATGAAATTTAAGGAGAAGCTTTTCTACCACAAAATCAACAATCTAACCCGAACAAATACCACCTAGAACGCAATTGAGAAGAAAGAAAGAAAAAGAATCAAGATCGGACCTACATCTAACCAAAAAAATGATAAAGCGAAAATAAGAGATTTGAGGAGTCTTACCAAAAATGGTACCGGAAGCAATAGGAGATCAAAAGGAAAAAATCTAGCGGATCGGATCTTCGAACGGAATCTTCTAGGGCTGAGTTCCAGCTTGAGAAAGGAAGAGGAAGAAAGGGGGAGGCTACTGGGTTACTTCGTTGCAGAGAACGAAATGAGAAATTAGGGCAATCCTCGTTTAAGAAGACAATAGAGAGGAAAAGACCAATTTATCCTTTAAGTGGGTCCGGTGAAAGAATGGACCACTTGAAAGGTTTCTGATCGCTGGATCGCGATGAGTGAAGAGAGAAAAGTCATCGGAACGACGAGACCTTTCCAACGAACCCAAAGTCACGGCGTTTGGAGTATTTCGGAAAAACACTCAATTTTTCCTAAATTGCAAACTACCCCCCTACTATGATCAATCGAACTCGGAATCAAACGAAACAACACAGATACTATTCTAATGCTAAAAAAAGCTCGCTCATGATATAAACCCACTTAAATATCTAAAAATACTATTAAATAAATAATAATAAATTAAACGGGTCAATGGGTTGGGTTTTGGGCCCAACTGACCCAATAAGGTCGCAGACCTTACACGGCCCAATCAAAATCTAAGAAGGGGAGTTACAAGTCAAGGAAATTATGGTATTAAACCATGTAACTCCTCCCATCATGAAGAATCAATGCAAATAATTGCCCATTATTCTCCAACGGCTAATCAAAAATTAAGAAAAGGGAGCTACAAAAACATAAATTCAAAATGTGTAACTCCTCCCATCATAGAGCATTAATGTAATTAATGCATTTAAAGCCTATAAACTCCCCCATGCCCACCAAAAGCCTATAAAAGGAGGCCATTTCCACCATTACATGGCATGTTCTTCCAACCTTGCATGTTTTTTTGATCGACGCAAAGTCCTCTATTGTTGCTCCTACGCTACTACAATGGTCTCTCCTTCATTAAAGAAACTCTGCAACAGCCACCACTACAAGGTGATTGAAGACCCTTGGGGGGCCACCCCCTAAGGCCCTTCTATCTCCATGGCTTAGACGCGGTTGTTTGGCCCATCTACTTGGACTTTCATTGGATATAGGATCTCTCCTTGATCCTTATTCTCTAAAAATTCGATGTTCAAGTGTAGCCAAGAGAATCAAAAGCATCCACTGTGATCATTTGAAGGATGACAAAGAGTTGTAGGATAACATGAGTTGCGGCCGTCAATCTGAACAAGCCTATGCAATCTCCTGAGAAGTCAGATTTCCTTTTCTTTCTTCTAATTATATTTGTATTTTTAAAGAGACAAAAAATCACAAGTCTTGTCTTTTTTTTTATGAGAATTATAAATCGCCTTTCACGGTACAAAAAACATCACCTTTCACGGCAAACAAATGAGATTTGCCTTTCACAGCATCCAAAAATTTGGTATACCCATACACAAAAGAAAAGGCAGCTATTCGCTCGTCTCCGGTCACGAAAGGGTTGGACCCCACGGATTCTCACATCTGCTGAACCTGGTAGTCCCAAAATGATCCGTGAACAAGTTCATTGGCACACCCAGTGGGACTTATTCTTTTGATAACATGATGCTTAGAAAAGAAACATATGCATATCATACATGCTTCATTTCTACATTCATTGGCTTCTTTTCTTAGTTGGTAGCCTTGGTTGAATTTGGCATAAAAAAACATAAGAAGTGATTCTTGGGGTTTTGAATTTTATTTTCGAATTTGACTCCCCCCTTTCTTTTTCTAAAAAAAATGAATCAAATGACTTTTCAAATTCTTATGTCACTTGTCATGTTCAAATTGCACACTTATGTTGTTGTTTTGGGTTGGGGGCATTTGTGATCTATCAAAAAAAAAAGTTCCTAAAAAAATTCTGATTTCTTGAGTTATGGATTTGGATTTGAGAAAAAACTTTGGTTTATTTCCTTTTCGGATAAAAGCTCGCAAGAATGTTTGAGTTTGTGTCTGGACTAGAGGACCATTTTCTCTCTTTGATGGATCCATTTGTGATCTTTCAAAACAAAACTTTTCAAAAACAAAAAAAAATCTTATTTCTTCATTTTTACATTCAGATCCTAGAAATTTTGGTCTCCTTCATTTTCAGATAAAAGCTCGCAGAAATGTTTGAGTTGCATTCGGATTGGAGGGCCATTTTCTCTTTTTGATGGATCCTTTTTTTTTAAAGAAATAATAAACTATTTGGTCACTTTTGGATTCGGATTTGAGAAACTGTGGTTCTTTCCTTTTCGGATAAAAGCTTGCAGAATGTTTGAGCTTGCGTTCGGATTGTAGGGCCATTTGCTCTCTTTAATGAATTCATTCATAACCTTTAAAAAAAAACACTAATCCCTTCTTGTGTCCATTCCATGGATGCAATCTTCAACATTTGTGCTTAGCGGTGCTAGTACACCCTTTTGGGTCTATTGTATTCACATTTGTGCTTAGCGGTGCTAGTACGCCCTTTTGGGTCTATTGTATTCGCGACCGACACAGTTGTTCCCTCCAACATTTATGCCTAGCAGTGCTAGGACACCATTTTGGGTCTACTGTATTCGTGACCGACACATTGTAGCTTCAGCATTTTATTCATTCTACCTTGAGTGAGCCTTGTTCCTTGGTAATTTGAATAAGGAATACAATTGTTTCTAGCAAGTACTGGTACGCTCACTCTAAGTCAACTGCACCTGCAACCAGAACAATTGTACTTTCTATGGCTTTCTTCCTTCCTCATCTCGCTTTAGTTGGACCCATAGTTTCCTATATATGATCATCATATTCTTGTGATTACTAATGGATGTAGTCTTGTTTCAGAATTTTTCGAAACTAACATGGCATCTTCATTGACCATCACTTTCGACGAGAACAACTACCAGCTCATGCTTCAAGAAAAGCAAAATGCACGTGCCAACAAACGTCCTGCTTGCTGCCGGAGTACCATCTCCTTCATAGACTCTTCTAGCTCCAGGGCAACTGCTGCTCTCGGACCATTGTCTTCGGAGTGCAGGGTCCATTCCCACTTCCCGAAGAAGAAGATACACCTGTCAAAAAGCAAAAGACTGGCTCGGGACATGTCACCATCGTGGCACCCGTGGCAAACATCAAGAAAGTTGAAGCTCGTGGCACTCCCGCAAAGCTCCTTCTTACCGAAAACCGGGTCTATCCTAAGACTTGGTCCGGAGCCTTCACCAAAACAAAAAAGGTTTGAAAAATCTTCAAGGCCAACCTACTTGCCCCTGTGTGAGACCCCACCCCTGGTGGGCCCTCATTTTGAATTTGAATACTATTTATTTTAATTATACTAATTATGGGACTTAGTGAGGGTAGTTATGTATTTTCCTAGGGTTAGTCTAGTGGTGTAATTAGTAGAGTCAATAGGGTGTCTTTTGTTATTTCTTAGAAGTTGGTTAGTTTGTTAGAGGCCCTAGCTAGAGTTTTGTTTTTACCATAAGGGGTTTGCACCAAGGAATCTTCTAGAAGGTCACCTAAAGACCTAGATACCCTTTACCCTAACCCTAATCCTATTTTAACCCTAAGGGCAATTTTGTCCCTAACCCAAAAACCCAACCTATATAAACAAAACCCCCCCTGCCCTAACAAATACTGTTCATCTCCTTTTCTCTCAAGTTCCAATCTCTTCTCTCTTCTTCTTCTTCTTCTTCTTCCCCAATTCCCTCCAACGAACCCTCGTTTCTCCTCCAATCTCTCTTCTCTCCCTCCCTCGCCCCAGAATCCTCGACAGAAGGCCTGCCGAGACCCTGCCTTTTTGGTTTCCCTGTGGTTTTCTTTCTTTTCCTTCTACCTTCAATCGATCAAGGCAAGTGCACTGTGCTGGTAGTTTAGATTGCATGTTTCCTTCCTTTGATTGGCAGTAGAATTTCAATTTGTAAAATATATGTTTAGATCGATCCTTGAGCATGTTTGTTTGGTTCCTTTGGCCATTGATGGATGGGATTACCTCATTTGGATGATCAATGGCCGGTTGATGATGGGTGGATGATGTAGGAATGATTTATTTTGCTTCTGTGATGGTCTATGGAGAAACCCAGGAGAATTGGGTTGCAGTGATGGGTTTTCCGGAGATGGAATGACGAGAACCCACCTCGTTGTGTTGTGATCGGAATCGAAGTAGGACCACCCTTGGTAGATCAGGACCCTACGTCTATGTGAGGGGGGCCTGTGCGACCATGGGGTGCTACTTGATCTGGACTCTGATCAGAGGTGGACCACCATTCCTGTGCTTAATGAAGAGAAGTTGTGTCCTGTCGCAGAACTGGGTTCTGTAACAGAACACAACACTGATAGGAGAGATGGGCAGAGTCCAGCGATGGCCGAGCTCAGCACTTACAGAGTCCAGCGGTTGCCGAGCTCAGCATTAATGCAGCTCAGCCACTGTCGAACTCATCACTTGCAGAGCCCAGCAGTTGCCGAGCTCAGCGTTAGCGCAGCTCAGCAACTGCCGAGCTCAGCACTGGCCGAACTCAGCGATGGCTGGATTCAACACTAGCCGAACTCAGAGTTCTGCCGAGCATGATGATTAGGATGAGATTTGCGTTTAGCCGAGCTAAGTGTATAGGCCGAGCTCAGTGCCCAAAGCCGAGTTCAGTGTTACGGCCGAACTCAGTGTTATGGCCGAACTCAGTGTTACTGAGCTCAGCGCCAGACCGGGTTCCGTGCCAGACCGGACTGCGAGCTTAGCCGAACTCAGTGCTTAACCGAGCTGAGAGCTAAACCAACCTCTGTCCTGACAAGCCCAATGCATTTCCCCGAACTCAGCTGGGTGATCCAACTGAGCTAGGCCCTTTGCCGAGCTGAGCTGGGTGGCCGAACTGAGTATCAATTGAGCTCCATTGCTTAGCCGAACTCCGGGATGGATTTCCAAAAAGGCGGGATTTCAACAAAGGAGACTAGAACCTGGGACATTCCCTTGAGCCAGGATTCTTAGTGTGCACGGCCAACTACCCAGGCCAGGGAGTTAGCCGAACTCACAGGAAGTCCTGGACAAGCAGGCTTTGCCTGAAGGGTGTTTTTCCTTCTCTGGTCCCAGTGTGCCGAGCTGACCGCCCAGGCCAGGAGGTCGGTTGAGCACACTGTGTACAGTGACGATCCCCAGATTCTAATTTCTGTTGTTGCAATCATATGTAGGGCCCATTGACCATTCAAATAGACTTCCATCACTGTGCCAGCCACGAGTCAATGGTACGGCTCAACCTTGACTCGTGGGGTCCCACTAATTAAAGTCCAGGTTATGTAATCTTAGATGATTCGACCTTTATACGTTACCAAATGATGCACATAACTTCTAAGCACCAAACACAATATTCCTTAGTATCTGTGGTTTCGCTTAAAGATCGAATTACCTGAGATGAACCTGTATCCGGAAGTGGACCATTTACCTAGGTTAGACTGTTGCTATCTCCCTATGATTCGTGTACTTGGAGATTCATCTCCCTCATACTATGACTATCACTCTATTGTCCTTATTATTGCTCATACCTGTTAATTAAATGGAAAATGGAGGACCTAAACCTAGGAATACGTAGAGGTGACCCGGTAACCTGATTGGGTGGATCATTGACCCGTGTCTGTGGCTAGGCGGGCCCTTTTTATGGCCTAAGTTGGATGTGAATTACCCTAGAATGGAGAGGTTAGATTGTATGGGCTTGTGACCCATTAAGGTTGTAAATGGATCATATGTCATTGAATATGGACTTGTATCTCATATGGACTATTATAGATCAGGCCATGTATTTGGTGGGCCTTGGTATGGATCCAATGATGGGATTGGACTTGGACTATGATCCACAGTTTATATTGAGTACTTGGACCACTTAGGGACTTTTGTTAGGACCTTGTTCACGCAAGGCAAAGCCTAGACAGACACAGACCTTTATTGTTTCCGAGTCGGCATAGACATTCACTGAGTTGATTTAAGCTCAGCCAGTTGGACTGATCATCACTGGTAGGAGCTATTGAGATTTGTTGTGTGGCTATCATGATGAGCACTGTTGGGACGGACGGTGTGATGCCGGTTCCGGTCGTTGTGGATGATGTTGATGATATTTTGCAGGGTTAGTAATCCCTAGCATTAGCTTAGGATCCCTACCGCGACTGTGTTCAGTATGGGAGGGCCGCGGCATAATATCCCGCGGTGACCAGCTTATGTGGATGTGCCATATTGTGTAGGTTTATTATTGTTATGCTTATTATGATTCTACATTGTTATCTTGCACGACTGCATAGCATATGTACCTTTGATACTCTCTTAACTTTATACATGTCTCTACTCATTTGATGCATACATTCTATATTATCTGCATATTGTGACTTGCCAGATCTTTAGATCTGACCCATTCTTGGTGCTTAGGTTTTGACCCAGAGTTCGAGGGCGACGCGTTCGCACTCGTTGAGGTGCCCGTAGTAGGCGACTACGGATGGGGACCGGCCGACCATGAGGTCGAGCCGGAAGGTGGAGAGCCGACACTAGCTGCAGGGGTCTGAGTGTTCTTTTGTTTGGGTCTTGAGAGATTTTTGTTGTGAGACGGGTAGTGATAAAAATATGTAATTAAACTTGATTTGTTACCACCATACATTTAGGCTGGACTTCAGCCCCTTTACATTTGACATATATACGATGATACCTTATGCTTCCGCTATACTATCATGCTTCCGCAATTAACCATTGTTATTATGTTGATGAAAAAGTTTTAAATTGGACCTCACTGCGGACCTACGATCTTGGAAGTTCTCGGATTTTCCGGGAAGTAGCGCGCCAATTTCGGTACTTTGACGATCTTTTCGGTATCCGGAATTGGGGCGTTACAATTTTATGGTATCAGAGCGGGCAAGTCTCTAGGAAATAAAATACACTAGAAACTTTAGGACGTAGTGAGGATCTCAGTGTGGGAGTACGTAGTAGGGTCGATGGATCGGGTAGAATCAGTGTAGTCCTAAGTGTTGGACTTAAACTAACCTAATTTCTTTCTCTTGACAGATGTCTAGAGAAGGTTCTCCATCACATATGATACCAGCAGTCGGCAGTTCGCCAGACTTCGAGCAGCGTTTCCAGAGGTTCTTGCAGGCCTTCCTCGTTTCCCAGGAGGCCCAGGCGTCGGCGCAGCAGCAGCAGGCCGAGGATTTTGCCCAATTCCAGACGCAAGTCTTGGACATCATGGACAGAGTGGCTCAGCCAGGCACAGCAGCGGCATCCGTTCGGGAGGCAGACCCGAACGTCATATTTGAGAGGTTCCTCAAAAGGGGACCGCCTGAGTTCACTGGCGCCGATGACCCTCTGGTGGCCGACGAGTGGATTGTGCGGATGGAGAAGATCTTCAAGGTCTTCGAGTGCACCGGTCAGCAGAGAGTGCAGTTAGCCGCTTATATGTTTCGGGGAGTCGCGGAGGACTGGTGGAGGACGATTCAGCGTCATTTCGAGGCGATAGGAGACGAGATCGCTTGGACTGCATTCAGGGCGGACTTCCTTCGGAAGTTCATACCATCTCACGTCAGAGACCGCAAGCTGCGGGAATTTCAGGCGCTGGTGCAAGGCAGCATGACTGTCTACCAGTATGAGGTTCGCTTCACCCAGCTTTCTCGTTTTGCAGAGGCTCTGATCACACCTGAGTCCGAGAGGATCCGTCGGTTCGTCGATGGGCTGAGAGACGACATTCAGCTTAACATGTCTTGCATTGAGATTCACACTTATGAGGAGGCTTTGAGGAGAGCTTACTGGGCAGAGGAGCGTCTGCAGCGGATAGAGGCCAGTCAGCAGCAGAGGCGAGTTAGAGCCGCCTTGGTCAGACCGCAGCCCTTGCCCATACAGCAGCAGCCATTTCAGAGACAGAGGCCAGCAGGCCAGGCCAGGCAGCATCAGTATCAGCGGCAGCCTCAGCAGCAGCAGCAGCGTGGGCCCAGAGTATGCTATGACTGTGGGGAGACAGGACACATCTCCAGATTTTGCCCATTCAGAGGGGGACAGCCTCAGGCCCCGATGCTTCAGCTTCCAGCACCACCGAGAGCACCAGCTCCAGCTCCACCCGTTCAGCAGATTGCACCAGCACCCCAGCCACCTCAGCAGCAGTACCGTGCCCCGCAGCAGGCACGTGGACCCCAGCAGCCCAGGGGACAGCACTACCAGAGGGGACGATACCAGAGGCCCCATGGACAGCAGCGACAGCAGCAGAGACCTCAGGCTGTAGGTCAGGCATTTGCACTCACACATGAGGAGGCCGAAGCTGCAGGGAACGTCGTCGAAGGTACTCTTTCTATTTGTGATCAGATTGCTAGAGTATTGTTTGACCCTGGTGCGACACATTCCTATGTGTCTTCTGCTTTTTCATTAGTTCTTGGTGGGGTAGGAGAGGAGTTACCATACACGCTAGTTGTGTCTACGCCCGTGGGCAAGAGGGTAGTGTGTCAAACTTACCACCCCAGATGCCGAGTGCAGATCGGGGAGTGCATTATGTTTGCAGATTTGATCGTGTTACCCATGCATGACTTCGACGTTATCTTGGGGATGGATTGGTTGGCCAGATATCGAGCGGTGATGGACTGCTTCGAGAAGATAGTCAGACTCACTATCGACGGTTCAGATACCACGATCGAGTTTGTGGGTGAGAGGAGACCACCCAGCACTAGTTTGATTTCGGCACTGAAGGCAGAGAGGCTAGTGAGATCAGGTTGCGAGGGCTACATCGCATTCATCTCAGAGGACAAGAAGTCCAAGGGAGTCGAGGAGATACCAGTTGTCTGTGAGTTCCCAGATGTATTTCCCGACGAGATCCCGGGATTGCCTCCAGTCAGAGAGATCGACTTCACCATCGAGCTTGTGCCAGGCACCGCACCGATTTCCAGAGCTCCTTATCGCATGGCTCCAGCAGAGCTGCGAGAGTTGAAGACCCAGTTGCAAGAGTTGATAGAGAAGGGCTTCATCAGACCGAGCATGTCACCTTGGGGAGCACCTGTGCTCTTCGTGAAGAAGAAGGATGGATCGATGAGGATGTGCATCGACTACAGGCAGCTGAACCAGGCAACAGTGAAGAACAAGTATCCTCTTCCCCGGATCGACGAGCTCTTCGACCAGCTTCAGGGAGCACAGTACTTTTCGAAGGTGGACCTGAGATCGGGATATCATCAGCTGCGAGTCAGAGAGCAGGATGTACAGAAGACAGCATTTCGTACTCGTTACGGGCACTATGAGTTCCTTGTAATGCCGTTCGGGTTGACGAATGCGCCGGCAGTGTTCATGGCCCTGATGAACAAGATCTTCGCCCCGTACCTCGACAGCTTTACGGTGGTGTTCATCGACGATGTGTTGGTCTACTCCAAGTCCAGAGAGGAGCACGAGCAGCATTTGAGGACGTCTCTACAGTTGCTACGCGACAACCAGCTGTACGCAAAGCTCAGCAAGTGCGAGTTCTGGTTAGAGCAAGTAGTCTTCCTCGGACATATCATCTCCAGAGACGGCCTAGCAGTGGATCCAGCAAAGATCGAGGCAGTAGTGAACTGGGAGAGACCAAAGAATGTTACAGAAGTTCGGAGTTTCCTTGGCTTAGCAGGCTACTACCGCAGATTTGTCAAGAGTTTCTCTTCGATTTCAGCCCCTTTGACCAAGCTGACGAGGAAGGACGTACCGTTCGTATGGACAGATGCATGCGAGGACAGCTTTCAAGAGCTGAAGGAGAGACTGACGTCAGCACCGATCTTATCTTTACCTTCTGGTACAGGCGGTTTCGTTGTCTTCACCGATGCTTCAGGGACCGGTCTTGGTTGTGTTTTGATGCAGGAGGGCAAAGTCATTGCTTATGGATCACGCCAGCTGAAGGAACACGAGAAGAAGTATGCTACTCACGACCTGGAGCTTGCAGCAGTCGTGTTCGCACTGAAGATGTGGCGGCACTACCTCTACGGAGAGAAGTTCGAAGTCCATTCAGATCATCGCAGTTTGCAGTACCTGTTCACTCAGCATGATCTCAACAACCGTCAGAGGCGTTGGATGGAGTACATCAAGGACTACGACTTCCCTATCAAATACCATCCGGGTAAGGCGAACGTCGTAGCAGATGCTTTGAGCAGGAAGACCGCCCTAGTCAGTTTCCTAGCAGCAGAGGGCGTGTGGACCGATGTCTTCAGTGACATGGATGTCCAGTTTCAACCGCTCAGCGACAGAGTTATGCTTGCTACCATGTCCGCTTGGGAACCAGAGTTGCTTGGAGAGGTCAAGGACAGTCAACGCAGCGATTCTAAGCTTGTCAGAGTGATCGAGCAGATTGACCAGAGGCCAGAGTTCAGACTGATTGGTGGAGTACTCTACTACCAGGACAGGCTGTGTGTACCAGATATCCAAGAGCTGAAGGACCAGATCTTAGCAGATGCACACCACAGCAGATATTCGATCCACCCAGGCAGCACCAAAATGTATAGGAACCTGAGGAGCTACTACTGGTGGAACAACATGAAGAAAGAGATTGCAGGCTATGTGTCCAGATGTCTGACCTGTCAGCAGATCAAAGCCGAGCATCAGAAGCCACCAGGGCTACTTCATCAGCTCGAGATACCTCAGTGGAAGTGGGAACATATTACCATGGATTTTATTGCAGGACTTCCAGCTACCAGGAGACGCAATGATGGCATTTGGGTGATCGTGGATAGACTGACTAAGTCAGCTCACTTCTTGCCAGTGTCGATGAGAGCAGGACTCGACGTCCTTGCTAAGCTGTATGTGGATAAGATCGTCTCTTTGCACGGAGTTCCAGCTTCGATTGTTTCAGACCGAGATCCACGCTTCAGTTCTCACTTTTGGGATAGTCTTCAGCGAGCTTTGGGTACCAAGTTGAGTTTCAGCACAGCCTATCATCCTCAGACAGACGGACAGACAGAGCGCACCAACCAGACCTTGGAGGATATGTTGCGAGCTTGTGTTCTAGACTACAAGGAGAACTGGGAGGATTCCTTGCCACTCTGTGAGTTTGCCTACAACAACAGTTACCACTCGAGCATCAAGATGGCACCGTTCGAGGCATTGTACGGCAGGAAGTGCAAGACCCCAGTCTGTTGGGAGGAAGTTGGTGTCAGGAGCTTCCATGGACCATCTATTGTCGGTGACACCAGTGAGAAGATCCACCAGATAGTGGAGAACCTGAAGGTTAGCCGCAGTCGACAGAAGAGCTACGCAGACAATCGGCGCAGACCACTCGAGTTCCAGAAGGGAGACCGTGTCTTCCTGAAGGTTTCCCCAGCTCGAGGCACCCTCAGATTCGGCGAGAAGGGCAAGTTAGCACGGAGATACGTCGGACCCTTTGAGATCAAGGCCAGGATCGGAGATGTCGCTTACAGACTTCAGCTGCCAACAGAGCTATCAGGTGTGCACGACGTCTTCCATGTCTCGATGTTGAGGAAGTATGTGGAGGATCCTACCCACATTCTGCATCACCAGCCGCTCGACATCCAGCCCGACGCGTCCTACATCGCCAAGCCAGTCGCCGTCATCGACACCAAGGAGAAAGTGCTTCGGGACCGAACCATCCAGTTCGTGAAGGTTCAGTGAGAGCATCACACTCCGGAAGAGGCTACTTGGGAGCTACGAGACCAGGTGGCAAGAGATTATCCACATCTTCTACCGCAGGTATGTCCCTACTTTGTTTTTTACATTTGGGGACCAAATGTTTTAAAGGAGGGAGGAATGTGAGACCCCACCCCTGGTGGGCCCTCATTGTGAATTTGAATACTATTTATCTATTTTAATTATACTAATTATGGGACTTAGTGAGGGTAGTTATGTATTTTCCTAGGGTTAGTCTAGTGGTGTAATTAGTAGAGTCAATAGGGTGTCTTTTGTTATTTCTTAGAAGTTGGTTAGTTTGTTAGAGGCCCTAGCTAGAGTTTTGTTTTTACCATAAGGGGTTTGCACCAAGGAATCTTCTAGAAGGTCACCTAAAGACCTAGATACCCTTTACCCTAACCCTAATCCTATTTTAACCCTAAGGGCAATTTTGTCCCTAACCCAAAAACCCAACCTATATAAACAAAACCCCCCCCTGCCCTAACAAATACTGTTCATCTCCTTTTCTCTCAAGTTCTAATCTCTTCTCTCTTCTTCTTCTTCTTCTTCTTCCCCAATTCCCTCCAACGAACCCTCGTTTCTCCTCCAATCTCTCTTCTCTCTCTCCCTCGCCCCAGAATCCTCGACAGAAGGCCTGCCGAGACCCTGCCTTTTTGGTTTCCCTGTGGTTTTCTTTCTTTTCCTTCTACCTTCAATCGATCAAGGCAAGTGCACTGTGCTGGTAGTTTAGATTGCATGTTTCCTTCCTTTGATTGGCAGTAGAATTTCAATTTGTAAAATATATGTTTAGATCGATCCTTGAGCATGTTTGTTTGGTTCCTTTGGCCATTGATGGATGGGATTACCTCATTTGGATGATCAATGGCCGGTTGATGATGGGTGGATGATGTAGGAATGATTTATTTTGCTTCTGTGATGGTCTATGGAGAAACCCAGGAGAATTGGGTTGCAGTGATGGGTTTTCCGGAGATGGAATGACGAGAACCCACCTCGTTGTGTTGTGATCGGAATCGAAGTAGGACCACCCTTGGTAGATCAGGACCCTACGTCTATGTGAGGGGGGCCTGTGCGACCATGGGGTGCTACTTGATCTGGACTCTGATCAGAGGTGGACCACCATTCCTGTGCTTAATGAAGAGAAGTTGTGTCCTGTCGCAGAACTGGGTTCTGTAACAGAACACAACACTGATAGGAGAGATGGGCAGAGTCCAGCGATGGCCGAGCTCAGCACTTACAGAGTCCAGCGGTTGCCGAGCTCAGCATTAATGCAGCTCAGCCACTGCCGAACTCATCACTTGCAGAGCCCAGCAGTTGCCGAGCTCAGCGTTAGCGCAGCTCAGCAACTGCCGAGCTCAGCACTGGCCGAACTCAGCGATGGCTGGATTCAACACTAGCCGAACTCAGAGTTCTGCCGAGCATGATGATTAGGATGAGATTTGCGTTTAACCGAGCTAAGTGTATAGGCCGAGCTCAGTGCCCAAAGCCGAGTTCAGTGTTACGGCCGAACTCAGTGTTATGGCCGAACTCAGTGTTACTGAGCTCAGCGCCAGACCGGGTCCGTGCCAGACCGGACTGCGAGCTTAGCCGAACTCAGTGCTTAACCGAGCTGAGAGCTAAACCAACCTCTGTCCTGACAAGCCCAATGCATTTCCCCGAACTCAGCTGGGTGATCCAACTGAGCTAGGCCCTTTGCCGAGCTGAGCTGGGTGGCCGAACTGAGTATCAATTGAGCTCCATTGCTTAGCCGAACTCCGGGATGGATTTCCAAAAAGGCGGGATTTCAACAAAGGAGACTAGAACCTGGGACATTCCCTTGAGCCAGGATTCTTAGTGTGCACGGCCAACTACCCAGGCCAGGGAGTTAGCCGAACTCACAGGAAGTCCTGGACAAGCAGGCTTTGCCTGAAGGGTGTTTTTCCTTCTCTGGTCCCAGTGTGCCGAGCTGACCGCCCAGGCCAGGAGGTCGGTTGAGCACACTGTGTACAGTGACGATCCCCAGATTCTAATTTCTGTTGTTGCAATCATATGTAGGGCCCATTGACCATTCAAATAGACTTCCATCACTGTGCCAGCCACGAGTCAATGGTACGGCTCAACCTTGACTCGTGGGGCCCACTAATTAAAGTCCAGGTTATGTAATCTTAGATGATTCGACCTTTATACGTTACCAAATGATGCACATAACTTCTAAGCACCAAACACAATATTCCTTAGTATCTGTGGTTTCGCTTAAAGATCGAATTACCTGAGATGAACCTGTATCCGGAAGTGGACCATTTACCTAGGTTAGACTGTTGCTATCTCCCTATGATTCGTGTACTTGGAGATTCATCTCCCTCATACTATGACTATCACTCTATTGTCCTTATTATTGCTCATACCTGTTAATTAAATGGAAAATGGAGGACCTAAACCTAGGAATACGTAGAGGTGACCCGGTAACCTGATTGGGTGGATCATTGACCCGTGTCTGTGGCTAGGCGGGCCCTTTTTATGGCCTAAGTTGGATGTGAATTACCCTAGAATGGAGAGGTTAGATTGTATGGGCTTGTGACCCATTAAGGTTGTAAATGGATCATATGTCATTGAATATGGACTTGTATCTCATATGGACTATTATAGATCAGGCCATGTATTTGGTGGGCCTTGGTATGGATCCAATGATGGGATTGGACTTGGACTATGATCCACAGTTTATATTGAGTACTTGGACCACTTAGGGACTTTTGTTAGGACCTTGTTCACGCAAGGCAAAGCCTAGACAGACACAGACCTTTATTGTTTCCGAGTCGGCATAGACATTCACTGAGTTGATTTAAGCTCAGCCAGTTGGACTGATCATCACTGGTAGGAGCTATTGAGATTTGTGTGTGGCTATCATGATGAGCACTGTTGGGACGGACGGTGTGATGCCGGTTCCGGTCGTTGTGGATGATGTTGATGATATTTTGCAGGGTTAGTAATCCCTAGCATTAGCTTAGGATCCCTACCGCGACTGTGTTCAGTATGGGAGGGCCGCGGCATAATATCCCGCGGTGACCAGCTTATGTGGATGTGCCATATTGTGTAGGTTTATTATTGTTATGCTTATTATGATTCTACATTGTTATCTTGCACGACTGCATAGCATATGTACCTTTGATACTCTCTTAACTTTATACATGTCTCTACTCATTTGATGCATACATTCTATATTATCTGCATATTGTGACTTGCCAGATCTTTAGATCTGACCCATTCTTGGTGCTTAGGTTTTGACCCAGAGTTCGAGGGCGACGCGTTCGCACTCGTTGAGGTGCCCGTAGTAGGCGACTACGGATGGGGACCGGCCGACCATGAGGTCGAGCCGGAAGGTGGAGAGCCGACACTAGCTGCAGGGGTCTGAGTGTTCTTTTGTTTGGGTCTTGAGAGATTTTTGTTGTGAGACGGGTAGTGATAAAAATATGTAATTAAACTTGATTTGTTACCACCATACATTTAGGCTGGACTTCAGCCCCTTTACATTTGACATATATACGATGATACCTTATGCTTCCGCTATACTATCATGCTTCCGCAATTAACCATTGTTATTATGTTGATGAAAAAGTTTTAAATTGGACCTCACTGCGGACCTACGATCTTGGAAGTTCTCGGATTTTCCGGGAAGTAGCGCGCCAATTTCGGTACTTTGACGATCTTTTCGGTATCCGGAATTGGGGCGTTACACCCTGCTCAAAGAAAACCGGTTCTATCCTCTTGCTCACATGAAGGAAGAGAGACCCGCCTTCCACCCAACATCAAAATCAACTCAGCCCGAGCTAGCCCGCTCCAATAAGCCCAGGGTCAGATCGTGAATCATAAGGCCTACATCCCTTCGGTTCGACACCTTATCTCAATAAGGGCCAAACTTGACGGCATCACTACGACAGGCAAAAGACCAAATCCAGATCCTGTATGCCAAGCTTCAAAGAAGACAAGATAGGCTGCTGCGCTCGAGGGGTCACATCCTTCATCGTCAAAACCCGGCCAGAGCCAACTGAGGCTCAAATCTCTCATCGCACATCCTTCCTGCGTTGTATCGACAAAAAAGACTTGAAAGACAAAGGAGTCAGCATCCTACAATTCAAGTCTCTAAAAAATGGGTTGAAAAGGATAGACCCGACCAAGTTGCTGATGTCTATATGGTTGGCAAGTCCAAAAGACGCCAAAGTTCAGCAACAAAAATCCATGTCAAGCGACCGGTGACTTGCAGAGCCACTCTAACTCGAAGACATTAAGAAGAGTCTCATGCTCCTTTAAGCCAAGGAAAGCGGAGTGACTTTTCCTCTAGCACCTCATCCAGAAGAATGAATTCAAGCTCAGTCACTAAGACAGTATCCTCTTTCGAATCTCGAGGGATGACTGTCTTGGTCACAAATTCTGAGCCACCTCATAATCCGTCTCAAAATGACATGACTACGCGCATCCAACAATTGGAGTAAGGTCAGTAAAGGATTGAGACCCTGATGGAAAACCTTGTTCTCACCCTCCAACGTAATGATGAAGTTCCTCTAAATCATCAACAAGACGGAGCGGGTGAAGGAAAAAATGAGTCACGCGCCCTCACCAAAATGGACGTTGATGACATCCTCGCCAAAGCAAAAGAAGATGATACACTAAGGGAAATGGGATTAAACCACCATATCCCTCGTGGATGGACTCGATCTCGTTTCCTGCAAAATTCAAGCAACCTACTCTCCAGATATATACGAGGAAAGGTTCAGGTCGACAACACTGATGGTCTCCCTTTTTCGCTCGCGGGACTACCAAGGTTAGCGGCGTGAGAGTCCGTTGGGTCCAACCTTTTCGTGACCAGAGACAAAACGAACATCAACTTTTTCTTTACGGGTATGCCAGATTTTCTACTCTACTTGGAATTGACAAGTGGTTGTCCGTAGATCCACTTTCGTAAGTAGAAAAGGAAATCAACTTTTTTTCTAATTTTTCATTGCACATATATTTAAGAAAAGAGACATAGTTTGTTTTGAATGCCATGAAAGGCGATTTTTTACCGTGAAAGGCAATTTACAATTCTTATAAAAAATTAAAGACAATAAAAAAGGAAAGACAAGAGTTATGATTTCTTTTATGTCTCTTTAAAAAATACAAACTACAATGAAAAGTAAGAAAAGGGGATCTAACTTCTCAGGAGATTGTGGGGGCTCATTCAGATTGACGGTCGCAAGTCATGTGTGGACTTCGCCATCATCCTTCAGATGAGAATAGAGGATGCTTTTGATTTACTTGGCTCTCTCAGATTTTTAGAGGATAAAGAATTTCTCCCCCAATTTGTAAAAATCAGCGGATAGATTCTCTTGAGGAAGCCATCAAACTGTTAGCTCAGAATACCCTCCAATTCTAGCAAAGCACTATTCAGAGCTTGAATGCCAACACACAATCAATTACAAAATTGGAATACACGGTGAGTCAATTGGCTAATTCTTTGAGTGCAAGGGACAATGGAACCTTTCCTTGTCAACCCGAAGCCAACCCCAGGGGCCAAATCCAAAAGGGCCAATTTGAAATTCATGACATAAAGGGGAAGGACCAAGAGCAAGTTAAAGCCATAACTACACTTAGGTCAGACCGACAAATTGACAACAAAGTAGAGGCCCCAAAAACAACTGAGGATTGAGGGAGGGATGAGCCAATAGTTAAGAAGGAACAAAATGAGCAAGAGCTGACTTAGGAAATGAGAATTACTGTAGGAGACTCATCACCTAGTCATCCACCTCCTATAACCTACATTCCTATAGCTCCGTACCCTCAAAGGTTAGGCCCAGCCAAATCAAATGCCCAATTGGAGAAAATGCTTGAAGTCTTTAAAAAAGTGAGGATTAACATTCCACTTTTAGACGTGATCCAATGAATTCCTGCCTAACCCTAATAAAACTCTTAGCTCAGCAAGCTAGCTCTGTTATTTCATTCCCAACCCCGATCAAATACAAAGATCTATGGTGTCCTACCATTTAATGCGAGATAGGGGACCATCATATTGAGCACGCTTTACTTGACTTGGGTGCGAGTGTCAACCTACTTCCGTATTCCATTTACGAAGAACAAGGTTTGGGGGAGTTAAAGAAAACTCATGTGACCCTCCAATTAGCTAATGCTTCAATTCAATACCCGAAGGGGGTACTGGAGGATGTCCTGATCAAAGTAGAAGAGTTTGTGTTCCCTATGGACTTTGTCGCCTTGGACACAGAACCATTGACAAGAACTGTGGCCAAGATACTAGTCATTCTAGCTAGGATGACCATTCCTAGCTGTTAGGAATTTTGTGTATTGCAATTTGATGGATGCATATCATTTTAATCATCATTTGATTTCTCACACTTGCATTATTTTAGAAAACATTGAAATCTTATTTTATCCATGCATTGTTTTTAAATATGGTAAAACTCAGTTTTATGCATGAATTGGTTTTAATTGTGGATGCAATTGATTTTGTAAAAGGAATTTCAAAATTCAAGCTTAGCCTAAGTTTTAAAGTTTCAAATGATTTGTGGCTTTTTATGATTCATGATTTTAAAAAATACTTAGATTGATTTAAATCATGTTTCAAGCTTGATTTAATGGCCCCAACAAGTCCCACATCAAAAATCTTTGAAAATTGCAAAAGTATGCAAAATGGGAAAAGTGACCCAGGGCCCAGTGTACTCGGTCGACCGGGTACACATCCCGGTCGACCGCGTACACTGCGGGTCGACTGGGCAGAGAGCCGTTGGCTCTCCAACGGTCATTTTTCTGACCGTTTGGATGGGGTCGACCGGGCCTGTCATGGGGTCGACCGGGGACACGCAGAAACTCTGTTTTCTGTGTATAAAAAGGCTTCATTCCCTTTGGAAAAATGTTGGAACTTTTGAGCAAACTTGGAGCCTTCTTGGAGGTGTTTGAAGAGAAGATAAAGGGGATGAACCAAGGGGATTAAGAAGGTCATTAAGGAAGCTAAAGCTTGGATCATGAAGTTAAATCTCCAAGTAAGCTTTGCTTAATTTAATCATATGTTTCATGCTTGGTTTTAAATCTTTGGTAAATGTTTTTAGCATGATAACTATGATGAAATGAATTCATTACTTCCATTCAATCTTTGATATTAAGTTGTAATGAATTCTTTTCTTTGATTCAAACTTAGTTTAGTTTTAAACTTTGTTAAACATGTTATGTTTGAAACTTTGATTTCTTTATAACATGTTAATTTAACTTGTTTGAATCATCATTGTTGTTTTCAATCTTTTTAAAACCTTTGTTAAATCTTGTTTTTGAAAACAACACTAAAAATGCATCACATGTTTAAGGCAAATTAATTTCATACAACTTGTGAGCCTTGATTTTTTAAATCATCAACAAGTTAGTATTTGTTCATGTGATTTGCATTTAAACTTCAATCAATTCTTTCTATGTGCTTTAATCTTTGAATTGCTTTGAGCATATATTCATTGGACTTTACTTTTTAAACTTGATTGAAGTTGTCACACACACACCTCATTAGCATACATCTTTGCACTCATTAGTGTGTTGTGTGAGTTTAGTTTTCACTTTCAAATTAGCCTATTAAAGAGGCATTGTAATTGTGATTTAAATTGTAATCTCTTAGAGTGTTCTTTGGAAGACACTTTCTTTGAGAAATCATTTCTTTGTAAGGTTATTGCTTAGCCATATAAAAGCATGGTGTAAGGGTTGTTGTTTAGCCTAGAAAAACATCATTGTAAGGTTATTGCTAAGCCTTGGAAAGCATACATTGTAGAGGTTATTGCTAAGCCTTGGAAAGCATCTTGTAAGAGGTTATTGCTTAGCCTTTTGGAAAAGCATATTAGTGGAAATCCGGTGGGGTGTGAGAGCACAAGCCGGTAGTGGATGTAGGCACGTTGGCCGAACCACTATAAATATTGTGTTATGGTGCATGCTCTTGTGATGATTGTATGTATTTAGCTTCCGCATTGTGCTTGTTATCATCACTAGTGACTAGTTAGTTTATAGAAAATTAAAATTGGTCATAGTTAGTCACTATTAGTAGCTCACCCTATTCACCCCCCCCCCTCTAGGGTCAGGATCCCAAGGACTTTCAATTGGTATCAGAGCCTCGTGCTCTATATTAGGATCAAGTGTTTGGAACTCTTGATTAGGTGTAAAAACCTAGAGTAAAAACCCTAGTGTTGTACCTCCATGAAAATCATAAGAATGGATTCCACTAGTTTAGACTTTGTAGATTCTTTGGTAGATTCTTCTAGACCCCTCATTCTTCCTTCTATTGGAGATTCAAACAATGAATTTAAAGAATCTCAATTTGAATTAAAAGAGGAAGAAAATGATAATGACATTGAACAAGCTTATGAGGATTTGTGCACATTATCCTTAGAGCTTTCTAAGAAGAATAAAAGATTAAAAGAAGAATCTAAAAGACTAAACAAAGAATTAGTCTCTTCAAAAGATGAACTTAGAGAGAAAGATGAAGTAATAAATTGTGTAGAATCTAAGTTCATGATCTCTTTACATAACCTATATAATGCTCAAGATGAATTAAAAGAATTAAAGATAGGTTATGACAATCTTAATAAGGAAAATTCTAAATTAAGAGATCAAAGGCAAGATAAAGACATTAACAATCTTGAATCCAAGTTAACTATCTCTAAAGAAAATTTATCTAATGCTCAAAATGAACTAAATGAGATTAAGATGAATTGTAATGAGCTTAAAATGAAAATTTAAATCTAAGAGATACTTTAAAAAGACAAGATGAAAACATTGTCCATTTAAAATCCAAGTTGACTATTTCCAATGAAAACTTGTCTAATGCTCAAAGTAATTTAAAAACTCTAGAACTTGGATCTAATGTTGTTAATGAACTTAAAAATGAATTAAATCTTGCCCATGAAGAGCTAAACAACTTTAAGGGAATTGAAATTGAATTAACAAGAGTTAAAAATGAAAATTCAACCCTTAAAGACCAAGTCACTCAACTTGAAACCTACAAACATAAATATGAGTGCAAATTTACCCATAGTGAAGAAAAATTTGAAAAGTTATTTAAATTGGGTAAATCAAAAGGAGATAGGACGGGTCTTGGATTTGATAGGAATATTTCTCATGACCCTAAGTTCACCAACACCTTTGTGAAAGGTGAGTCCTCTCTCTCTAGCACTCACACTTCCTTGCCATTACCTAAATGTAATTATTGTGGCATTGAAGGACATTTTAGGTTTGAGTGCAAATCAAGGAGAAGCAATGTGTCTAAACCCATCTTTGAACCAAAGAAAGTAAAATCAAATTCTATGATGGTTAAGACACTAAAAACCAAGGAAGACTCCAAGAAGACTAAACAAGTAAAACCTATTAAAAAGGAGTCTCCTAAAATAGATTCTAAAAAGGTTAAACAAGTTAAACCAACTCTAAAAGAATCTATTAACAAAAAGCTTCTCAATCTTCCTCCCATAACACAACAAATGAAGGAACTTTTGAATAAAGTTGCTAAGTTAAATCTAAAATTCAAAAGTCAAATAAATGGAGGAAATAAGAAGAAAAGAAATCAATCCCCTAAAAAGAAAACTCACCAACCTCAAAAGACTAATCACCAATCTAAGCTAAACTTAGTTAAATCTAAACATCATGGTGATAAGTCTAAATTGAAAATTTATCAAGTCAAATCTCCATTAGTTGGTAAGACTTTTAAGATGGACCTCAAAGATCAACCCTCCCAAGACCTTAGGTGGATTCCAAAAGCTATTTACTTAGTCAAACCTTAAGGCCTTGGACCTCATTGACCAACCTATCCTTCATAGGTAAATCGTTTTGTTGGTCATGATTGCATTTGCATTTTATGTTCTTTACATTTTTTAAAATGCATTTGTTTCTTTATGATCATTTGATTTTGTCTTCATGTACTTCCCTAAGTCACATATCATGGTTTTCAAAATCATTTGATTGTATTTCTCACATGTTAGATTTGCTTTTTATAGTCACATCTTGTTTGCATTTCTACATGTTTAATTGATTATGGGTTCAAAGCTTTCATAGCTAGATCTTTCATAATCGATTGATGTTGCAATATCATTTGTTTGTATGTCTTAGTTAGATTATTTTGAAAAACAAATGACTTAAATCAATTTAATTTTTCCATGAATTTTTAAGTTATACTTTCACATGGAAAATTACTTTGAAAAGATCAACTTGTATGTTTTCCAATTAAGTTATATCTTTTAAAATGCAAGTTGAATGGTTTTTAAATCAAATTGTATGATTCTTGATAGTGATATTGCCTAGAATACAATTTGATGTTTGATAAGGTGCTTTCTTTATTTTCATATACATTATGCCCATTGTTGGATTTTGTTTATGATTTGAAGATTGCATGAATGGAAATGCTTTAAAACTTTTTGTTGTATTCATCAAAGCATGTTCCATGTTTTCATTTCCTTATGCTTTTGCTTATGTCATCCTATAATGGAAATGAATGTTGTGATAGACTATTTGCATGTTTGCTCTTTTAGTTACATTCTTTATGCAAATGTTTTATTTGTTCCATGTATGGTTGTGTTCTTTAATTATTATTTTTGTAACCATACTAGAACCCAAATCCATCCTTTATGCTTTCTAGTCATTTTTGTGAAATGGATGGTTATGATGTTTGATTCATGTGTATTTGTCATACTTATACATGTTTCAACCTCATAGTAGTGTTTGATCATATGAACCTCTTTGAAATTCATTTCTTGAATTACATAGTTATATCTCTTGAATGATGGATTTCTTAGATGTTGTATTCATATGGTTGACACTTTGGAAATTGCATATTCTTATAAGTCATATATTTTCAAAATGCAATTTCTCATGTTCATCACTATGCTCAATAGTTATATCATTAAAGTGATGAATATTCATTTATGTTGCTTGATGGAATCTTGTGTTTGTCACATGCTTGCTCTCAAACATGTTCCATATTCAATTGGTAATCAAATGATATCATTTTCAATTAGTATAACTTCCAATTGATGTTATATATTTGTGATAAACCTTGTGCACATTGGATTAAACTTGATAGTAATATGTCTTTGTTCCATGTCACATTCCATTAGCTTCATAAATGGTCATGTTTGCCACCTCTCTTGCTTATTTGGTTAAATCTCGTGACAACCATGTTTATGTGTTAATAATCTTGGTTGGTTAATGATTGAGGTAGGCATCATGGTTTGAATTTCATTTCACTCATCTTACACTTGATAGTCATATTTTATGATTGAGTGAAATGATTTCAAAATTTACATAGCATATGATTTTCATAGTTATATTATTTGATGCTATGTTTAGTAAACCCCTTATCATCATGGATAGCTCTAACTTGGATTAATCCTTCTAGTTACATTCCTTAAGTCCATTTTAGAGTGATTGAGCTAATAAGTCATACTCTTAAATCTCAATTGATATGGTTCTTATTTCAATTGGTATCCATGATAGATTAACCTTTTGACCTTGCTCTTCAACTTTCCTTAAGCTTATAGGTCAATTGGTTTCTCTCCAATTTGGTAATTTGATCATTGAGCCTTATAGTTAATCATTATCAATTGGTATCTAATCCTTCCCTTGAAGTTATCCCTCAATTGGTTAAACCATCTTCTTCTTGCATCTAATAGTTATATTCTTGTCAAAAGTATGACAAAAGAAGATTATGGATTGAGGGGGAGTAAACCTTCTAAGGAAGCATTAGAGATGATCAAATTCACCATTGCTATTCCCTTATAACTTACTCACATGCATAATAGCCTGTTAAGTATTTCATTTTCGATTTCATTTGTTAACAGGTGCTACTAAAGGTATTTTCCTTGTTTCATGTGTGTAGGTACATTTCTTCAGTTGCTACCTTTGCAATTTAATGGCAAAGGGGGAGAAAGGATTAAGGGGGAGAAAATGCTCTAGCTACCCAAAAAGGGAGAAAGATCAAAGGGGGAGAGAGCATTCAATGGCAAAGGGAGAGAAAGACCAAGGAGAGAGAGTGCTTGGTCTAAGGGGGAGAGAAGATAAAAGAAAGAAAGCTTGGAGCTAAGGACAAGAAGAATGAAGATCAAAAGAGCTAAAGCCCAAGCTAAGTGAAGGAGCATCCGAAGATTTCAAGCCGCGTCAAGCCAAGGAGCTGAAGACTTAGTGTGAGGTTTAGTGTTAAGTTAAGGTTTGCCATCAAATTGCAAAGGGGGAGATTGTTAGGAATTTTGTGTATTGCAATTTGATGGATGCATATCATTTTAATCATCATTTGATTTCTCACACTTGCATTATTTTAGAAAACATTGAAATCTTATTTTATCCATGCATTGTTTTTAAATATGGTAAAACTCAGTTTTATGCATGAATTGGTTTTAATTGTGGATGCAATTGATTTTGTAAAAGGAATTTCAAAATTCAAGCTTAGCCTAAGTTTTAAAGTTTCAAATGATTTGTGGCTTTTTATGATTCATGATTTTAAAAAAATACTTAGATTGATTTAAATCATGTTTCAAGCTTGATTTAATGGCCCCAACAAGTCCCACATCAAAAATCTTTGAAAATTGCAAAAGTATGCAAAATGGGAAAAGTGACCCAGGGCCCAGTGTACTCGGTCGACCGGGGTACACATCCCGGTCGACCGCGTACACTGCGGGTCGACTGGGGCAGAGAGCCGTTGGCTCTCCCACGGTCATTTTTCTGACCGTTTGGATGGGGTCGACCGGGCCTGTCATGGGGTCGACCGGGGACACGCAGAAACTCTGTTTTCTGTGTATAAAAAGGCTTCATTCCCTTTGGAAAAATGTTGGAACTTTTGAGCAAACTTGGAGCCTTCTTGGAGGTGTTTGAAGAGAAGATAAAGGGGATGAACCAAGGGGATTAAGAAGGTCATTAAGGAAGCTAAAGCTTGGATCATGAAGTTAAATCTCCAAGTAAGCTTTGCTTAATTTAATCATATGTTTCATGCTTGGTTTTAAATCTTTGGTAAATGTTTTTAGCATGATAACTATGATGAAATGAATTCATTACTTCCATTCAATCTTTGATATTAAGTTGTAATGAATTCTTTTCTTTGATTCAAACTTAGTTTAGTTTTAAACTTTGTTAAACATGTTATGTTTTGAAACTTTGATTTCTTTATAACATGTTAATTTAACTTGTTTGAATCATCATTGTTGTTTTCAATCTTTTTAAAACCTTTGTTAAATCTTGTTTTTGAAAACAACACTAAAAATGCATCACATGTTTAAGGCAAATTAATTTCATACAACTTGTGAGCCTTGATTTTTTAAATCATCAACAAGTTAGTATTTGTTCATGTGATTTGCATTTAAACTTCAATCAATTCTTTCTATGTGCTTAATCTTTGAATTGCTTTGAGCATATATTCATTGGACTTTACTTTTTAAACTTGATTGAAGTTGTCACACACACACCTCATTAGCATACATCTTTGCACTCATTAGTGTGTTGTGTGAGTTTAGTTTTCACTTTCAAATTAGCCTATTAAAGAGGCATTGTAATTGTGATTTAAATTGTAATCTCTTAGAGTGTTCTTTGGAAGACACTTTCTTTGAGAAATCATTTCTTTGTAAGGTTATTGCTTAGCCATATAAAAGCATGGTGTAAGGGTTGTTGTTTAGCCTAGAAAAACATCATTGTAAGGTTATTGCTAAGCCTTGGAAAGCATACATTGTAGAGGTTATTGCTAAGCCTTGGAAAGCATCTTGTAAGAGGTTATTGCTTAGCCTTTTGGAAAAGCATATTAGTGGAAATCCGGTGGGGTGTGAGAGCACAAGCCGGTAGTGGATGTAGGCACGTTGGCCGAACCACTATAAATATTGTGTTATGGTGCATGCTCTTGTGATGATTGTATGTATTTAGCTTCCGCATTGTGCTTGTTATCATCACTAGTGACTAGTTAGTTTATAGAAAATTAAAATTGGTCATAGTTAGTCACTATTAGTAGCTCACCCTATTCACCCCCCCCTCTAGGGTCAGGATCCCAAGGACTTTCACTAGCAACATCCAATGCTTTGATTAATTGTAGGAATGGAGTGATGCAAATTTCATTTGGCACTATGACTGTTCAAGAAAATATTTTTAATGTGAGTAAGCAACCTCAAGATGAAGATGATGGGATTGGCGAGGTTAGCTATTTACATGAGTTGGTGGGAAATACTGCTTCCCAGTTCGGCTGTGAGGATCCATTGGAAGCTTGTCTAGCACATTTTGGTAGTGATTTTGATATAGATGGCCACATTGAAGTGGTGAATGCACGGCTAGATTCAACCCCATTAATGGAAAAGAATCGGTGGCAGCCTAAGCGAGAGATCTTGATCCCAAACTTGGAAGGTAAGTTTGTTTGGGATCCAAGTGGATTCCATGTTAGGTGTCTAATAGGGTAGTTTATTTTTCTTTGTTTTTATAGATTATGTGAATTATTAGTTTAGGTTATCTTTTGTCATTATTTCGCCTAGCCTTGGACACGGAGCTCCATGCAAAATCATCATGTGACTTCTTCCGTTTACCTCTTGCAATTTACTTTTCCACATGTTACATTATCATTTTCTGCATTACATGCATGACATTGATGACGCTGTCTAGTTTAGGTTTGGGGTGGGAACAGGTACAATTGTCCAATTTTAGGTGAATCTTTCATTTCTTTTTTCAATTTTAGGCAAATGTTTTGGTTTGTGAAAAAAAAATATATATTGAAATGCGTAGTTTTCAAAGGAACTGATATGATTTGATGCTATTTATAAATTCGGAATTTCAAAGGTTCATTTTTTCTAGAATATATCAAAGGTTCATTTTTTCTAGAATATATCAAAGGATTACCAAACTCTGTTTTTTTATTAGAACACAATACATCTATCAAGGTTTTGGATAAGAAGCCTTCATGTCGAATTCAGGATTTTTCAGGAAAAAACATGATAAATTTTTTAAGTTTAGCCTTATAAGTCTACCTGGTTCATCAGGATGGTTAGACCAACCAAAACTAGTGAATTAATTCGGGCGAATTAAAAAGGACTGCCTATTGTTGGGGGCGTAGAAAAAAATGAAAAAGAAAAAAAAAAGAAGGGAAAAAGGGGGTGCACAAGAATAGAAAAAGGGTGAAATATCTACGATATAGGTTTGCTCCTTATGTCCTGTACATCAAAGCCAAATTCGCCACAAATTTGCCCTATCTTAGAAAAAAGGAATTCTTTAAAAAAAATGTATCTCGCAGTCTTTAAAAAAGTAGAAGTGCGAAAGCCGTCATAGTATCTTTGAGAGGGAAACCTATAAGCCCCTAAATCTAGGAAAGGTCGGAGTATTTAAGGGAGAATTCTGTTTTCGTGAGACTACTGCAGAACATTTGAAAAATTGATTTGATGTATACATACACTTGTGCACAACCACAAAAAGTTTTCTATAACTTTTGAAGGAATTTCTTTTGAAACCGGTAATGTCAGCCAAATTTTGAAAAGTCTGAGATTTTGATTATTCTGGATTATAAAAGTATAGGAGATAACTTGATTTCCTTTTAAAAATAATTTTTTTTATTTTTTGTTTATAGGGTAGATGAATTTTATGGGTATATTCGCTGCAAACCCTCACGCGGCACAACTCGTCCACTAGGAGGAACCTAGGGGTTCAGTGGCTTGTTGCATACGCTAAATGCAGTTGAAAGGGCCAGAAAAAGTGGCATTTTCTTTTGATTTTTCTGCATTTTTCTTTTTATTAGGTTAGGTTAAGTTAGGTAATAAAATTCTCCTTTTCATTTATTTTCCTCAAGGACTAGCAAAAAGCTGGTTTGGGGGTGTGATAAGTCCACAAAATTATAGCTTTGATTCATCATTTTATGTGACTTTGTGGACTTAAATAGGGAGATTTGCATTTAATTTCAAAACATCTCATGATTTCATGCATTTGGGGCTATTTTTGGAAATATGGTCAAATTTGGTTAAAATTCATTACATTGGATGACTTTTGTGAGATTAGGGTCTTTCATCTCATTCATCACCCCCAAAAATTAGTTTTTTTTGCTTCATTAATGCATACCTGTTAATTTTGACACCATGTGCTATCTTTGGAAAGTTGAGTATTTTAGGTGCATTAATAGGCATGTATGGTCCCATCATAGTCTTTTCCAGTAGATATCCACAAAACCCAAGATTGCGTCAATCAGAGCAGTATTTAGGGAGATATGACCATGGGAAGTTGACTGCTGCATTTTAGGTTGGAATTGCAAGAAATCCCAATTCAAGGGGGACCCACCAACCCTTGCACGACCCAAGTGGGGCACAACCATGTTTCAAACATTCAATAATCATTCCTTTTGAAGAAAATTTCATTATAGTGCGGCCCATGGTGGAAAGTTTCCAAGCAAGTAAAATGTGACACAAAATTAAAAAGTTCTTGCACAATAAGGAATCAAGAGAGGAAAGACTTTATATATCCCTCAAAGTCTCCTTGTTTCTCTTCAAAGCCTTCCTAATTTCATTCAAACTGGAGACTAAGCAAGAGACCTTTCCTAATCTATCCATCATAGCTTAAAATCCAAGCAAACAAAAACCATATAAGAGGAGCAAGGCTAGACATCCAAGGCATGCCCCCATAGTGCTTGAAAGTCCATCTTTGTGGAAGCCATCTTTCTCTCATCTTCCTTTTTTCTTCTTTTCCCCTCTTCTTTTCTCCATTAGTGGTTTTTTTTTTTTGGTAGCCTTGGGGCATGTCTAACGACTTATTTGGAAGGAGAATTATTGTGAAGGAGAAGTTGTAAAGATGTTTTTCATAATGAAAAATAAATTAATCTTCTTTGCAATGGCGAGATAAATCCTTTGATTGGGCCTATATTTGAAGATAAGTGATTAACTTTTATTTGTCTAGTAGTTCTAACTTTTTTGCATATGATATGTTCTTAATGATTAATAGACTTGTCTTTGTGCCCTAGGAAAATCTCCATGCTTAATTTCTGAAAAAAAAAATTGACTATTCATGCTTAGGTTTGATAGGCCATGCATAGGACTTAGATTGTTTTGATGGTTTATGCTTACTTTTGATGGGCAGTGCTTAGATTATTTTTATTCTTTTATGAGGTGAAGGAAGTCTTGGATTTTAGATTTTATAATTAAAAAGGGTTTTTAAAGTTAGATTTTCCAAGTAAAAAATATTGATTTGTCTTTGGTTTGAAGTAAAAATTGGAACAAGTTAGGGTTACTTGATAAGTAATTGGTTGATGCTTATTGGATTCCTATGCACTAATCGCTTTCATAATTAATTCGTAGTTTTTATCTTTCTAAATTAGTTGCTTGCTTTTATTTCTAAATTTATTCAAAACTTTCCTTAAGTGATAATTAGTTAGTTTTCTTAATCTTAAAGTTTCTTTAATCAGCTCCATGTGGGTTCGACCCATATGACCGTACTTGCCACTGTCTCATAAAGGCAGACGCACATTTGCAGTATTTTATGATTGATATTGATCACATCAAACATTCATTCCACTCTTTGTTTTTATGCATGAAATCTTTCTCCACAACTCCCAAGTCAAAAGGAGGAGAAAAGGGTTTCCTAAAGGTAGCCGCGCACTTGCGGTATTTTATGATTGATATTGATCACATCAAACATTCATTCCACTCGTTGTTTTTATGCATGAAATCTTTCTCCACAACTCCCAAATCAAAAAGAGGAGAAAAGGGTTTCCTAAAATCCTCCTCTCACTGAGTCCTTTTATTGTGCCAAATAGAAATCTTACCTCCATTCTCAATAACCCATCCAACATGCTTATTAATAAAACCTATAATTTCAATGAATCCATGCCAGAACCAAGAGTTTCCCACTATAAGAGGCTTCTCAAAGAGACTTATTAGGATAATACATAGCTTTTAGTATTTTGGTTCATAAGACGTCTCAGATTGTAAGATATTTCCAACATGTCTTCACAAGTAAGGCACTACTGTTATTATCAGTTTTTCTAATTCCTAGACCCCCACACTTAACAGGCTTGCAAGTATCTTTCCATTTAATCATATCTTTCCACCAAAGTTAAATTATAATATGTCAAGTTCTTCCGAGGTCTTAGGGAAGAGCAGAACTCAATAAATGGGAATGACAGTTGCGCTTGATTTAATCAGAGCATTCCTACTTTATTTATAGTTTCTACCAAAAAAAAACTTTATTTATAGCTTTATCGATTATTGGTTCAAAAGAATTTTCCCTGTTCTTAGTTATTTGGAGTGGGTTGCCAAGGTATTTTTTCCTTGCACAACAAGCATCAAACCCCAAGATAGTAGCAATGGTTTTTGCATCTTTTTATACAAGCCCCCTTACCAAAGGTTATGGATGATTTATGAAAAAGTAAATCAATTCATCAATTGCCATGAGATTTCACTGTACTCCTTCAAAATCTTCTTGATTTCCCTTGCCTCAAAAAAAGTAGCTCCAACAAAAATGAAACTGTCATTCAAAAATAGAAAATATAAAAATGAAGAGAGAGAGAGAGAAGCATGAGGTGCTCTCCTAGAGACTTTAATTCCTATAACAACGTGTTCAATTTTGGCTCTAATAAACAGCCTATATAAAACTACAGTACCAAGAATGAAAAGATAAGGAGAAAGAGGGTCACCTTGTCTAATTCTCTAGAAAGCACAATGTAACCAAAATGGGAGACAATAAGAAGGATGGAATAGGAAACTTTTTTTTTTATCGGTAACAGCAAATTATATTAAAGACTTAAAAAGGGTACGATAAAGATGGAAATAAAAAAACTTCCGTAGGTATTAGAGCTAAATACCAGCACAAAACAACAAATTACAAAGGATCAAACAAAGCTACCTCTTTCTACCCCCAACTTAGCCAAAGAATCCGCCATGCCATTCCCCGACCTATGCTTTCACTGACAGTGTGGATAAACTCCTGATGAAGTCCAAAGGCACCTAAAGTCTCCTTAATAAGGTCTCACTCCATACCATCTTAAGATTTTGACATGTCAAGCTTAAGACCCATTTGTTTTTTTCTTCTTTTTGGTGCGCTATAATACAATTATCCACTATATGACGCCCTTCTATGAAAGCACTTTTGAAATAGGCCCATGTTGTAATTTCTAAAGGCCTCAATTTCACTCACCAAGATTTCTAAAGGTGAGCCCCACTTTGCGATTTTTAAAAGTGGGCCTCACTTTCTAATTCCTAAAGGTGGGCCCATGTACTCCAGTTTCTAAATGTGGGGCCCACTTATAGTTTCTAAAGGTGGTCCTCACAACATTGTTATATATTACTACAGGTGCATCTCACGTTATAGTCCTGAAGGTGGCCCAACAAACCACAATTTCTAGACCTGGGTGTTTCTGTACTACATTTCTAAAGGCCGATATGGAATTCTAATGACTATGAAATCGGGAGTTTAAGGAATTTAAGACGTATATAATTCCTAGATATGAATTTCAGAATTAGTGAAACAAGGAATTCCGGAATGAAAAAAAATCAAAAGATAAGCATTTCAAAACTCCAGCATGTAGAATTCCTAGATTATCCACTAGACATGATTTGTCAAGATTCTCGGTAAAGAAACAGACCCTTAAGCTATAAGCAATAAGCTTTTTTTTTTCTTTTTTCCCACTGTACAGGTTGACGGGCAAATGGGAAGTGCTCATACACCCAAGACTGCAAATGATACAAATTATTAATTATACAATTTAAAGGATCAATTACGAGGGAACATGTATATGTATATATAAAATGTACACATTTACCATGAGCAGCGTCAAATATCCAGCAATCTGTCGCACATCTGCCCTCGTGGCGGTCCTTAACTGGCAATATAGATAAGCCAGTGCGGCAGCCCCCCATGCATAATGACAGACCCGTGGCAAGTCCAGCAGTAAAGATAGGTAATAGATGGGGACTCGAGTCGATGACTTATTGGTGAAGAGTGTGCAGCCTAACAAATACAGAAGATAGCCTCTAGCTACACACTCTACCTGCTCAACAGACTATGCAAGAGTCACATCACAGCACACCCGTTTGACCCACCCCATCCTAGCTACCCCACCACGCGCCACTCTCAACTCAGCTGAGCAGATGCCCTATCCACACCCTGTCCACGCTCAAGTAAATCTACTTAATCAGTAAATTCCATACTTGTCGATGCGTGGCCAGGAATACCCGTCACTGGGATGCGAGGAGAGTACCCACATCATCTAAGGTGATCGTCATCTCACCAAATGGCATGTGGAAGGTATTTGTCTTAGGCTGCCATCTCTATACAAAGCTCGATACCAAAGGGCGGGAGATATATCGGTACGAGAAACGCTTCAAGTCTGCCAATCCAGACTCTTCTATAATAACACAAAACCGAGGAACATGAAGATCAGCCCCATCCCCGGGCAGAGGTATGTACCAATCCTTCAGCTAACACCAATGATTGATACATTTGAGCGGGTGACTTTCCTGGACGTTATAAGTATAAATCTTCATTAATATCTGTTATCATAGACTTCAACACATCTTATTTGAAAAATGATTAATTAAAACATTAAAAGAATGCAAGTGTACCTCCCCGTCCCATATGGATATGGCTACGTGCATCCTAACACTCATAAGGACAGATAGGTCCACTGGACCGCCGGGAATAGGACCCTCCCCTGCTGCCGCTGTAGGAGGACTAGACGATTGTGGCTCCTCGTCTGAGGAATCATCCTCTAGGGCACTGTCAACATCCTCCTCAACCGGCTCCGGGAGTGGATCCTGCTGCAATTTTCATCTTCGTTCAGACGTCGTTGGCCGTTGACGGCCGGCGGTCGAAGAACTTGCATGCACACCTCGGTGACGCGGTCTTGCAACACCAATCTTGGTCCGCACTCTCAATGGCTTGCTAGAAGAACTAGCCCGTCCACCTGTCATATGTGAGCTGCCACCACGGCGAGCTGGTCTTCTAGGCATTTCTTCCAATCTGTTAAAAATGAAAATCAATAGAGGAAACAGCGTAATTAAAGATATCATATTTTTTTGCACTGCTCGATTCAAATATACAGTGCAAACTGATTCTTCACGGCGCAATGAAAACGTGCAAATTTTGTTCGCATGGTATGATGGAACCATGCATATTTTATATGCTCGCCCATTACATGCCGTGCATATAAAAAATGCACGGCTTAGATGGACTATGCATATAGTACCTACACAGCTTTGATGCGCTGTGCATATAGTCCCTACACGTTTCTGGATTGCCGAGTAGATCACGAACAACTGTATGAAGAAGAAGAACAATGGACAGGGTAAATTTAGAGTTCGAAACTCCCATCCATGTCATTCATTAGGGACTTCCCTATTTTGTTGCAAACATCTATACTCTCTAATGCATAAATTACAACCTAAAAAAATATGTGAAAAGGATAAACCTATGAAGAAGAAGAGCTCACCTTGTTTGAGTGTCCCTGATGATAGATACAAGCAGTGCACTGCAGAAAGGATGGTGATGAGAGCTGTGAGCTGTGCAGTGGAGAAGTGGTCGACGCTTCCACTTTGGATAAATTTGAAAACTCTCGACGAGGGAATGGAAATGGAAACAAGCTGGTCTTCTTGCCTAGGTAATTTGGGTATTATGGTGGGGGGGCTCAGCAAAGTCTTTTTAAAAATAAAATGGGTGTGGTGAGCTCAGCAAGTGGGTGTGTTCAACAATTCGGGTGGATGCATTTAGAATTTCCCTTTTTTATTATAGAGACTCTCTCTCAGTTGCTCTCCATCTCCATTTTAGTCTCCTTCCAAGCTCTCTCTCTCTATCCATCACAACCCCAGGTAAGCCATCTCTCTCTCTCTAATAAATCAATCTATCTATCTATATATTACATACGTGCAATGATTTCTTTTCTTCGTCTTGTTTGGTTTCTTACTTTCTTTCCTTTGAAATGAGAAACGGGAGGAATACAAATGGATTGTGAGGAAACCTGCTCCTGTTCATCACTATCTCCATCTATGGTCTCGGTTGTGATTTTTGTTTTCTGTTTGTTGCTTCAGTTTTTTTGTACCCCATTATAATTCCGGCTCAAAGTAAAGGTTATATTCTAGTTTGTCTTTTCATATCCTAAAAAGGCAAAACTTGTCCAGAAGTTTTTTGTTCCTAATGATGATGACACTGCACTTAATTTGTATTTCTGACATGGTCTTCTGTATTTGTAGGAAGAAATGAGTTCTCTCTAGAAGAAGATGCACATGTTATTGCTGACTGTGTCAAGGTATTCTCTTCTAGATTCTTGCCTGCATTGTTATATTATTTCACCATATCAAGAAAATGTGTTGTTTCTGATTTTTCATTGGTTTTCTTCCACATTGATTTTAGCACATCCTTCGGGCATAACCACCAATTCCTGCATCATGTTGTACCTCACTGTTAGATGCATTCAGTAAGTTTTAGTTGCTGCGTGCATGAATATATACATATGGCTATTATTCTGTCAATGCTTCTTAATGCTACTTTTTTCATTTACTAGTGTCTTGTTATATTATTACGCTACAAGATATGGTTGGCATCTTATGATTGGTTGGTTCATTGGGTCGTTTCTGACAAAGCATGAGCATAAATCAGAACAATACCATAGAAGAGACAAATTTCTCTGAATTGTGTGTGTTGTTTCCCTTAGGGAAGCCTCTCAGTTTATATTATTGATGTTGCTCTACATAGAAGTTTTATAGTAGGAGTATCCCCTTTAATTGGGGTGATAATTGGGGTGATTACAATCAAGTATCACTAATTGAGCAATCAATCAAAAGTCAACAATTTGATAATGATACAGATAATCCCTAACAGATTATGAGAATCTATGGGGTAGTGGTCCATGATGATTTGTGGAGTCCATGAATAGGATGGTTATAATACCCCTCCCCCACAAAATTCATACGGGGGAGTCCACTTGCAGCAATTTGTCCACTAAAAATTGATGGCAATTTCTTGGCAAGGCCTTTATGAAGATATCAACATTTTGGAGATCCGTGGACACAAGAGGAAGAGAAATGGTGCTATCCAAAACTACCATGGTTAAACAAGAAAACAAGTTTGTCAATATTTAGATGACAAAGGCATCAATGCTAAATGGTCCACTAGCAACTTACTAGCACTGCCGTCAAAAGGCAAAGATCCTAGTCCCATGTCCAACAAGAATGTCTGGCGCACGTTTACTTCCTATCCCAATCACTTTCCCAATTTGCTGGTCCTATATGACACAACCACAGAAGAGATACAATGAACTGAGTAACCATTATCAACTAATTGTCCAGCTGATAGTAAATTAACAAATAACTGAGGAACAAAGAAAACATTTGAAAAGGTAAGTGATTGGTTTTGTGGGGTTGTTAGGACTACCAGACCAATACTGGAAATGGATTAAGTATACCCATGAATGTGAAGGCAGATGTGACATAGGCTTTGATCATGTCTTGAATATGTTCTGGAATCATGAGTACCGCTTGAGAGGAAAAGGCTTCATCCGTGGTAGGAGAAACCTGAGCTTGAAGGGCCACTTGGTGCTGGTTTGGATGACACTGGAGTTTCAGTTTTTTTGTGGAGTACATCTGGTACATTCAGAACTTACATACCCAATTCTCCTACAATAATTGTAAAAAAAATCATTTTTTACAGTTTTGTGCAAGATGCCCAACTCCTTATGTTCAAATCAGTGGATGGGTTGTCCTATGCCAGCGAAGGCTTTAGGTTCTTCCACTAGTTTGTGCTGGGATAGAAGATGGAGTTCTTCACGAAGAACATCCTGGACACTAGTGTCTAAATCTGGGGAGGTCTCCCTATTCAACGATGCTTCCCTAATAGACTCATTCAGGACATAAGTTCACCAGGAATTAACTAGTGTGTGATTCCTTTTGTAATTTGAGTACTTGGGAGTGAATAGTAGAATCCACAGTGTCAAGGATCATGGAATTTTCTTTCATGCCACAAAGTAAGGAATCCATTATAGTATTCATGCATAGATCAATCTCCTTGAAAATAATTGGCCACACCTCAATTGTCATGCTAAACGACTGTAGGGACAATGTAATAGAGGGATCCACAGAATTTAGAGTCTTAGTTACCACCTTAGAATTATTTCGTCAATTGTTGTGCTAAATGACTGTAGGGACAATGTAATAAAGGGATCCACAGGATTTATAATCCAAGTTACCACCTTAGAATTATTTTGAATCCATGTGGTTTTGGCCGTATCGTCTGTTGGTTCAAGAGAGGTACCATCCAAGAACCCACAACGAATCCTTGTCCTTGGACGAAGTGTTTTGAGATGGATTGACCATCCCAGTCTTTTTCCTGCAGTTTGTTGAATAGGAATGATAGTACTCTTATCCATGGCAATATGTTTGAAAAATAAAGCCAAATCAATACAATGTTGAAAAAGAAGGCTGGGCTTCCTTATTTTTCAGCAGTAGATTGGGCAAAATAAGCCCTAGTGATACGTAATCAGTAATCCAACTACCAGGATATGTTGTGTGAGATCCCACCTGCTTGGGCTTGCTCGTCTTCCTCGCTGGCTTGATTGTCTCCCAGGGCTTGGACTACACGAAGTCCCACATCGGAAACATCCAAGTCCTGACCCTGGGCTTACAAGTCAAACCGTGTATTAACTCAACATGACGCATTTTAAAGCCGTGTGGGGCCCCGGACCCCTTAAGAATTTCAGAGTTAAGCGTGCTTGGGCAGGAGCAGTACTGGGATGGGTGGCTGCCTGGGAAGTTTCCTTGCATGCATGTGGGCCAAAGCAGACAATATCATGCTGAGTTGGGCGGGGCTGTGACATGTTGATTGCAATTACTTTTTTTTAACGGTAATAAAGGATCATTTTAAATAAGAAAAGGTTACAACCATGCTTAGACCAAAACATAAAACAAAATGAAAAATACGTCTTAGACCGAAGAATCAGCATAAAAGAAGTATACCAAACACCAACCCCAACTACATTACATTAGCACTTAAGTTGCACACACGATCAACCCCTTGTTTAGCAATAAAATCTGCCATCCCGTAAGATGATCTGCTAATTTGCTGAAATGTAACTGATCTACTAATTTGTTGAAATGTAACTCGAGAAAGGGATGAGCAATTACTATATTGTGTATGAAAAATCATACAAGTCCAACCATTGGATTCAAAAATCAACTGATTATATAGAAACTATCTCATGAAAAAGTCAACACACGGAGGAGGAGGAGAGAGAGAGAGAGGCTTTGAAAGAACCAAAATGGATCTTTTGGTGATAAAAAAATTGTGGAAAAGATAATAGTAATTCTTAGAAAAACCAGCAACCTGGCTGGGAAGATCTTTCCTTGAATCAATCATCAGAGGTGGGGCCACTTGTAGATCACACTAGACTGCCCGATCGATAGTGGTATTTTCTGAAAGATCTAATCCAAATGAATGTGATTAATGGTAATTAGAAAGAATCCAAGGGTCATTGCTTTGGTGCAATGGTAAAAGTCTCAGGTTCCATGCATGATAACGCAGGTTCGAGACCTGAGAGCAGCCGCTTTGTTCAAAATTACCAAAGGTTAGGTCCGTCTCCAGTTTGCACCCTTCCAGGACCCTGCTTTGGCGGGACTGCAGTGGGTGATGACCTAATTGGAAAGAGTCCTCACTGTATGCACCAAATCCTGATGTTAGATTCAGAAATCCATTACTGAGGAGAGGGATTCAGAAACCCATTCGTTTAATGCATAAGATTGATTGACGAGTAGCTTTAAAGATGGATTCAGAAATCCAGATGCTGAATACCGGTGTTCTGCTCTGATACCATGTAACAAGATGAAATAAGGTACCAAAGAGAAATTTCATAGAGAAGAATAAAAGATTTGCAGTGAAGAAGCCGTGGTTGTCATGGCATTTTGTATACTAATAATGGTCATCTTTGTGTGGGGACATTCCTAAGGACACCAAGATTACATTAGCCCCAGTATGATGACCGGCTAATTATGTCTCAAGCTCAGCCATGCACACCTTGGCGATGATGCTAGGCGCCAGCCGCAGCCAGGCCCATGCCAGCCTCGGTCATGCTTGACCTCGGCAGTCTATTCCGATCTCAGTCACGTGTCAGCATGCTAGCCGAGACAAGCGCTAACGGCCAAAAGCTCCACCGGAGAACCAGCCACGTCATGGGATGCATCATGAGATATGGGCACGCGCGGATGATACTGAGAAGACATCTCAGCCGCCCAGAATCCCTAGCAGATCTGCATCCAGCGGCCATGTCCCCATCAGGGTGAGGCTCCAGGCGAGACCCGATGGGACTACCGCCGAAAAGCCCAAACAAGGTGAGGTCCGATTAGACCCTCATTTAATGATTGTGGGCCGATTGGACCATCATTTAATGGAAGGTGAATCCAATCGGATTGTCAATTAATGAATGGCGGGCAGACTAAACCTTCATATAAGGGAATGTGGGCTGACGTGACTATGTCTCCCAAATACAAGACAAGTCAGTGGGACCCACTGTCCTCTACCATGGAAACTTCTTCTATAAATAGAGAAGCTCTCTCACGCTCTAGGTATGATCCACCTAACTCTTGAGCCCTCACTCTATCTATCTTCTTCCTCTACCCTACTATTGAGTTCCCTGAACTGACTTAGGCATCGGAGGGTCTTGCGCAGCCCATAGCCATGGTCTCTGACGACAGCTTTCTTCTTGTTCTCTCCCTTTCAGGTTCCAGAAAGGCATATTAATCTCATCAAGGAGTCTCCAGGAGATCCTAAACTCCACTAATCAAGTCCGTGATTTGTAGGCACTCACAATTGGCGTCGTCTGTGGTAATCCACAACTCTTTCCTCCAAATATGCCTACCAAATCAAAGAAGGGCGAGAAAGCGTCAAAGGAGACGCCTTCCATGTCCACTCCTCCTCAGGGAGAACCAGGAGCGACGATTACTGCAGCTGTGATCGAGGAGCATCCTGTAGGACTCCCCTCTATCCCGGTCATCGTAGAAGGACTCGAGACTGATCCTTCGGAACAACAACTAGCACCTCCGCTTGGGGAACGCCCCCAGTAGGGTGATCCATGCAGACACATCTCCGAAAAGACAACGCTCCAATGGTGGGAAGGTCATATCAGACTACCCATCAGAACTATGATGCCGGAGGCGAAAATCCGTACTTCAAGGAGGTCAAGGCCCAAAACCTTGCCCTCCAAGAGAAAGACAAGCTGATACGTCAGCTTTAGGAGCAACTCCAGCAGCAACATCCCCAAAAAAATAAAAGAAAGGCCACGGTCTCGCTTCCCTAAAACGGGCAAGTTCCTCCACCTAAGATGGATCTGAGGCACCGCCTCAATGAGAAGAGACGTCACCGAGCTAAAGATGAGGGCTCCAGCAATAGTCGGTCGGAGAGAAAGTCGGAGACCATACCAGAAGTCAAAAATGAACTGAAAGAGTGGGTTGATCAGCGGGTGAGGCAGATATTACTGCGTAATCTAGAGGTAGCCGATTTCCCCCAAAACCAGCTAGACATGTCCTACCCTGAAGACCTCGACGCATCTCCTTTCTCTCGGGAGATCAGGGGCTTTCCTCTCCCAGAGAAGTTCAACGTCCCGAGGTTCATTCTATATAACGGAGCCTCTGACCCAGCGCGCACCTGCGCCATTTCACCCAAAGATGTCGATTTGGGGCGACACAGGTCAGAGTTTTTTCCTCCAGTTTGAGAGACCTCCCCCTATGGTGGTTTTGCGCGCTCCCAGAAGGTTCGATTTCGAACTGGCAGCAACTCCGGAGCTCGTTCCTAGAGAAGCTCCAGGCACACAGGAACATCCCCAAATAATGGCTCTCAGGATGAGGCAGAACGAGAAGTCACTCAGTTCGCCAAGAGATTCTGGACCATTTACAGCCAAGTGGAGAACGTGGCTGAAGAAGTGGCGGTAACATCTTTTCAGCAAGCTTTGTTGCTAGGAACTGACCTTCGGAAAAACTTGGCTCGGAACCCTGTGGCCTCGATTAAAGCTCTTATGGCCAGGGTAAACCGGTTTGTCGAAGGATAGGAGGATGAAATCCGAGCTTGGAAGAATTTCGGATTCTGGCGTGAGGGCCGACCCTCCAAGAAAGACAAGAAGTCATCCTGGAAGGAGGAAGCGGACCGAGACCGGACTCCCATCAGCCCGACAAAGACCTCATTTCCCAACTCAGGAGGCGGACAGAAGTTTAAGCAGGCCCACCGAGCTAAAGAGGGGCAACTTGCCGCCACCGCTTTTAAGGCCATTAACACAATCTTCAAGGAGCCGGTCTTCAGGCTTCTAAACAAGATCAAGATACAACCGTACTTCAGCTAGTCCCAGCCCATGAGAGATGACCCCTCCACCCGTGACCAGAGCAAGTTTTGTGCCTACCATAAGCAAAATGGGCATAGGACCGAAATTGCATGTCACTTAAGTCACACTTTGAGAAGCTCGTCAAGGACGGGCACCTAAAGGATTATATCCAGGAGGGAGAAAATCTGAATAGCAACCGAGCTCACCGCCAAGAAAATAAAGGCCAGGACAGTGATGGATCGGAAAGGATCATCAACGTCATCCACTTAGCTCCTCCCCCCAAGGGGAGTAATCAAGCTCGTGCCGAGGTCAGAAGGGCCTCACATGGCAAGCAAGTGATGACGACCGAGCTCGAGCCACCGTTGAAGAAAGCTCGAAAGGAGAGGCCAAAGATTTGGTTCTCGGAGAAGGATCTGGAGGGAGTCCAACTCCCCCACAACGACCCGTTGATAGTCACACTGAAGTTGAAGAACTGTCAAGTGCAGAGGATCCACGTCGATCCCGGCAGCTCAACCGAGGTTCTCTACTTTGACTGTTTCAATAGGTTGGGCCTTGGAGAAGAAGATTTGCAGGAAGCACACACCACCTTGATAGGCTTCAGCGCCAAGCCCATGTACCCCAAGGGTAAGGTCTCCCTTAAAGTCAAAGTTGCAGGCGCCACGATAATGGCCGATTTCCTGGTGGTCGATGCGCCATCCCCAAACAATGCCATAATGGGGAGGACCTAGCTACACAACATGGAGGCAGTACCGTCCACTCACCACCAGAAGCTGAAATTTCCATTTGAAACTAAGGACGGCGATGTGGAGATAGTCACGGTCAGAGGCGACCAGGAGATGGCCAAACGATGTTTGATGGCCGTGGTACCTGGCGAGCGGGAACCCAAGCAGATAAACATGGCCGAGCTGGAAGCAGAGCTAAGAAAGGTCGGTTGAGAGCCCGAACAGAAGAGCATTGAGGAGCTTACCGAGGTTCGGATCAACCCCAGAGATCCCGAAAGATATTTCCTGCTCAGGAGCCAACTTCCCGAGCACGAGAGAACCGAGCTCCTAGACTTCCTGTTGCAGCATAAAGGAGTCTTTGCATGGATCCCATATGAGATGCCCGGCATCGCCCCCGAGATCATGTGCCACAAGCTGAATGTGGATCCTGAGCACAAACCTGTCGTCCAGAAGGCTCAAAGAACAGGGATTCCACAAACTGAGGCCGTGACCGAGGAGGTTTAAAAATTGTTGGAAGCCAGAGGTATCAGAGAAGTCTAGTACCCAGACTGGCCGGCCAACACGGTGGTGGTGAAGAAGAAGACCGGCAAATGGAGAGTCTGTGTCGATTTTATTGATCTCAATAAGGCCTGTCCCAAAGACAGGTTCCCTCTTCCAAAAATCGACTAGATGATCGACGCCACCGCTGGTCATGATAGGATGAGCTTCCTCGACGCATATCGATGTTATCATCAAATTCTAATATATGGGCCGGACGAGGAAAAGGCCGCATTCATTACTCCCAGAGGCATCTACTGCTATAAAGTGATGCCTTTTGGGTTGAAGAATGCAGGGGCGACTTACCAAGGGTTAGTCACCAAGATGTCCCAAACTCAGCTCGGGAAGACAGTAGAAGTCTACATTGATGATATGGTCGTCAAGTCCAAGCAATCTCAAGACCACTTGGTCGACCTTCGTCAGGTGTTTGACATCCTTCAGAAATATCAGCTCAAGCTAAACGCTTCCAAATGTGCTTTCGACGTCAGCTCCGGCAAATTCCTTGGGAGCCTCGTCACTAGGAGAGGGATCGAAGCTAATCCAGATCAGATCTCGGCGATCCAAGGAGTTTAAAGTCCAACCATGGCGAAGCAAGTCCAGAGATTGACCGGCATAGCTACCGCACTAAACCGCCTCATCAGCAGATCCTCGGATAAGTGCCAGCCTTTCTTCCAGCTTCTGAAGAAAAACTTACAGTTCCAATGGACCCCGGAGTGCGACAAGGCTTTGCAAGAGCTGAAGGCTTATCTGGCATCACCTCCCCTGCTTTCGACTCCAACACGAGGAGAGGTGCTTTATTTGTACCTGGCAGTCTCGGACCACGCAGTGAGCTCGGTCCTCGTCAGAGAGGACGACAAGCAGCAGAAGCTGATCTACTACACGAGCAAGATCCTGCTAGACGCCGAGACCAGATACATGCCGATGGAGAAGTTAGCATTAGCACTCGTCAGTGCTTCTCGCAAGCTCTCCCACTACTTCCAGACTTAAACGATAGTGGTTGTGACTGAGCACCCACTCAAATCTCTTTTCAAGAAGGCTGATCTTTCCGAATGAGTATCCAAGTGGGTCGTCGAACTGGGGCAGTACAATATCAGATATTTGCCCAGAACGGCGATCAAGGCCCAAGTTTTGGCAGATTTCATTGTCGAATTCATTTCTCCTAGTTTGGCACCAACCCCGCTCGGCACCGAACTGGGGGGCACATGGAATGAGGACGAAGTCACATAGACCGAAGAAGAGCGATCTTGGAAACGATTCTGTAAGACCCCGACCCCCAATTTTTGGGTTTAGTGTTATTTTAATTGTGGTTTTGCTTTTTGAGTAAGATTAGTAATGGGTTTGACTTGGCTTTTGAATTTGATAGATTTTTCGTAACTTTGGAGATTTTAAGGACCGTTGGCTTTGGTTTGACCCGTCCTTTGTGAAATGTATTTTTGTGATAAATGTTGGGATTGGTGTATGCCCTAAAGCCCATTAGCTGCATTCTCATCTTTTGTTACTGGATATTTACTGGTTATTTAATGGAAAGACTCTTTTATGCTTAAACATGTTTATATGTATGGTTGTGTAAGGCCCATTGTTTCTAGTAAATGAATTAGGTGTGTAGTGTCTACACACAGATAGGTCTAATTCATGGACAACTGGAAACATCATATTTGTTCATAACTGAAAGATGGAGCTGGGCACTTCATCTTGGTAGAAGTTATAATGAGATGCTCTCCTATATAGAGTGACATACCTAAGTCACGGGAGGGCTTTCCCGGATCTATCTCATTAGTGCATGTGTCATGCATTGAACAGGACCATTGTAGGTGTGAAATCTAAAATAGTACTATCACAGAAAAGAGAACAAGTCACCTCATGCTACTGAGTAACCGGTGCTCTTAATCTTGAGCATTTGTGGATGAACTGACGAAGTCAAGTTCTTGTGCTTTAATTCACTATGGGTGAGATTCTTTTCATGGGTCAACAGCTCTGTGTTTTGGGTACTCGGACTTGATCAGTTGGGACGTGCAGATGCAATATAGAATCTATGCCATCTGATGATGGAATAATCGTCCCCTTAGAATTATCCGATTAATCATCAAAATCTAAGATCTTAGTATATGGATGTTCCATATGGATATTGAACTTGTGGGTCGCTCCCTGGATCAAGAGAATGATATTCGAATGATGATTATGTTAAGGATATGAAGTTCTAAGGTTTAGATGTAATCGGGAAGGGTGATAGTACATATGATAACCTGACTCGATTATGGATGTTACATAGAGGGGCATTCAGGTCATTACACTTAGTAGGTCGAAGACAACTGTCATTTTATGACAAGCTTATTATAATATATATTTGTCCTTGGAGTTCAACCATAACTCTCTAGTGGAATGAGTTAAGGTTAAAATGGTCTTAATGTTGCTATGGGTTTAGCATGGACATTTTGGTCATTTTGGGAGCCAATGGCAAATATGTCTTTTGGTCCCTTCTCTAGTCACTTACCAAGATTGGCATGGTTTCCTAAGATGTTTAGATAACATAAGGATGAATTATTTTAGTGGAAAAATAATTTTGAGTTTAAATTCAAATAGGCCTTTGATGGCATACATGAATTTAACTCTAGATAAATTGTATGTGGGCCATGGTGTGCATTGATATGTGGGACGTCCATAATAGGATTTCCATGGGTAAGGTTTCCAACTTTGAGTAGGACTCTCTACTTGGAAAGTTGGACTCCTCTTTGGATTAGTATTCCTATGAGTTAGTTTCCTTTTTGGATTAGGAACTTAAAATTAGTAAGTGTTCTACAACTAGGATTACTAATTGTATGGAAAGTTCCTTTTGGATTCCTTTTCTAATTAGAGTGTTTCTTAAAGGAAATAAGTCTTTCCTTTTTGGACATCAATTAGAATAAAGAGAGATAACTTTATGGGAAAGGTTTCCACAAAAGTTTCTATAAAAGAAACCATACAAGCCTTGGACGTCCAACACTTTGTAACACACTAAGAGAGCCACACGCCCAGCCCTTTGGAGGTTCTCTTCTTGATAGATGAGAGCTTAAGGTCTGAGATTTTCCCTTGGAGAAATAGTTCTTGTTTCCTAGATTAAGATCCCACCATCTTAGCCAATCAGATTTGGATTTGAGATAGAGAAGAAGATCAAAAGAGAACAATTTCTGCAGCAGAATTCCAGCAACAATCTTGTTGATTGCAGACCTGAGTTCACCCTTTTTGCATCAGTTTTTCAGAGGATTAAAGCTTCCAAAACATCGAGGTAATAGTCTTCTATCATCTCTATTAATTGGACACATGTTGATCATGATTTAATGGAGTTTCTATGCGATTCTTTATGGCTGATTTCCGCTGCATAGTGCAGAAATCAGATTTTTTAAAATCTGTCATGCTTTCCATCAGCCATAGTAGTCTCTTTATGAGAAGTTTCAGATCTGAATCGCGGTTTCCTTCAGTGGTATCAGAGCCACTCCATGCGAAATCATGATCCCATGATGTGATTAATTAATCCTAGATTAGATGGGGCATGGTGGCACCCTGCTGAAATTTATTTCAGATTTGTATTAGTGCTGTAATCTTGTATGATGGTTACGTTCGGATTGCTGGAATTAATTTTTCCAGATCTGAATCATGTTGTACATTATGCACTAACCTATTTGGTTGCAGCCATAATTAGCATCCTTGATGGTTCGCATGTGTGTTGTGTGGATTTGGATGTTTTTTAATTAGTTGGAAAGTGTACGATTGCGCGGTTAGCAATCATACGAAGTTGTAAAGTTTCCTTAATTTTATTCCAACTAGTCTTGATGTAAGCTTTCTTGAAAAGCATAGGAATCTCCAATGTAATTTTGGTTTTGTTTTTCATGGGTTTGCTTGTATAAATCGAGTTATGGAAACAAGCAAGAAAAGGAAAGTTTCAAGACAAGAAGGTTGCAAGAAATTGGAGTCCTTGGAGATCAAGGAGTCAAGACTTCTAGATGCATGAGGAGTCCTAATTCGATTAGGATTTGAAATCCTAAGAGCAAGGAGCCATCAAGGATTGCATACTTTTATTTGCTTTTATATATGGAATGCATGGATGAATGCTTTATATAATTGCTATAATTGTCACCTAGAAACATGGCCACCATTAGGCTCTAAAATTGGCATCTTTATTGTATTAGATTGTTTTTAGTTTGGCAAATTGTTTTAAACGGAACTTAGACCAGCACCTTCTATTTGTCTAAGGTTTAAAATTGGATAGGGTTTAGTTTATCTTGGTACCCTTGGTTTCCAAAGGAGGCTAAACTAAAATCTAATTAGATGCTACCTATGGGTTTTCATAACCCAAGATAGGTTTTTTTGACTCTTTGAAGGGATTTGCTCAAATGTTTTAAAGCAAAGGTTATTTAATTTTAAGATGACTTAAGTCATAAATTTAATTAACCAAGTTTGCTAGATTTAAAAAGAGCTTTTGAGTAAAACAATGTAAAGGTCAAAAAGTATAAACCCTAGCGATAAATAATCAAGTGGGAGAGGGGTTTTAGGAAAGACCCCACGGCCTTCCATTTTCGGTTCATATTATCTCATTAAGGTGTTGGTAGGAGCGGCCACCCCTTCGGTGGAGTTCTTTACTAAAGACCACTTTGATGGGTTAATGGGTGAACTAATGTGAATATTCATAATGAGGTGTTAGAAGGAGCGGCCATCCCTTCGGTGGAGTTCTTTACTAAAGATCACTTCTATAGAATGTCAATGAAGTGTTGGTGGGAGCGGCCATCCCTTCGGTGGAGCTCTTTACTAAAGTTCACTTCTAGGAAAGATAAAAGTCTCTTCCCTTCGGAAGACTTAATCATAGACATTCTGGGAATTTCATAAGAGATGGTTATACACTTGACATAAGACGGTGATGACCTCTCCTTAGGAGTTAAAGGGTTATTTGTCATATGAGGCCAAACCAATCAGTGATTGGACTACCACTGGATGTGTATCTAGATAGTGATAATCCAAATAAGTCTGCCTTAATTCAACGTGACTGTAGGCTCGGCCATCCCTTCGATGGGGGGTCTATGAGGAGGTTGAAACACTGATACATTATGATTGGGGTTGAATAATGTAAAAAGTTTTTTGTGCTTTGTTTTTCCTTTTGTAACAAGCACCATATGCATATTACATATATACTGCATGTCTAATTATAAACCGTTTTATATCCAGAAAGAGATGGGTAAAGACTCTTTTAGTCCATTGATGTGCATTCTTCGTGAGAATAAACTGACTGGCCCTAACTACGTAGACTGGAAAAGAAATCTTGACATAGTACTCACAGCCGAGGAGTACAAGTATGTCTTGCTGGAAAACTGTCCCGATATTGATGCTAATTCTACTGATGACCAGCGGGAGGCTGAAAGGAAATGGAAGAAAGCGAATAGCATGGCTAAATGCTACATGCTCGCTTCCATGTCCAACGTGTTGCAAACACAGCACGAGCAAATGGACACAGCCTATGAAATCATGATGTCCTTGTCTGAGATGTTCGCAGACAAGAGCAGGCCAGCTGGGCAAGCTGCTATAAGGACCATCATGAATGCTAGGATGGCTGAGGGAACACCTGTCAGAGAGCATATGCTCAAGCTGATAGATTGTTTCAATGAAGCTGAGATTCTAGGGGCTGAGATTGATGCAGGGAATCAGACTGACATGATTCTCGAAACTCTGCCGGAATCTTTCAATCAGTTCAAGTTCAATTTGAATATGAGCAAGATGGACATGACTCTGCCTGAGTTAATGAAAGAACTCCAGGCGGCAGAGGCTATCATGAAGCCCAAAGCCCAAGCTCATTTTTTCCAGTCTTCCTCTAAACTGAACCCGAAAGGGAAGAAGTCAAAGAAGAAGCAGAATAAGGGAAAAGGGCAGAAAAAGAATAATGCTGGTAATAAGAAGGACAAGGGTACAGATGGAAAGCCCAAAGGGAAATGCTTCAAGTGTGGCCTCAAAGGTCATTGGAAGAAAGATTGTCCCAAGTTCCTGGCCTCAGTTAAGAAAGGTACATCTTTTTCATACTACATTGAAACTTGTCTAGTGGTTGATTCTACCGACTCATGGATAGTAGACTCAGGAGCCACTAATCATATCTGCAATTCATTGCAGGGGTTTCAGATAATGCAGAGAATTGAGAAAGGAGAGTTTGCCTTTAGAGTCGGAACTGGAGCTAAAGTTTGGGCAGTTGCAGTAGGAGTAGTTACCTTATATTTTCCATGTAATAGGATATTAGTTTTAAATAATGTTTTCTATGTTCCGGACATGAGGAAGAATTTAATTTCAGTTTCCAGATTAATTGAATTTAGTTATTCAGTTTCTTTCCATTCTGGTATTGATATCAGTAGAGATGGAAATATTATATGTTCCAGTAGAATACATGACAACTTATTTTATATATATCCTATTGCTCCCACACTGCATAATGTACAACAAGAAAGCTCAACTTCCCTTAAAAGAAAGGTATCTTCAATCAATGACACATATCTTTGGCACTTACGTTTGGGTCACATTAACCCAAAACGGATTCAGAGGTTGGTAGAAGATGGGCCCTTGAGCTCATTAGATTTCGAACCTTTTCCTCAGTGCGAATCTTGTCTCAAGGGAAAGATGACCAAACGGTCATTCTCTGGAAAGGGACTAAGGTCAAAGGAGTTGTTAGAATTGATTCACACTGATGTGTGTGGTCCTATGAACAAACCGGCTCGAGGAGGGTATGAGTATTACATCACCTTCACCGATGATTACTCTAGATATGGATATGTATACCTAATGCGACGCAAGTCTGAGGCGTTTGATAAGTTCAAACAATTCAAGGCTGAGGCGGAGCTACAACTAGGAAAACATATCAAAGCCCTTCGATCTGATCGAGGTGGCGAGTACCTCCTAGGTGAGTTCAAGGAGTACCTCACACAACATGGGATTGTGTCTCAGTTGTCTGCACCGGGTACACCCCAGCACAATGGTGTAGCAGAGAGAAGAAACCATACCCTTCTTGATATGGTAAGGTCCATGATGAGTCATGCAACCCTACCTATATCTTTTTGGGGATATGCCTTAGAAGCAGCAGCATACATTCTAAATCTGGTACCTTCTAAATCAGTACCTAAGACACCCCAAGAAATGTGGACAAGTCGAAAACCTAGTTTAAGACATATTCACATTTGGGGTTGTCCAGCCTATGTACTGAATGATAAAGCTACCAAGCTGGAACCCAGATCGGAAATGTGCTACTTCATTGGATATCCTAAGGGAACGAGAGGTGGCATCTTTTATCATCCAAAGGAGCAAAAAGTGCTCATCAGCACTCATGCTAGGTACTTGGAGGATGATTGTATGATGCACCAAGAGCTTACTTGTAAAGAAATCCTTGAGGAGATTCATCCGGGATCTCCTATAACATCTGTACCAGATCCTGAAACAGTAGATGAACAAGATATTCCTTTAAACACTCCGGAGCCTCGTCGTAGTGGGAGAATTTCTAGACAGCCAGAAAGATATCTAGGAGTGTCTTTTAAGACAGACTCTGAAGATCTGGTTGAGGATCTTACTAGTTATGATGAAGCAGTAACGGATATAGATGCTAACATGTGGCAGCAAGCGATGAAATCTGAAATGGATTCTTTGTATTCCAATCAAGTCTGGGAACTTGTAGATGCACCTGAAGGGATTAAACCCATAGGGTGCAAGTGGATCTACAAGAGAAAGAGAGGAGTGGATGGGAAGGTGGAAACCTTCAAAGCAAGACTGGTGGCGAAAGGATATACTCAGAAAGAGGGTATCGATTATGAGGAAACCTTTTCACCAGTGGCTATGCTTAAGTCCATAAGGATTCTCTTGGCCATCGCATGTCATTATGACTACGAGATATGGCAGATGAATGTCAAGACAGCTTTTCTTAATGGAAGTCTTGACGAATGCATCTATATGATGCAACCAGAGGGCGTCATTGCTAGTGGCCAAGATAACATGGTTTGTAAACTTAAGAAGTCCATCTATGGACTTAAGCAAGCATCTAGAGCATGGAACATCAAGTTTAATCAGGCAGTCAAATCCTTTGCCTTTGATCAAAACATTGATGAACCATGTGTATATAAGAAAGGAAATGGGAAAGCAGTTGCATTTTTGGTTCTGTATGTAGATGACATATTACTCATAGGAAATGATGTAGGTTTATTGTCATCCACAAGGGTTTGGTTATCCTCTCAATTTCAGATGAAGGATTTGGGTGAGGCCAACTATATCTTAGGGATCAAGCTTTAGCGTGATCGCAAGAATAAGATGTTAGCCCTATCCCAATCTTCTTACATTGAGAAGATATTGGTCAAGTTTAACATGCATGACTTCAAAAAGGGCCTCCTACCTTCTAGACATGGAGTACCACTGTCTCGAGATCAATGTCCAAAGACATCTGAAGAGATAGAGAGCATGAGGAGAGTTCCATATGCATCCGCTGTTGGAAGCCTCATGTATGCTATGTTATGTACTAGACCAGATATTTGCTTTGCCGTTGGCATGGTTAGCAGATATCAGTCAAACCCTGGACCTATGCATTGGACAGCTGTTAAGCATATATTCAAGTATCTTTGGAGAACGAAAGATTATATGCTAACCTTTTGAGTAGATGATCTAACGCCATTGGCGTATACAGACTCTGATTTCCAATTGATAGTGATGCCAGAAAGTCTACCTCAGGGTACGTCTTTATTTTGTCAGGAGGGGCTATATCATGGAGAAGTGTCAAGCAATCCTGTATAGCTGATTCTACCATGGAAGCAGAGTATGTGGCGGCATCAGAAGCTGCGAAGGAAGCAGTATGGCTCAGAAAATTCCTGATGGAATTGGGAGTTGTTCCTGCAGTACAAAAACCGATTGTCATGTACTGCGATAACACTGGTGCTGTAGCACAGTGCAAAGAGCCCAGGAATCACAAGAAAGGAAAGCACATTCAGAGAAAGTACCACTTGATCCGGGAATTCATTCAGGATGGAGAGATACTGGTGGAGCATATTGCTTCAGCAAATAACTTAGCTGACCCATTCACTAAGACTCTTACTGAGAAAGTCTTCACTTCTCATGTTGAGTCTATGGGTGTTAGGTTAGGAAGCAGTGATCTTTAGTGCAAGTGGGAGTTTGTTGGGATTGGTGTATGCCCTAAAGCCCATTAGCTGCATTCTCATCTTTTGTTACTGGATATTTACTGGTTATTTAATGGAAAGACTCTTTTATGCTTAAACATGTATATATGTATGGTTGTGTAAGGCCCATTGTTTCTAGTAAATGAATTAGGTGTGTAGTGTCTACACACAGATAGGTCGAATTCATGGACAACTGGAAACATCATATTTGTTCATAACTGAAAGATGGAGCTGGGCACTTCATCTTCGTAGAAGTTATAATGAGATGCTCTCCTATATAGGGTGACATACCTAAGTCACGAGAGGGCTTTCCCGGATCTATCTCATTACTGCATGTGTCATGCATTGAACAGGACCATTGTAGGTGTGATCTCTAAAATAGTACTATCACAGAAAAGAGAACAAGTCACCTCATGCTACTGAGTAACCGGTGCTCTTAATCTTGAGCATTTGTGGATGAACTGACGAAGTCAAGTTCTTGTGCTTTAATTCACTATGGGTGAGATTCTTTTCATGGGTCAACAGCTCTGTGTTTTGGGTACTCGGACTTGATCAGTTGGGACGTGCAGATGCAATATAGAATCTATGCCATCTGATGATGGAATAATCGTCCCCTTAGAATTATCCGATTAATCATCAAAATCTAAGATTTTAGTATATGGATGTTCCATATGGATATTAAACTTGTGGGTCGCTCCCTGGATCAAGAGAATGATATTCGAATGATGATTATGTTAAGGATATGAAGTTCTAAGGTTTAGATGTAATCGGGAAGGTTGATAGTACATATGATAACCTGACTCGATTATGGATGTTACATAGAGGGGCATTCAGGTCATTACACTTAGTAGGTCGAAGACAAACAGTCATTTTATGACAAGCTTATTATAATATATATTTGTCCTTGGAGTTCAACCATAACTCTCTAGTGGAATGAGTTAAGGTTAAAATGGTCTTAATGTTGCTATGGGTTTAGCATGGACATTTTGGTCATTTTGGGAGCCAATGGCAAATATGTCTTTTGGTCCCTTCTCTAGTCACTTACCAAGATTGGCATGGTTTCCTAAGATGTTTAGATAACATAAGGATGAATTATTTTAGTGGAAAAATAATTTTGAGTTTAAATTCAAATAGGCCTTTGATGGCATACATTAATTTAACTCTAAATAAATTGTATGTGGGCCATGGTGTGCATTGATATGTGGGACGTCCATAATAGGATTTCCATGGGTAAGGTTTCCAACTTTGAGTAGGACTCTCTACTTGGAAAGTTGGACTCCTCTTTGGATTAGTATTCCTATGAGTTAGTTTCCTTTTTGGATTAGGAACTTAAAATTAGTAAGTGTTCTACAACTAGGATTACTAATTGTATGGAAAGTTCCTTTTGGTTTCCTTTTCTAATTAGAGTGTTTCTTAAAGGAAATAAGTCTTTCCTTTTTGGACATCAATTAGAATAAAGAGAGATAACTTTATGGGAAAGGTTTCCACAAAAGTTTCTATAAAAGAAACCATACAAGCCTTGGACGTCCAACACTTTGTAACACACTAAGAGAGCCACACGCCCAGCCCTTTGGAGGTTCTCTTCTTGATAGATGAGAGCTTAAGGTCTGAGATTTTCCCTTGGAGAAATAGTTCTTGTTTCCTAGATTAAGATCTCACCATCTTAGCCAATCAGATTTGGATTTGAGATAGAGAAGAAGATCAAAAGAGAACAATTTCTGCAGCAGAATTCCAGCAACAATCTTGTTGATTGCAGACCTGAGTTCACCCTTTTTGCATCAGTTTTTCAGAGGATTAAAGCTTCCAAAACATCGAGGTAATAGTCTTCTATCATCTCTATTAATTGGACACATGTTGATCATGATTTAATGGAGTTTCTATGCGATTCTTTATGGCTGATTTCCGCTGCATAGTGCAGAAATCAGATTTTTTAAAATCTGTCATGCTTTCCATCAGCTATAGTAGTCTCTTTATGAGAAGTTTCAGATCTGAATCGCGGTTTCCTTCAGTGCTTCTCGCAAGCTCTCCCACTACTTCCAGACTTTAACGATAGTGGTCGTGACTGAGCACCCACTCAAATCTCTTTTCAAGAAGGCTGATCTTTCCGAATGAGTATCCAAGTGGGTCGTCGAACTGGGGCAGTACGATATCAGATATTTGCCCATAACGGCGATCAAGGCCCAAGTTTTGGCAGATTTCATTGTCGAATTCATTTCTCCGAGTTTGGCACCAACCCCGCTCGGCACCGAACTGGGGGGCACATGGAATGAGGACGAAGTCACATAGACCGAAGAAGAGCGATCTTGGAAACGATTCTGTAAGACCCCGACCCCCAATTTTTGGGTTTAGTGTTATTTTAATTGTGGTTTTGCTTTTTGAGTAAGATTAGTAATGGGTTTGACTTGGCTTTTGAATTTGATAGATTTTTCGTAACTTTGGAGATTTTAAGGACCGTTGGCTTTGGTTTGACCCATCCTTTGTGAAATGTATTTTTGTGATAAATTACTCTTGATTTTGAAAAAATTCTAATTTTTATTCCTTTTGGCTCATTTTATTGATCTTAACAACTTTCATGTTTTATCCGTTTGGATTTGAGACTCAGAAATCACGTTTTTTGAGAAAAAGGGCAAAAATGACATTTTACACTAAACATGTACCTGAATTTCAAAAATTTCAGAAATTGGGGAAAGTATATTTTTTGGAAACTAGATATTTCAACGATCGATTTTGTTTTCTTCGTCGATCTCGTCCGGAGCCTGCAAGACGATGTTTTAGTCATTTTAAGTTTCAGCTGAATGGGCCCCATTTCCAAGCTACTTAAGTTGTCTTCCCCATCATCCATTTTCATTTCACCATTTTCCTGCAACTTCTTGACCTAGGGCTGGGAAGAGAAAACCCACTTCTTCCCCAAGCTTGTTTCTCTTGGATCTAAGGCTAGGAAGCTCCAAATCTCAATCCGATTTCACCATTTTCTTCCTCTCATCTCAAGCTTTCGATTGCTACTATCTCCTTGGAAGTTTCAGCTGAATCTCCACCATTTCTTCTTCGTTTTTCCTTGTTTGGACAGCCATGGGTAAGAGCTTGAACCCATCTCTTTCATGGAGTTCTTTTAGCTCTCAAAGAGCCCTTTTCTCTGACTTTCAAACCCATTTTCGAAATGGGGATTTTTGGTGACCAAAATGTGATTTTTGTGTGTTCCATTTTTGGGACTTTTGTGTAGATTTCGTGGATCTTCTTCTTGGATGGGATTTGTGAGAGTTTTGATTTTCTTTTGGCCAAGGCAAGTAATCTCTATAGGTTTTATGTGTATGTGGTTTATGGAATGTTTTCATTTTTGAAATGTATGATTTTGTTGCTCAAACTCTTAGTTTATGCCATATTCATGTTCTTCAAATTTATGCTCAACTTGGACTTGATTTTAATTAGATTGATATGAGAAGTTATGTTCTTTTTTAGTGACATCTCATTGAAAAGAGCTCAACTCAGATTTTATATCTTTCTTATGGTTATTTATGATTTTCCATGTTGATTTTTTTTTTGTAAATGAAATGTGATGCTTTAGTTTAGTGATGAATGAATAATGGGTGGACATGAATAAATTCAATTTTTAATGATTTAGAATGATGATTGATGAAGGAAGGAAGAAGAGATTCAAAGAAGTACAAAAGAAACCCCAAAACAGAGCAAAAATGCACTTCAAGACGGGTCAGCTAGAGAGCAAGCTCGCTCTAGAGAGCCCACCCTCTGGGAGGGTCCGCTCGAGCGGACCCAAGCCCGCTCGAGTGGACCCAAGCCCGCTCGAGTGGGCCCAGTCCCTGCCACCCAATTTATTTGGGCTGTTTGATGAGAATGCAAAATATTATATTTTTCTCCAATAATGTTTAGTCCTTTATCCTTATTTGATGCCTAAATGTACTCATTATTCTTATATTTTTGCTTTAGGATGCAAATCGAGGTACTGTGTGCAAAACAAAGCTAATTGAGTGATTCTGGATAGTTTTGACATCGCTTCGTAATTTGGGCATAATTCTCTCCTCCGAACTCCAATTGAGATGATTCAAGATGCTATGGAACGCCAAGAAAAAGATCTAGACTTTTATGTTTTGAGTTTTGAGAGATTCTTGCTGAATCAAGAAGTTTCCAGATCTGAGTTACAAGAGAAGTGCTCATATTTGATGCTAAATGGATGAAGAATCAAGCAGAAGGGCATTATGGTAAATTTGATGAAATCAGGAGTTTCCCGGAACATATCCAATATTGGGCTCATATTGTCTGGAACGAAAAATGGTGCAACTTTAATTCTTGGTTCGAAACCAACAGAAACCCGAGTGAGAAGATATGGTCAAGAAGAAGATTTTGACTAAGTTAGAATTTAATTGATTATTTTATTCCATCTCCAATCCCACATCACTTCAAATTCTCTCAAAACTCACGGGTGCATTCCATCTCCAACGATCTCTTTCTATTCTCTCTTTCATCTCTCATCCTCTCCTGCTTTATCTCTACCTCATTACTTTTCTCTCCATCACATGGGCCCAATTATTATTTTTTCTCTCCTTTTCCAACTCCAACGCCACCTCACCTTATTTCTCTCCTCTCTCTGCCATACAGGCCATATATAAATAACTCACTCCACATACAAGGCCGAGACCTTCCCCACTGCACGTTTTTTTTTCTCTCTCTCTTTTTCTTTCTTTTCTACTCTTTTCTTTGCAAGTTAGTATGGCCCTGCGTGGCTAATTTTATTTAATTAGTTGAAGAAGACTGAAGCCTCGGAATAAATACTGTGAGATTTAATTTATTTTCATTATTCAATTTATGCTTTGAATATGGGTTGTTCTTCTGTGCTTAATTTGTTATCATGATTGTTTCGTTTAATTGCTAGGATGCATACTAGTTTATGTTTCGTTGCAATCTACTGCTAAATTAGATATCAAATCCATAATTGTTTGATCCCTCTAATTTGCGAAGCAACT
>CM022946.1:97514733-97754733 GCA_012931725.1 Litsea cubeba | reverse complement strand
TTTGCTTTAGAAAAGTTTCGATCTTATTTGATTGGTACTAAAGTTATTGTTTACTCTGATCATGCAGCTCTTCGTTATTTGATGACAAAGAAAGAGGCAAAACCAAGATTAATAAGATGGATACTTCTCTTGAGTGAGTTTGATGTGGAGATCAAAGACAACAGAGGGACAGAAAATCATGTCGCAGATCATTTGAGTCGTTTAGTACATGTGGAAGATGAACTTCATCTGCGGGAAATGTTCCCTGACGAGCAATTGTTCTCCGCAAGTGTGACCTTACCTTGGTATGCGACTATTGTAAATTATTTGGTTACTAATATGTTACCTCCTGGTTTATCTAAGGCTCAAAGAGATAAGATCAAGAGTGATTGCAAATACTATGTGTGGGATGACCCATACTTATGGCATTGTGCAGATCAAGTGATAAGAAGGTGCATCCCTGAAAATGAAATTATTTCTATTCTCACCTTTTGTCATTCTTATGCTTGTGGAGGTCACTTCGGAGCTAAGAGGACGGCGAGAAAAGTGTTAGAATGTGGTTTCTATTGGCCGTCTTTAGTCCGAGATTCATATTCTTTTTGTAAGTCATGCGTTCATTGTCAAAAAATAGGTAATATATCCCAAAGGAATGAGATGCCACAATACCCCATACTATTTTGCGAAATTTTTGATGTTTGGGGCATCAATTTCATGGGACCGTTCCCTATTTCTTTCGGTTATGTTTATATTTTACTTGCTGTTGATTATGTTTCAAAATGGGTGCAAGCTAAAGCCACCAGGACTGATGATTCTAAAGTTGTTACAGATTTTTATCAAGTCTAACATATTCTCTAGGTTTGGGATTCCAAGCGCTCTAATAAGTGATCGAGGCACTCACTTTTGCAATCGAATTGTGGAGACTTTGCTGAAAAAGTACCATGTGACCCATAAGGTGTCAACTGCCTATCATCCACAAACTAGTGGACAAGCGGAAGTGTCAAATCAAGAGATCAAGTCCATCCTTGAAAAGACGGTCAATCCAAGTAGGAAAGATTGGAGTCTGCGCTTGGATGATGCTTTGTGGGCGTATAGGACTGCATATAAGACACCCATTGGTATGTCACCTTATCGGTTGGTGTTTGGGAAACCATGCCACCTTCCAGTTGAGTTAGAACACAAGGCTTATTGGGCTATCAAGAATTTCAACATGAAGATAGATGAAAGTGGAGAACACAGGAAGTTGCAACTACAAGAGTTAGAGGAAATTCACAATGATGCTTATGAGAGTGCAAGAATTTACAAGGAAAAGATGAAGGCTTTTCATGACAAGCAGATTTCGAGAAAGGAGTTTACAGTTGGTCAAAAAGTCCTTCTTTATCAGTCACGGCTTCGTTTGTTTCCAGGTAAGTTGCGTTCTCGTTGGATTGGACCCTTTGTTGTTACTAATGTTTTTCCACATGGTGCAGTTGAAATTCAAAGTTTAGCTACTTCCAAAGTGCTCAACGTGAATGGCCACATGACTTAAGCCTTTCTATGAAGGTTTACAAGTACAGGAGGTGGATAAATTGGACCTTGAGGATCCAATTTATACTGATTAAAAAAAGGAAACCTTGTGTCGAGCCAACGACAATAACACAAAGGCGCTGCTTGGGAGGCAACCCAAGGGGAGTTCATTCCTTTTCTCTTTCTTTTTGCTTTTATATTCTGGTTATTTGTGCCTTTTCTTTGCATTCACCTTCCATTGGGGACAATGTCAGTTTTCAGTGTGGGGGAAGGGATTTAGGTTGTGTTTTACTTTTATATTAGGTTGTGTTTTAATTTTATATCTTTGAAAAAAAAAAGAGTTTTATTTTTTTTTCTTTTTGTGGTTTTCTACGATTTTTTGGTTGTGTATTTCATGAGCAAGATTCAATTAAGCTTGAAAAATTCATAACATGATTTTTGAAATTACTTTCCTTGAGAATGGTAGTGACTAAATTTGGTAGACAAAAAGTCGGTGAGATTTTGAGCCTTTAGACTGACACATCCATATCAGTCTCACTATATGATTTCATTAGAGATATTCTTCCATAGATTTGTTTCTCTAGAACTTGCCTTGATTCTCTTCGAGATCACATAAACACATGCAAACAAGAACATGATTAAGGCCATCTTTGTTATAAGCTACATAAGCCAAATAGCCTACCTTGCAATTAGTTTTTTTTTTCCTTTGTTGAACCCCTTTGAGCTTTATATCTTTCATTTATTGTAAACCCACGTTACAAACTCTGAACCTGAAAAAAAAATACATTTACCTAAGTCATAGATCTAGTGGAGCATTGCTTTTCATTATGATATGTATGGGTGTGCAAGAAATAAGTGTGGGGGTGTTTTGGGTTTGTGGTATGGCTATGACTGATGAAATGGAACATGTTTTCATTCTCAATTCGTGAGTTCTAATTTTTATCAATGAAAAAAAAAAGAAATGAAAAAAAAAATTAATATGAAAAAAAAAAGTTTATGAAGTGATGGAGGAAATTGTTGTCCATGTTCATGAATCCTCCTAAAATTCCAAGAAATGGTGTGTTCATATGTGATACATAAAAAGGTGGAAGCTGTTGTGAATGATCGTTCCTTGCTACAAACGAAAAGTGTTTCTTTTGAACGATCTCTTTTTCAATGCAGGAGTTTTACATGTTCTGAATGCTTTAAAGCCACATTGAAGAAGTTGATCAATGGAGTGAATGGTTTTCATTGTCTTATATATTAGAGCTAGAGTTGAATCATTTTTGCTCCACTAGTTTCGATGGCTTTTGAACTACATTCCTAAATATTTCCCACCTTGATCCTAAACCCCATTACAACCTTTGAAAAGTCCTTATGATTCGTGTTATGCATGTGATCCCAGTGGTGGAGAATGAGAAGATATGCAAGCCTATGGTAGATCATTTCCATTGGAATGAATTTGAGCGAAACAGATACCCTTCAAACATATGAGTGTAGAGTGTTTATTTCCGTGAGGGTCTACGTATTTAGTCTACTCCATCTTCGAGTGAAATTGCTTACTAAGTATTTGTAAGATGTTTAAGAATGTTTATTCATGACATGTTTTGAGTTTTGAAAAGCTTGTTTGTTCTTTGTTAATGGCATTCAAACTTGGTGTTTTAGGAAAGTGAATTTGAGTTTTGCCCGAGGACGAGCAAAAGTTAAGTGTGGGGCAATTTGATGAGAATGCAAAATGTTATATTTTTCTCCATTAATGTTTAGTCCTTTATCCTTATTTGATGCCTAAATGTACTCATTATTCTTATATTCTTTCTTTAGGATGCAAATGGAGGTGCTGTGTGCAAAACAAAGCTAATTGAGTGATTCTGGATAGTTTTGACATCGCTTCGTAATTTGGGCATAATTCTCTCCTCCGAACTCCAATTGAGATGATTCAAGATGCTATGGAACGCCAAGAAAAAGATCTACAACTTTTATGTTTTGAGTTTTGAGAGATTCTTGCTGAATCAAGAAGTTTCCAGATCTGAGTTACAAGAGAAGTGCTCATATTTGATGCTAAATGGATGAAGAATCAAGCAGAAGGGCATTGTGGTAAATTTGATGAAATCAGGAGTTTCCCGGAACATATCCAATATTGGGCTCATATTGTCTGGAACGAAAAATGGTGCAACTTTAATTCTTGGTTCGAAACCAACAGAAACCCGAGTGAGAAGATATGGTCAAGAAGAAGATTTTGACTAAGTTAGAATTTAATTGATTATTTTATTCCATCTCCAATCCCACGTCACTTCAAATTCTCTCAAAACTCACGGGTGCATTCCATCTCCAACGATTTCTTTCTATTCTCTCTTTCATCTCTCATCCTCTCCTGCTTTATCTCTACCTCATTACTTTTCTCTCCATCACATGGGCCCAATTATTTTTTTTTCTCTCCTTTTCCAACTCCAACGCCACCTCACCTTATTTCTCTCCTCTCTCTGCCATACAGGCCATATATAAATAACTCACTCCACATACAAAGCCGAGACCTTCCCCACTGTACGTTTTTTTTTCTCTCTCTCTCTCTTTCTTTCTTTTCTACTCTTTTCTTTGCAAGTTAGTATGGCCCTGCGTGGCTAATTTTATTTAATTGGTTGAAGAAGACTGAAGCCTCGGAATAAATACTGTGAGATCTAATTTATTTTCATTATTCAATTTATGCTTTGAATATGGGTTGTTCTTCTGTGCTTAATTTGTTATCATGATTGTTTCGTTTAATTGGTAGGATGCATACTAGTTTATTTTTCGTTGCAATCTACTGCTAAATTAGAAATCAAATCCATAATTGTTTGATCCCTCTAATTTGCGAAGCAACTAATATTTAATAATTTGCTGCTTTAAAAATTATTAGATATTAGGAAGAACAACTGCCTAAATTAAATGCAACCGCGTGTGCTTGTGCTGTTTAGATTCATCAATCTCTCAAGGTCTTAATGCTGTTACTAGATTAAATCTTTGGCGCTTGTCTTGGATTGTTTAGTAATTAGGGATAATTAGAGCGCGTGCTTTCTAATTAACTAATTAAGGAGGTAGGAATTTAATTCCAATGATTAATATTCAAAGTATTAGTTGATTTATTTTTGCATCAATGATCAGTTTTTAATTTCCAATGGTGGATGTTAACTTTGACCAATGCTTGTTAATTTGATTGAATTCGTTACTTTATTGTTCTTTATTTGCTTTTATTCGTTTTTGCTTTCATTATAATTAAAAACCCCCCATCTTTGATCACATAGCATAAAATTTGGCTAACTACTCTCCGAGGGAACGATCCTTACTCGCACTGCTACATATACTTTTAGGAGTAAAGGTCTTATTATATTTGGGTGCCTGCGACAGCACGACCACTGTTTAATGCCCCTTTTTGTGGAATTTTGGGCCTGTTTTATGTATTTACACTGATTTATGGCCTGATTTAATTCTTGGACTAATTTACATGATTTTGTAAATTTCTTGAAGATTAGAAAGTTTAGATAATGTTGAGAGATTTCTAATTGAATGTTGTATATTTGAAATTTAAAAATGTCCTAACTTCGGAGGCACCAATTTCATTTCTATTCTTCCGACATTGGATTTCAAATACACAGGAATCAATGGGAGTCTTTAGCACATGCTTGATAGACCTTGCTTTTCGAACTTTAGTTTTGATATCCAAGATATATTCGTGTATTGTTTTGAATTACAAGTACAAGTTTGTTTGGGAAATTATTTCAAGAAACATAGACGTGTTCTCGCCTTGAAATTTCAAGTATAAGTTTATTTGAAGATTGTTTTTAAAATGAAGAAGGGGATCACTTCCTAAGCTTGTTATGCATATATATATTATGTCATTTTGCTAGCCGTGCCTTGTTTCATTTTGATAAGTGATTTCCCCTTAAAATTCAATAAGTTTGATAAGTATTTTGTAGTGTTTGCGCATTCATGATTCAAGTAAATACCGCTGAGCTTGGACTGCCCCTTCAGTCTGATCCACTGTCCGGGGGTCCTTAAACTTGTGGACTGTCTGCAAACTAGTCGTGTATTTTATACACATCGTGCATGTTCCGGTTCCGCGGCCGGTTTCCTCATCTACCTCGTGTAGCGTGGGTTCGTGTTCTTGCGTGTCGTGCTTGTCGTGCGTGCTTGCTCTAATCATCATGAATGATGGAGAAAGGATGGGCTCTTTGTGGATTACTATTCATGATATTATATGTATTCATGTTAGTTTCGTTTCGTATATCATTCGTGGCATCTTGTTTTCTTGATAAGCATCTTGCTCATGCATTGTTTTAAACCTTGTAAATATGTTTCAAGTTCAGTAAAATGTTTTAAGCATTGTTTCTTTTAAGCTTTAGTTTTGTTTATGCTCTTGCCTAAATTGATCACCTGCCAGACCATCGTGTCTGATATTCTACACTTTGGTGCTCTAGGTAGCAGGTTTTTGTCTTGAGCTAGTTCGTGTGTAGTTGGCTTTCGAGCCACGAGTTTTGCAGGCTTGTTGTGTCAGCAATGTCATGTAGACGTCATGCTTGACTCTGGAGCTACGTTTCACCCTTGGGTAATATATGTTCTTAGCTTGATATTTTGTACGGCTTCTGTTAGCCTTTATCTTGGGAATGTAATTAATGCACTTGTTAATTTGTAACTTGATTATGTTCGGGTAATGATTAACCCGTTACCGTCAGCTCTATATATTCTGATATTATGATTTGCTCCAGTCTAAGTCTGAATATGATTATGACAGTTTTACGCTGGTAGGTTGAGTGCGACGTGGAATCCAATGGCCATGGACTCCGGGTCGCAATGCCTTATAAGCTTGCGTAAAATATTTTGATGTGTTTGGGAAATTTATTTTCCTCACACACACGGATCCTGGGGGGGAAATATAAATTTTTAATTAACCCCAAATCACGCTCCCCAAGATCAGATCACTGCAGGATCCCGATTTCAGGGCGTGACAGATTTCTTGCTTCAGCTTGGAAGGTCTTTGTCGATGGACGAAGGGGTGGCCGCTCCTACTAACACCTTAATGAGATAACATAAACCGAAAATGGAAGGCCGTGGGGTCTTTCCAAAAACCCTCTCCCACTTGATTATTTATCACTAGGGCTTTTTTTAAAAACATTATTTTGATCTTTACATTGTTTACTCAAAAGCTCTTTTAAATCTAGCAAACTTAGTTAATTAAATTTATGACTCAATGACTTAAGTCATCTTAAAAATAAATAACCTTTGCTTTAAAACATTTGAGAAAATCCCTTTAAAGAATCAAAAACCTAACTTGGGTTATGGGAACCTATAGGTAGCATCTAATTAGATTTTAGTTTAGCCTCTTTTGGAAACCAAGGGTACCAAGATAAACTAAACCCTATCCAATTTTAAACCTTAGACAAAATAGAAGGTGCTGGTCTAAGTTCCGTTTAAAAACAATTAGCCAAACTAAAAACAATCCAATATAGAAAGATGCCAATTTTAGAACCTAATGGTGGCCATGTTTCTAGGTGACAATTATAGAAATTATATAAAGCATTCATCCATGCATTCCATATATATAAGAGCAAATAAAAGTATGCAATCCTTGATGGCTCCCTGCTCTTCGGACTTCAAATCCTTATCGAACTAGGACATCAAAAATAGATCTCATCTTGCACCAAGAAGCCTTGTCTCCTCCACCACTAAGGAATCCGGTTACTTGCAACCTATCTTGCTTGAAGCTTTCTTCTTCTTGCTTTTTCCAACAAATTAAATTTATACAAGCAAACCCATGAAAAACAAAACCACAAATTACATTGGAGATACCTATGCTTTTTAAGAAAGCTTACATCAAGACTAGTTGGAATAAAAGTAAGGAAAGAATTACAACTTCCTATGATTGCTAAACATGCAATCATACACTTTCCAACTAAAAAAAAATCCATATCCACATAACAATCATGCGAACCATCAAGGTTGCAATATATAGCTGCAAACAAAGAGGTTAGTGCATGCAAAACACTATGTACATCATTAAACAAATCTGGAAAATAAATTCCAGCAATGTTAATGAAACTTGCACACAACATGCATCACTAAAGAAATCTGAATATAACTTCAGCAGGGTTCCACCATGCCCATAATCAATCTAGGATTAATTAAACACAACATGGGATCATGATTTCACATGGAGTGGCTCTGATACCACTGAAAGAAACCGCGATTCAGATCTGGAAAATACTACCAGAAGACGTCCATGGCTGATTTAGAACAAGACAGATTTTAAAACAAATCTGATTTCAGCAAGTGGGCAGCACAAATCAGCCATATAAATCGCATTATAACTCCACCGAATCATGATCAACAAATGTATAATTAAAGGAGATACAAGAAGACTATTACCTTGATGATATGTAGACTTCAAATCTCTGAAATAAAAGATCCAAACGGCTGAACTCAGACCTGCAATCAGCAAACACCTTGCTGGAATTTTCTGCAGTAGAATTGCTTTTGATCTTCTTCTCTATTTCACTTCCAAATCTGATTGGCTAGGATGGTGGGATCTTAATCAAGATTTCTAGATGGGTTTAGATAACTTTTTATCTATGGAAAATCTCAGACCTGAAGCTCTCTTCAATGAAGAAGAGAAAAAGGCTGGACCTGTGGAATTTTCTAGCATAGGGGATTTCTCATGGACGTCCAAGGGGGGCTTCCTCTTTTTATTGAAAACTTTAGGATTCCTTTCCTTAAAAGCTATCCCTACTAATTCTCTTAGATTTCCTAAAAAGAAAGTACAATCCAAAGATTTATTTCCTTCTAGAAACACTCCAATTAGAAAAGGAAATTAAAGGAACATCCCACAAACTTTATAGCAATTAGTAACCTTAGTTGCACAACACTTACTAATTTAAGTTTCTAATTCAAAAAGGAAACTTTACTATAGGAATACTAATCCAAAGAGGAGTCCAACCTTCCAAGTAGAGAGACCTACTCAAAGTTGGAAACCTCACCTATGGAATTCCCATTATGGACGTCCCACATAAAATAATGCACACCATGGCCCACATGATTATTAATCATACCATGACCCACAAGTTAATAATTTATCTAGAATTAAATTCATGTATGCCATCAAAGGCCTATTTGAATTTAAACTCAAAATTATTTTTCCACTAAAATAATTCAACCATATGTCATCTAAACAATTTAGGAAACCATGCCAATATATGAAAGTGACTAGAGAAAGGACCAAAAGACATATTTGCCCTTGGCTCCCAAAATGACCAAAAATGTCCATGCTAAACCCATAGCAACATTAAGACCATTTTAACCTTAACTCATTCCACTATAGAGTTACGGTTGAACTCCAGGGACAAATAATAATTATAAAATAAGCTCGTCAGGAAATGATAGTTGTCTTCGACCTACTAAGTAAAATGACCTAAATGCCCCTCTATGTAACATCCATAATCAAGTCAGGTTATCAAAGGCACTATCAACCTTCTCGATTACATCTCAACCTTAGAACTTCATATCCTTGACTTAATTATCATCCGGATATCATTCACTTGATCCAGGGAGCGACCCACAAGTTCAATATCCATATGGAACATCCATATACTAAGATCTTAGATTTTGATGATTAATCGGATAATTCTAAGGGGATGATCATTCCATCATTAGATGGCATAGATTCTTTATTGCATCTGTACGTCCCAACTGATCAAGTCCGAGTACCCAAAACACAGAGCTGTTGACCCATGAAAAGAATCTCACCCATAGTGAATTAAAGCACAAGAACTTGACTTCGTTAGTTCATCCACAAATGCTCAAGATTAAGAGCACTGGTCACTCAGTAGCATGAGGTGACTTGATCTCTCTCAGTGATAGTACTATTTTAGAGATCACACCTACAATGGTCATGTTCAATGCATTGCATATGCACTAATGACATAAATTCGGGAAAGGCCTCCCATGACTTAGGTAAGTCACCCTGAATATAGGAGAGTCTCTCACTATAACTTATACCAAGATGAAGTGCCCAACTCCATCTCTCAGTTATGAACAAATATGTTATTTCCAGTGTCCATGAATCAGACCTATCTCTGTGTAGCCACTACACACCTAATTCATTTACTATAAACAATGGGCCTTACACAACCATACATATATACATGTTTGAAGAGAAAAGAGCCATTCCATTAAATAACTAGTAAATATCCAGTAACAAAGGATGAGAGTGCAGCTAGTGGGCTTTAGGGCATACACCAATCCCAACACTACATTGATGGAACTGTATGATTGGGTCCCTATCAGATGTAACATCTGTTGTGTTGTCCATTATCCATGCATAGATCTGAATATCTGATGCATCGAATATTGACCCATGGCCCGTCATGATCAGATTCTTGTAATACCAGAGTTGGTCCCTATATGGAAACATGTATCTTGTTATATTTTCCCCATAGGATTGTCTATGTTTTTTTAGTAATGGAAACTTTTTAGTGCAAATTTTGATGCTCTGAAGCCAAAGCTACAACTTGCAAAGAAGAAGAAAGCAGAGAATAAAGAGCCAATATTGTTGGGCCATTCCCATACACCATGATGACTAATTGTGTAGGCTTGTTGTGAAGAATTGCATATATCATCTCTTACGTGTGTAGTGTGCCAGTGGTTGCACGCTGGCTGCCATTTTCCACTATATATCTTAATCTATTATAACCTTTTCAGCAAACCAGGGTAGGCCTTTTTTTTCAGTATGTATGCTGCAACTTATTGTCTGATGGATGGAAGGAATTTTTTGGAAGGTTCATCTTTTGTGTAATCGTGTTATGAAGGACACGGATCGCGTGTGTCCTCACAATCAAACCTTTCTGTTTTCTCTTTAATGAAATTCATTAAAGAGAATTGTATATAGCAGGTAATATTCCAGTGAAAAATGGGTCTAGCCTTTGCTAATGTAATAGGTGGGCTACATATTCAGTACATATATTTTTTTCTTGCCCAGTTAATGGGTGAATGTAATTTATCTGGAAAGTCCTTTTTTGCTTTTGGTTGTTACAAAGAATTGTATGCTTATTATGAGGGATTGTGAATGGCAGGTGATGTTTCAAGTGAAAATACTGGTCCAGTCCTTTTAGCTATGTTAAATGATTGGGCCTCCATTTCGGTATGTATTTTGTCCTTTATTAGTCAATAGATGAACACATTTTCCTTCACTTAACCCCTTTTAATAAATTCTAAATGTTCATAGTACACAAAACAAAGAGGTGTGTGCAAACACAAAGTGACCCAGAAATCAAATATAAGGGTTGTTTCTCTCCATTTAGTCCAATAACCACCATTTTATATCCTTTGTGCTTTCTGATGTTCCTTCTTCCTATGCAGTCCTGGATTTTACTACCTTATTAGTCATTATTCATTAATGACTGAGTGCATGTAATTGTCAGTTTATCAGTTGACAGAATTTCCTCAACCACGCTTTGCTCTTTTTGTTCAGAAATTATTTTCCATCATGCCATAGGGCTCATGCCTCATGTATGGATTTAGCATAACATAGATGAAAGGGTTGGTCTCCCATTCAAAGATTTAAATCCCTAGGAGAGCCTGGATGGGATCCAACTTTGTTTGGTGGCCAAGTATCCCAATCCTTGTTAGAGATGTGGAGTATCCGGTGTGGTTGACTACAACTAAGGGACTTTGGAGATGGGAACCCTAGTTTGATCATCCAAAAGATCATATCATCCATCAGACCTACAGCTGTAGGTGATTCTTGTGATCATGACCGTCTGGGATGCACAAAGCTATGATGCATGGATGCTTCAAAATGGGCATTGTATTGTGCCGTATCGTGTCCGATACTTCACTTTTTATGTCTAAAATTCATGTCCTTGCCATGTCTATCGCCTGTCCATGCCTTTTTCCCAGCCTTATCTGGGCATCATAGGCATAGAGTCGTGAGGAAAGAGCTGGTGATGACCCTGTCTGGGATTAGAACTTTTCCCCATCAAGAAATGGATAAATAAATGCTAAGGCCTCATTTGTTTGCTCAGTGGTCAATATTTTGAGTTCCTAAGAATTTTAACCATTGGCTTTCTACTAAACGGACTAAAATTAAAGAAGTAAAGGTGAAGATGCACAAATGATCATCTACTATTCTATCCTTTGGCAGGAAAAAATGAATACTTAGCAATCACCTTAGTACATTAAATCCCAAGAGAGAGGGTCTTATCTACATCTCCGCCTTATATCTTGCACTCACCTCCATCTTTCCTTTGTTTGAACTCACTTTACCATGAATTGCTAGGAATGAAATTTTAAGGAAATAATTGGAACCTGGTAAGTTTTCTTAAAACATCACATTCAAAATACTAAAAACAAATAATTTCTTATCTACATATGCCCAGTCATGTTTATGTTCTATATGTATTTTTCTGCTAAACTTGTAAAGGTCTCATGACTGACAGGTAGGGATGGAATTAGAAGATTTTTCTTGGAGGGGCAAAGGAAGTTTTATGAGAATTTTACCAGAAATATCCTCTAAGATGGGTTGAAGATCAAAAAGGGCCCACAAACTTTCCATGTACCACAATGGTCCCACAGGTCTGATCAGGCGTATGTTTTCTCACTTAACCCTGAATGGGGATATCGCTGCTTATATTCTCCTTTTTAGAATCGATGCTACCCATTCCCCTTTTCATATTCTCCCCTTTTCGTTTCCCTCCATCGTTTTCCACTCGACTGGTCCCCATCTGCTTCAACGCTTCCTCTTCCTCCTCTTTTCACCTCTTACAAACCACGTGAAGATCCGAATTGGCTTCTTCCTCTTCGTTGCCTTCTTCCTCTTCGTGGCCCCCAAGTTAAAGATCGAGGAGGGTTTGTGCACAAATCAAAATCCAATCGTATAACACACTGCTCCATGTCATGGTAAACCATGTATGTATCTTGCATGTATTCCAATTTCTATTTTGGTTTTGCTTTCAATGTCATGTAGGTTCCATCCCTATGTTTAATGTATTTGATTTTAGGTTTGAATGTGTTTGATAGAAGTGGTTTTCCATTATCTTTCTCATATGAAGACCACGTACGTACCTTGCATGTAGGTTTGAATGTGTTTCATAAAAGTGGTTTTTCATTGTACTTAGGTTTTTCTCTCTGTCATAATTGTTCTTCTCTGTTTAGTGTATTTGATTTCATGCTTGAATGTGTTTGATAGAAGTGGTTATCTGATACAAGGGAAAAAAAAGAAGGAAATGATAGAAAATAATCCCCATTCAAACTCTCCATCTCACATACGCCATTATTGTCATGAATTCTCATACTGCGTGTTGAGTATGTTCTGGCATAGTAGCACTTTTTGAACTCAAGCCCCTCGTGCATGCCTAGAGAAGTATAAAAGGGTCATGTGAAAGCGTTGAAGCAGATGGGAGACCCTTGATTTGCACATTTCACATATGAGTTTGCAAAATTTTGTAAAAAGCAGCATGATCTATATAGGTTAATGTGAATGCTAAAAAAGCACCATTTTGCGTCGGGATCATGTGAGCTAATTTTTTTTTTTTTTTTTGTGATTTTATTGGTCTATGTGACTCTCAACTTGCTCAAACTAGTGCAATTGTGAAATGTGGGTGGAGGATGTGAATGTGAAAATAATTGTACAAATGGTGGAATGTAAGGGTGGAATGTGGGTTTTACAAAACAAAAAAATGGCGTAATGTGGGTGGAGGATGTGTTGTGAATACCAGATGTGCAATGTCTAATGGTTGATTAAGAATGCCAAATCCGGACTTGGCATGGTTTATGAAGCTGAAAGTTGAAAAAGACAGCACTGTTTCAGTCTGACTATGTTCCAAAAGTACGCGAGTTGAAAATCAGGAAAATGTGATTCTTTTATCCTGAAAAATAGCAGATTTATAGTGTATAATAAGAACTTTGAGACCCCCAAATTTCAGCCAAAAAATACCTTGGGAAGTGGGTCTAACAGTTGCACGAACAGGGGTACTCAAGAAGGCAGATTCGGATTTCCGCAGCACTGCTTTTCAATTGGGCATCTTTAAATAGTCATAACTTTCTCGTTTTAAAATATTTTTCTCTCTGTTTTTTTTTTGTTGGATTCATGCATCATCAAGGTTCAAATTCCAGCCATTTTATTGAGGTTTAGATCATCTTAGGCAGGTTGTACAGTTCAGTGAAAACAGGCATGTGCATAGTTTTTTTCATACGTAGAATTTTTCAGCATTCATCAGATTTGATCTGTTTCTTGAACAGATAGTGTACAGAAAACTTTGACATTTAAAACACCTTCAACACATCAATGGTGACCTCCCAACAGGATTCATGTGCAAGAAAGTGAATAAACAGTGAAAAAAAAAAAAAAACAGCATGATCTATATGGGTTAATGTGAATGCTAAAAAAGCACCATTTTGCGTCGGGATCATATGAGCAAGATTTTTTGTGATTTTACGAGTCTATGTGACTCTGAACTTGCTCAAACTAGTGGAATTGTGAAATGTTGGTGGAGGATGTGAATGTGGAAATGGTTGTACAAATGGTGGAATGTAATGGTGTAATGTGGGTTTTACAAAAAAAAAAAAAAAAGTGTAATGTGGGTGGAGGATGTGTTTTGAATACCAGATGTGCAGTGTCTATTGGTTTAATGTGAGGGGATATCACTGATAGGTTTTTCTAAGAGATGAAACTAGTCAACTTCATCTATTATGTGAGGGGATATCCCTACTCAATATGTGAAGTTTATATATGAGGAGCAGCGATATCCCTTCCTATGACAGGTTCTTTTCTAAGAGATAACACAGTTGGGAGGGGATATCCTCGCTCAATATGTGAAGTTTATATTCGAGGAGCGGCGATATACCCTCCTATGGCATGTTTTTTTAAGGGCTGAAACAACCACTTGGGAGGGGATATCCGCCCAATTTAGTGAAGTTTATATTTAAAGAGTGGTGATGTCCCCTGTCCCTTGGATGAACACACAGCTGGGAGCTTCATTTATTATGTGAGACCACTATCTGTAGCAAATCAACAGAAAAATCTAATATAAAAAAAACTTCATGTTTCAAGCTGATCCCAATGAGAAAGAGAAACAATACCAAATCAAGGAAAATAAAGATCGACAAAAAGGGAAGACAAAAAAAATCTTATTTGGACATCTACCAGAATTGAAAAAAAAATCCAATTCCTTAATATATCCACATAAATCACCGCAGGCGCATAGAAAGTTTCTCAAAGAGAAAAATGAAAATTCTGTCTTGGAGAGGATGGGGTCCAATAGTTTTGGCGAATATGGGTTTAGGATGTATACTGGTAATCTGTATGTGTGATGGTCACAGAAGGCAATATTATTGTCAATGGGAAGGGAGGAGACCTAACTTGTGTGTGTGTGTGCGTGTGATGGTCATCGACCTTAAAATTGCATGAGAATTTTAATCCGCGTGTGTGATGGTCATTGAGCATGAAATTGCATACAACAGTCTAAGTGTATTCATATTTTCTTAGAAGTCTGTTTAGGAGGATTGAAAAATAAATTGTGTTGACATAGCTATATACCACCTATTTCATGGTCCCAGAAACTCTATTATAATATAGTTATACCCCACCATCAATAACGCGAAGACAATCTACTCGATTACCGAAGAACCTTTCTTAACTCGTAGTCTTCTTATCATAAGCTTGTTCTACAATGTATGATGGGTTTGTTTTGTTACTACCCTGTTATAATGTTTTCGATATAAGGATGTATGTGCATTGAAAATGATACTTATAATTCCATTAATGAGCATCATTTACTTGTTCATCATTAGGATTTTACTTTTAATTTTATTTGACATTGAGGACTAAAAGGTAAATGATGCTTGGATCATGCAATTTGAAGTAAAAAGACCGAAGGGATCTGAGAATATCCTCTTGTATGACCAACAAAACCACATATCTGAAGCAATTGCTAATGGATTGGTATGTCTCCATCAATGTTTGTTTTAGAGAGACCGGTCTACATCATCTCTCAGAGATAGACGCAATGAAGATTGACCATGCATTGATATCTAGCTTGATTGAGAGATGGCGTCCAGAGACGAATACATTTCATTTTCCATTTGGTGAAGCCACGGTGACCTTAGAAGATGTTGCATACATATATGGCCTTCCGATTGATGGCTCACCTGTCGTTGGATGGACACACCCCAAAACGAAGGTAATGGATTTATGTGTAAATTTTCTTGGGAAGAGTCCCAAGCCGGGTTTGATACACAAGGTTTATGTATAAAATTTAAGCAGCTTGATGATAACTTCACAACATTGGATAGTAAGTTGAAGGGTAAGAAGACAAAGAACCTCTCCAAAGAGGCTAAGATCTGTTACACTAGGGCCTTCCTCTTTCGTTTGGTCGCTGGCCAAATTTTCACCAACTAATCAGGATTGTGAGGGCCAGCGTACCTCCTAGAACTCTTCATAGGATTTAAGCGATTCACTTGGGGCCCTGCATGTATTGCTAATTTGTACCAAATGTTGGCAAGAGCGGTCAAGTGGAGGTTCGATGGTAATGTACTTGAGAGCGGAGAAGAAGACGAAGGGTCCCCTGCAAAGCTTATGAAGAAAAAAAACCCTTTTCCAGATAAAAACCCTTACTGGTCCTCTACAACTTCTTCAAGTTAAATCCAGTGAATGGCCTATTCCTTCATTGTCATTTCATTGTGCCTACTCAATGTGTACTTATATTTGTGTTTTATGCATGCAGATCTGGGCTTACTCCTGAATGTCTATCGGACGGTGTCCTCCAACTAAAGATGGTTGGAAGAAAGACATTCAATTCCCTTTATTCAAGACATGGGAAGCAAGATTAACTGGTCACAATTCTTTAACCACAGTCAAAGAGGTTCGTCGTCAGTTGAATCGCATGACAGCTAATGGGGTAAATTATCCGAAATTGAAAACATGTTCATTAAATTGTAAATACGCAACTATCAATTCCAACAATTCTGACTTCTTTCGTTTTTGCATTGTAGTTTGTCTGGATGCCATATGTTAAGTTCAAAAAGGTCTTTACACAACATGTCCGAGACGTTGATCATAGACTCTTTGCATCTGATGTACTGTTGATTCATTACTGGATTTTGGAAAGACACAATGCCAGTTGGGTGATGAAACAATTCAGCCTAATGCAATTGGTCCCTCCACTGTTTCAGATGCCATTTTTAAGGGTAGAAAAATTGGAGAGTGTCATGTGACTATACCCAGATACTGCACGAGGCTAAACCATTATGGGTAGAAAGGAAAAATTTGGTGATAAAAGGAAAGAAAGATGCGTCAATTGTGCATACCAAAGGATATCAAAACTGGTATGAGTTAAACACCTGCATGCGAATCGGCCCAGTTAAAAGGGGAGAATTGGGACAAGATGGAGAAATTATTGAACATGGAAAAAAAAAGACAACCAACTACCGACCATGATGAGACATGTTGCCCATTGAAGCATGTAATCAGCATTTGCTTATAACGCACCTTAACTGTGCATTGGGGTCATCATCATGAAATGATACTAATAGTTCTTCCAATTGTGTAGGTCAAGGAACTCTTGGAGCACATGGAGAGATCTATAGACCGGTCAGATCGAGAAAAAAAACAAGTTTAAAAAATTTTAAGGCCTCAATGCGCAAGAAGATCGAAAGGTTTAGGACCGGTTTTACATTAGCCTTCGAGAGTTTCAGTATGGATAACTGTAACACAATCGGATTCATCTGGTGAAGAGGTAATTTATCTTGTGTATTCATGCTTTAATGAAAATAATTTTGTATGCTACCACATTTTTATTTGCAATGCAGGAAAGGGTGAAGAAGAGACCTAAGAAAGCAGTTCGTAAGGGCAGATCCCCACAAAAAATGCTTGAATCGAAGTTGTTGTTAGAGCCCGGATCTCACTTGGATCCACCATCTTATGGTTCACAATTTTTCGAGCCCGGCCAACTTGCTTCCAATAGAGTTGATCTTTTCAACTCCTCCATGCTTCATGAGACCGCAACCGCCAATTGTAGAGATCACGTCTCCTTCACTGGAATATCCTTCTCAAGCAACAACTCTAGAAATCATGTCCACTCCCTCACATGAAGGACCTATCCAGGAACCAATTCTAGTAATCATGCCCGAGTCACATGAAGAACCTTTCCAGGCACCAATTCTAGAGATCATGTCCACTCCCTCACATGAAGGTCCTTCTCAGGCAATAGTGGTTTCTACTCCAACCACCTCAATAGAGTCATTAGTTTCGAGGATCAAACGATTGCCCTGCATGAAGAAGATACCAATAAAATTTGAACACTACTCTCATTCGCTAGTGCAGTCGGGTTATCAATTGATTGAATTGGAAAAATTCTTCATCAAAGGTTTTAGGAAGCTGTATAAAAAAAGGTTGCCTAACATGCACCTATGTGTGATTTGATTACTTTACATATCTTTAATATTTTCTTTTCATTAATGGGTCATCTTTTATAACGTCACAGCAAGGCGGAATTGGACGTATATTGTACACTAGTGTCCAGTGATGACCTCTACAAAGCCTTAGAAGAAGGGACGTGGTTGTGCACCAACATCATGTACCACTGGTTTGAGATTTTGGGTGAAAGGTGTCGAGATGCATATTTGTTTGTTCCTAGTGTTTCGGTAAGTGAATTAAATTTTATGACTATAAATTGATATATTTGTATTGTGTATTAACTTTCATGGGAAATACATCTAACGCCAATTACAATAACAAGCACAGTTGGTGGCAGGATAAGGACATGTGTCATCACGCTGATCTGAATATATTTGGTCCGAATGGTAAAAATGTGTAGTTGGTGCGAACGTACATAACACTAGTTTTTGTACTACACCATATAAATCATTTCACCTTACTCGTAGGTTACACAGATGAGAAGAAATGGGAGTTTTACAACAGCTCATTCAGTGATCATTACTCTCAAACCAATTGTGAGAAATTCGTAAGTATATGTGAACTATGTTTTTTCAATGTATTATGCTCCCTCTCCCTTTATACTTCAAAATTTGTCCAACTGACCACCGCTATTTTGAATATTTACTACATGTCTTGTGGTGTTTTCACGTTAGCGTTCGCAAAGCATTGCATTTTCTGCAGGCCGACCAACTTTACCCAAGCCGACATAGCATATTATAGAACTAAGATAGTGGTAGACATTTTCAAAAGGAGTTAGGAAAAGAACGCTTACAAAGTGGATCTAAAGAAACTGTTGGGCGAGTTGTTGCAGCCAATGCAGCTCTGTTCGTGTTGAAAGATGAAGTCGCTTTTGTGTTTTCTTTGTTACTTAATCACATGAGTTTTTTGGACAGTTGTATCTCAACCTTTGGGTTGTTAAGGCCCATTTTTTGGGACAGTTGAAAGTGGATTGTGAATTCTGAATGCTTAAGGTGAATTGTATAGTTGATGTCAGGATGGTATCAGGTTTTATGACATTTTGTTATTGTGCCCGTTGGGACTTGGTTCTGTATGTTAATAGAAAATCGATTATCACCATTTTCACTTTGTTATACAGTTTTTTGGACAATTGTCTCTATTCCCATTTGTTACACAGGTGAATTGTAGCTTTAATGTTAGGGAGGGAATCTAGTTCTACCCACAATTTCTTATTATGCCCGTCGGGACATGGTTCTGTATGTTAATAGATTTAGGTTTTTCAATTCTGAAAGTGACAAGGCATTCTCCATACATGAAATGTGCAGGTGACACTAAAAACTGCTTGCTCCCAAACCTCCTTGTAGACTGTAGTTCACTGTTTATTCACTTTCTTGCACATGAATCCTGTTGGGAGGCCACCATTGATGTGTTGAAGGTGTTTTAAATGTCAAAGTTTTTTGTACACTATCCGCTCAAGAAACAGATCAAATATGAAGAATGCTGAAGAATTCTACGTATGAAAAAAACTATGCACATGCCTGTTTTCACTGAACTGTACAACCTGCCTAAGATGATCTAAACCTCGATATAATGGCTGGAATTTGAACCTTGATGATGCATGAATCCAACAAAAAAAAAAACAGAGAGCAAAAATCTTTTAAACCGAGAAAGTTATGACTATTTAAAGATGCCCGATTGAAAATGTAGTGTTGCTGAAATCCAAATCTGCCTTGCTGAGTACCCCTGTTCATGCAAGAAATTTGGGGGTCTCAAATTTCTCATTATAAACTATAAATCTGCTATTTTCCAGGACAAAACAATCACATTTTTCTGATTTTCTACTCGCGGACTTTTGGAACATAGTTAGACTGAAACAGTGCTGTCTTTTTCAACTTTCAACTTAATAAACCATGCTAGGTCCGGATTTTACATTCTTAATCAACCATTAAATCACGTATTTTCAGAAGCAAAAATACGTTCAAACACTATCTTAATTCTAATGCATGCCATTAGTACTTTCAAACCATAGATCATGCAAATAACATAATAGAAAGTTTCCTCATCTTTAACATGGGTTTATAACATCACTGAGACCGACATAAGTTTTTCACCTGCATCTGGTCCTCTTAAAGAATGTTGGCCATATAAAGTCCTTAATATTAAGCGTGGATATCCTCACATAAAAGACGAGGCTTCATCATTGAAAAAAACCTGTCACGCACGGGGATATCGCCGCGCATCACATATTTAGCGGCAATATTCCTTCATATGATGGATGAAACAACCAGCTGGGTGTGTTCAACCAAGGGAAAAAACTGTCATGAGAGGGGATATCTGTTTCATCCCTTAAAAAACCCTATCGCAGGAGGGATATCGCCGCTCCTCAGATATAAACTTCACATATTGATCAGGGATATCCCTTCACATAATAGATGAAGCTTCCAGCTGTGTGTTCATCCAAGGAAAAACCCCGTCACGAGAGGGGATATCGCCACTCTTTAAATATAAACTTCACTAAATTGTGCGGATATCCCCTTCCAAGTGGTTGTTTCAGCCCTTAAAAAAACTAGTCATAGGAGGGGATATCACAGCTCCTCGAATATAAACTTCACATATTGAGCGGGGATATCCCCTCCCAACTGTTTTATCTCTTAGAAAAGAACCTGTCATAGGAGGGGATATTGCCGCTCCTCAGATATAAACTTCACATATTGAGCAGGGATATCCCCTCACATAATAGATGAAGTTGACCAATTTCATCTCTTAGAAAAACCTATTAGTGATATCCCCTCACATTAAACCATTAGACATTGCACATCTGGTATTCACAACACATCCTCCACCCACATTACACCAATTTTTTTTTTTTTTTTTTTTTTGTAAAACCCACATTACACCATTACATTCCACCATTTGTACAACCATTTCCACATTCACATCCTCCACGTACATTTCACAATTCCACTAGTTTGAGCAAGTTCAGAGTCACATAGACTAGTAAAATCACAAAAAAAACTTGCTCATATGATCTTGACGCAAAATGGTGTTTTTTTAGCATTCACATTAACCCATATAGATCATGCTGCTTTTTTCACTATTTATTCACTTTCTTGCACATGAGTCCTGTTGGGAGGCCACCATTGATGTGTTGAAGGTGTTTTAATGTCAAAGTTTTCTGTACACTACCTATTCAAGAAACAAATCAAATCTGATGAATGCTGAAAAATTCTACGTATGAAACAAAACTATGCACATGAATGTTTTCACTGAACTATGCAACCTCCCTAAGATGATCTAAACCTCGATATAATGGCTGGAATTTGAACCTTGATGATGCATGAATCCAACAGAAAAAAAAAATAGAGAACAAAAAGCTTTTAAAATGAGAAAGTTATGACTATTTAAAGATGCCCAATTGAAAATGCAGTGCTGCTGAAATCCAAATATGCCTTGTTGAGTACCCCTGTTCGTGCAACTGTTTGACCCACTTCCGGAGGTATTTTTTGGCTGAGATTTTGTGGTCTCAAAGTTCTTATTATACACTATAAATTTGCTATTTTCAGGACAAACCAATCACATTTTTCTATTTTCAACTCGCGCACTTTTGGAACACAGTCAGACTGAAACATTGCTGCCTTTTTCAACTTTCAGCTTAATTAACCATGCCAGGTCCGGATTTGGAATTCTTAATCAACCATTAGACATTGCACATCCGGTACTCACAACACATCCTCCACCCACATTACACCGTTACAGTCCACCATTTCTATAACCATTTCCACATTCACATCCTCCAACCACATTTCACAATTCCACTAGTTTGAGCAAGTTCAGTGTCACATAGACCAGTAAAATCACAAAAAAAAAAAAAAAATTAGTCACATTAACCCGACACAAAATGGTGCTTTTTTAGCATTCACATAACCCCATATACATCCTGTTTCTTTTTTCAAAATGTTACAAAAACTATGCAAATTCATATGTGAAATGCACAAATCAAGGATTCACCGGTGGATTGCGACATCTTTGGCAGTTGTGTCCCCTTTGTTTATAGATTGAATAGGTAACCACCCTACGTTGCCGAGTCCAATCTTCGATTCGAATCTTATTATTTTTGGGGCGACCGGGCTGTCTGGTAGCACGTGGAGGTAATACTCTTTCGTCTGACCTATGCTCTCATTGTCTTCTATCACATGTAGCATGCAAAACCTCATTGTACGCAATTCGATAAGTAGATGTAAAGAACCACTGCTCGCAGAAATCGTAAGGATTTAATTTTCTCATTTGCATTGCCGCTAGTGGGTGTGAACAAGGGATTCCTCGCAATTCCCACTTGTGACATGTACATTTCCTCTGATCCAGATCAACCACATCAATGAACTCGGCAGATTGAACCTGAAATTCTACAAAATTGGCAACATGAACATGCACTCGGCAAGATTGTTCAGCCTCGTGGCTTAACATTTTTTCCGCCCACAGAGTTAGCCAAGTATTAATCAATATTTGAGATTCAAGTTGACATTTTTGGTAGAATTCCATAAGCTTGGCACGTATCTCTTCCACTTGTGTTGTTATGGGGAGCACACATATGTCCTTCAAAAGACTATTCGTGCACTCGGCAACATTGCTTGTGAGTATATCATAGCATCGTCCTGCAATGAAAGAATTTGCCCAGTGTTCTTTCCCAATTGCGTGAATGTAATTATAAGCGAGTTCATCAGCAGCTCGAATATCATTCATGTATGCCTCATACTCAAATGGCCTATATGACTTTGCAGTAAACCAAAATTTCCTAACAATAGCTTCATCTTTGAAATTCCCCTTCACATTTTCAGCAATGTGATGACAACAACAGCAATGTCGTGCACTTGGAATGGTGGTGGCAAGAGCAGGTACAAACCCTTTTTGCCGGTCAGACACAACGATCAAATTCGGGGGCTCATCGAGGGCAATAAATTTCAAGGAACCCCTCCCAACTGTCATGCTGTTCAGCTTTGACGAAGGCAAAGGCAATAGAAAAGAGCTTATGATTCCCATCATGGGTTACAGCCACTAATGACACACCTAGATACTTACCTCGAAGGTTTGAACCATCAACAGCAATCATCCGCCTCAATGACGACGGGAATGAACGGATGCATGGTCCGAAAGCCCAAAAGAATCTCTGGAAGGTGTCATCATCTGCCGTTTTAATATTTGTCACTGTACCTGAATTCGTCTTCTTCAATTCAATTCAATAGAGAGGGAGAATCCGGAAGGACTTTTCATACGATCCTCGAACTGCTCGAAGGGCTATATCCTTTGCTTTGTGTGCCCTCCTGTAAGTAATAAAACATCCAAACTTTGTTTGATACTCATTAATGATCTCCTTTGGTGTCAACTTATTATTAAATCGGACCCTATCAAAGATGAATTATGCGATCAGTTCTGCAAACGCTTGCCGATGTGTCATGCCCATCATTGGCTTCGAGCAAGAATGTGTTAGATAATACATTCGTACTTGAAATTGTGGCCCAGATTCCACCATGGAAGCATGAATACGCCAAAGACAATTATTATCACTACAACGGTTTGTAACTTTGGTGCGGTTCGTCTTCAAGTGCTTCAGAGTGAAATTATTATAAATTGCAAATTTCGCTAGAGTTTTGCGGAAAGTGTCGCAATCCGGAAACTGTGAGACCCCGACCCCCAATTTCTCTTTTAGTATTGTTTTAATCGTGGTTTAACTTGTTAAGTGAGATTTGATTTAGTTTGACCTTGTTTTTGAGTTTGACTAGACTTTTCCATAGCCTTGGAGATTTTGAGGACCGTTGACTATAGTTTGACGCGGTCCTCATGATATGTATTTTTATGAGAAATTACTTTTGATTTCTAAAAATTCTGATTTTGGTGTATTTTGACCAATTTTATGAAGTTTAACAACTTTCATGTTTTGACCATTATGATTTGATGATCAGAAAATGCGTTTTTCAAGAAAAAGGGCAAAACTGACTTTTCACACTAAATCTGTCCATGAATTTCGAGAATTTCAGAAATTGGGGAAATATACTTTTTGGAAAGTAGAAATTTCGCTGATCATTTTTATCTTCTTCGTCATTTTCATTCGGGGCCCGCAAATGTTAGTTTGCGCCTTGTGAAGATCGGGGCCCACAAGACTTGTCTTATAAGAAGGGAAACCCTTCTTCTTCTTCTTCCTTCATTTGTTTCCCAGCAACTTTTGAGCCTAGGGTTTGTTCCTTTTCCAGCCACTCTCTCTCTCATCTGAATCTCTCATTTCTTGGAGATTCATGGAGGATTGATCTCCTAGGGCTCTTATTCTCCATTCAAGCTCTCCAAAGATATCTTTTGCAAGGATTTTGAGCTAGGAGAGACCTCTCATCCAAGCTTCTCTTCTTCGTTTGGGCTTTTCAAGGTTTGCAATGGCATTTCTTTCTTAAGATCCTTGTTTTTCAAACCATTTGGAGTATTTTCCTCTTTTATGCGATGGGTTTTCATGGAGATTTGAAAATGATTGATTGTTAGGGTTTTCTCTTGGTTTGTTTTGGGGCTTTTGTAGATGGAGGACCTTGGACCTTAGAGAGTTGTGTTTGGAGTGATTTTCACTCCATCTTAACACAAGGCAAGTGAATACTCAACTAATTTGATGCTTATGTATAATATGAATGACTTTTTATGATTTATTTCATTCTACTTCTTGTTCTCCTTTTTATGGATTTAGTCTTCTAATGATTTGAACAATGTTTATGAATACTTCACATGAGATTGGATTTTTGTTAGAATCTAAGTCTTTGCTCTCTCATTGATTTCATTTGGCTCAACTCTTTGTACTTCCAAAAATTTAGTATCTTGTTGAATGAAGAAAACTTTGATTTAAAAAGTGTGGTGTTTGGCTAATTAGATTGAGTTATGGATGGTGATTTGATGATTTGAGGGAGTTTAATATGTTCATTGAGGACTTATTTCATTGGAGAATTGTTGTAGAAAAGGAGGGGAGAAAGAAAAAAAAAAAAAAAAAGAGGAGAGTGCAAATCTGCACCCATCCGGACCCAGACAGAACTGGGTCCGCTCGAGCGACCCAGTGGGCCGCTCGAGCGGCCCAGGTTCTGGGAGGGGTCCGCTCGAGCGAGCCTTGGGTCGCTCGAGCGGACCTGGGCCCAGACTAGGGTCCGTTTGCAGCCCGTTTGGGGGGCTGTTTAGGGGATGTTTGTGGACCTGTTTAAGGCCCTTTTATACCTCCTTTTCTCCATGAATTCTAGGCCTATTTGATCCCTCTTATGTCTTGAAAACTCTCGAATAAATGGAAAGATTTGTAACGTTATGAATTGTGCAAATTCGAGTGTTAAATAAGAAAGAGTTTGAGATTATTTGTGATACTTGAAATTTGTGAAATGGGAATGGGAACAATGAGAGAATGTGCGTATGTGAAATTATCCGGGAATCGTTCGAGTCTCAATGCGCACTTTATCATTTAAATGTTGTGGATTTTCATTGGCATCAAACATATTCTCTTAATAATCAATGTTTAAAGGTTAAATGTGCATTGAGATGGTTCCTTGGTAAGTCATTAAGTCATTCTATACAATTCCATCCCATTTCAAGTTAGAGAATGTATTTGTATTTGTATTTGTATTCTTTGGTAAACTAATTTAAATAGCGTCGGTGATTGGTTATAAAATCATGTGGTCTTCCATATTCGAAAGGATTGATCGTATGATTTTATACAAATCACTTTGATGTGTGTTTGAGCGGTTTACCATGGATATTCGTATGTTTTCTCCGAATCGATTTGAAAGAAGATTGGAGTGGTTCGTCACATTCGGGATTTCTTCGATGAGACTATTATTTTGATAAGACTAGTATTTTGAAAATAAAACCTCAAGGCAAGACGGGGCCAGAGCTTTGTAGTATGAGCCCCTGAGCCAAAGGGACTAGTATTATGGTTTGATTTGTATCGGTTCGAGTTTTGAAAACTAAAGGCACCACTAAGCTTAGGTCACCTTGTCGGGCTGATCACCCGGCTTGGGATCTTTAATCTGTCCGCCAGCTGCAGCTTGGATTCTGTCTGTACCGACCATGGCAACGGTTCCTATCTGCCGGTCCCATTTGTATGGCTACGGTTCTGATTTTGATCTGCCGGTCCCATTTGTATGGCTACGGTTCTAATTCTATTTCCGGTCCCACGTATAGTGGCTACGGTTCTGTCTGCTCTTGTTACTTCGGTAATAGGAGAATATAGCTATGTGTGGTTGTCAATGTTTTATCTGCGTATTACTTTGTTTTATGGTTCTTGTTGTTTATACTCTTCATGCTTTAAATTGGTTAATGTTTATGATATCGATCATTTATCATATTATCACTATTATTCGGGATTTGAAATGTATTTCCAACTATTAAATGTTTTATGTAGACTGTTACCTTTTCAAGACACTTATGCTCAGAGTTTGTTCATTTACTTGCTTTGATATTGATGTTCGGTCTTTCGATCGTTTTATCGTGATTTATTGTTATTATTGTTTAGACTCTTTAAATGGTTTTACAATGATTCCATAAGGTTTTATGAATGTCTATTTGTTACATATTACTTGATTATTTGCTTGCCAGACCGTCGTGTCTGACCCTGTTTGTTTGGTGCCAGTTGCCTCTTTTTCTGTTTTTAGGTGTTTGATCGGAGGAGGCGGTGGGACCGCCGGTCTGACGTGAGAGGCTGCCCATTGATATCATCTAGATGTCAAGTTTGGCACCGGAGCTCGTAAAATCACTCGGGGTAGTATGTCACTTAGTGGTTTATTTGCATGGCTTTGTTAGCCTTTTTCTTTGGGTTTGTAATTAAGACATTTGTTAATTGTAATTTGAATATGTGGGAAATAATAGATTTGTTACTACCAGCTTAGTGTTCTTTGGATTATGATTTATGCCAGTCTGCCTATTTGATGGCTTTGTGATATTGGTTGCGTGCGACACGGAACCCGATGGCCACGGATTCCGAGTCGTAACACCATGTTTAGCTTCCGCGAAAATATACTCTGATCGTGATGGAATTTGATTATCCTCATTCACGCGGATCTTGGGAAACACAACAAAAGTTTCAAATTTATCCCAAAATTTCGCATCCCGAGGTCGGATCACTGCAGGGCCCGGTTTCGGGGTGTGACAGTCCCTAACCACATCTCTCGTGCAGACATCTGATATGGCTCCATAATTTGCTCTAGAGGAACCATGGTGTCCTCTAAGTTAGCATTCAGCACAGACATTGAGATGTCCGCATCATTTATTGGGTTAGCAAGTTTTGCATTTGGGCCCTTAACGCCTATAAAGTTTCTATCCAATGGTACATTATCAACTGCCTCTTCATCCCCCTTTTCTTCAACAACACGGTCAGCTTCTTTAAGTTGCTCATTGACCATCATAAGTAAGTGCCTCCGAGAAATGAATATCATTGTCTTCACGAAGATTTATCATGGGATATTCCTGCACAGGTGTATGAACCTTCTATTCTTTGATGTTTTTCGTCCACATATTACACCCATTGCGACTTGTCCCAATTAAACCCATTCATTGAAACCTTCAATACGACAAAAACATAAGAATTAAAAGTTGTACGTACTTGACAAAATAGGGTACTTTTTTTTAGCAGTATCAAATTTCTAAAGAGTACACGTACCTGGATTGGTCTTAAGGTGGATTAGTTACTTTCTCCTTTGCACTTCTGCTAACGTATAAATATAACCCATTCATACTTTGTGATGCTCTAAACATTGCCTCCACATCCACATCTTCTTCTATAGTAATATACGAGAATGCAATTCCATTGTGAAAAAGGTATTGTAAAGTCAGCTTCTCACCAGGTTCTTCCCACTTAAGATACTTCAAGTGCAACATTAAGCAATGATGTATATGACATGTCATTGGAGAGATACCTCATCTTTTTTTTTCCATTTTTGTAAGAAGGATGTGTACTATCATAATAAATCTCTCCATCATAGTGGAATATGGTCAAAGCTTCATCGTCTGGCATCCTATTTATACATGATACAAATCATTTGACTTGTATTAGCAACCTTATAAATTGAAATAACTTCATAACTTATAATGGAAAAAAAAAAAGTTAAAAATACCAACGATGACATACCATTAGCAATGCTATTAGCAACTTAACTTTTGATACCTTTTAAATTGTTTACTTCTATGTATCATGGTTGGGTCACTATGTATATCAAGAGATTATGACAGAAAATAAATAAATTTTTTTCCACATGGTAAATTACATATTCTAAATTTCTTTGGTACAATTAAATATTCTTGTTGAAACACAAAAAAGGAGGACTACAACAATATGAAAAAACAAATGAAAACCAAGTGGGATGTATTATCCATAATAAGACCTGTGGAAGTGGTATTGAAAGACAAATATGTTATTTCAGTAATAGAATTCCTGGGTTTGTAGTGTGTAGAAGATGAATAAATGTATCGGTAAACCAGGGTCTCCATGCCTATGTGAAATGCTACCAATGGAATTGACCAAACTCCTTCATGGAGTATAAACTACTGACTAAAGAAATTATAGGTTTGAATACAAAGTCTTAAAAAAATTGATTTTAAACCCTCAAACCCATATATTATGTTCTAGGGTTGTGTATCTACCAACCTCTTCAATGGAGTCCAACTTCCCCTTTAATAGAGTCCAACTTCCCCTTTAATGAAGTAAAATAGATTAAATCCCAAAAGGTCAAATGGAAGAGAAAGGAGTTGCAGACAAACCTCGTTCTGACCAGAAAAAGGCCGAAAAGGAAAGGAGAAAAAGGCAGAACGGGAAAGGAGAAAGGAACTCGTAAGATATATATGAGAAAACACGAGCGGCGTTATCGCCGTTCATTTGATATAAGTAGTGGCGCTAGCGCTGCCCATGAAAAGCAACAAACAAATAAACAAAAAATGGCCCTTGGGACCACTCCGAGCCATAGAAGTCTAATGTTTCCTATTTGTTCTACACCATATTTAGGGAGATTTTTTTTGGTAAGATCCCCAAGTTTTATTAAAAAGAAAACTACAAAATCTTATGTAAAATCATATAACCTTTTTATCGAACTTATACTGTGTGTTATTTCTAACAAGCTCCTTCCTTTTTATACCATGGTTCAAATCCTGGTCCTCCCTGATGGGTGGAGTGATTGCTCCAAAAGTGGGTTCGCTTCAGCATACATCCATTTAATAGTGTCCCTAAGTTCTGAGGTCGAATTCAAGAGTCACATAAGCTTAATCTTGCATAGATTTTTTTTTTTTTTTATAATGAATGCTTTGTTTTAAGAACTGGATAGTCCAGTGGAATGATCAACTGCTCATTTGGTCAGGTCTTCATTTCATTGTCTATGTCACACAAATTGTGGAAGTCAGATTATCTAATGCGTCGAGATTGTGAATTTAGTCTCTAGAACCTTAAATCCTTCTAGCTGTATGTGTGCGGTTTAAAACCCAATGATCCAATCATATATCCTAATGATTGTACTTCTGTTGTAAATTTTTTGTTTTTATTTTTCAGAAATCATCCAATCGGGCCCTTGTTACTCGTATAATTTTGTATTTTACACTTCTTCCGCCTAAAGTAGACCATTTGGAGCTCGAGAGCTTTGTTAAAGGTTTCAAGTGGAGTCTTTTCTGTTATTGAACCTGATGTCAGTCTTTTTTCTGCCCGGAAGTGATGGTAAAAATAAGAATGTTGGGCAGGTGAGGTAAAGCCATCTCATCGGGCTTGTAATCATGTATTAAGCTGCAAACAAGCTGGGCCAGCTCAATTCTAGTTGAAGCCTTAGAGCTTGCTAAACCAAGCCCAGCTTGGATATATTGCCCCATGTCCCAAACTCAAGCTTGGCACTTTTTAGCTTGGCTTGGCGTTGGGCACGCCTTGAGCTTTAGTTCAATTGTTAATGGGCTCAACTTGACTGGAGGTGGATGTGGATGTGGCCAGTTTGATTAATGGACTTGTTAATGTTCTGGCTCATGTAATCGGTGGTGGTTGTTGGGTTTTCTATCCATTTCAACTCGAGTTTGTGCTTGGCTCATTCTGATTCGAGCTTGGGCTTCCTTAATAAAACACAGAGTTTGAGCTTGGCTTGTCAATCTTGAATATAGCACAAGCTTGTGCAAGCTGACCTCCACAAACTAGGCTTATTGGCACCCTATACCAATGCCTTGCTTGTTCTCCATCCATTCCCTCTCCTAAAGGGGATGCAAATCTTGCAAGCGTGATAAGGGGTGCATTTCAGAAGAAGGGTCATCTCCAAGAACTGTACAACAAAATAGAGAACTTTAAATAGTGAAGTAAACCAATTTTAGGGAGCACTGAACATAACCCAGTTCTTGTAATTATGATATACAAAATAATTGCAGTAGTAGTAACAATTACAAAAAGGGGAATTGAGTTTCACAATTACAGGGTCGTCTGCAAGAACAGTACAACAAAATAGACAACTGCCAAGAAGAGGGCTATCTGGTATGCATCTCTCTGAAAGCCATCATCTCTTTAGAAAAACTGAAGCAAAAACAACAGTACATCAGGTGGGGTTCACAAATAGGTATTTTTTCAAAAAAACATTATTCAAGTTTTCTTAATTATATTTTTTACTTTTTCTGTAACTCTATCCTTGAATTTGCAACCACAGCACTGCTAACACTAACAGGTGCCTGGTCATTCACAAAGACATTTTTTCTATTTGTACTTTGCCAAATCTATAACTAAACTCAAGTAGCCCAGTGGCAAGGCACCTCAGAAGTGATGTATGCTTAACAAATATCATGAGAAATGCAATGGAAGAAAGCTACTGTATGTGACCAATTTTGAACTAACTTCTATACTCCGTTGTCATCGTCATCGTTGTCATCGTCATCATCGAAGCCTTACCCATCTACCTGGCCCAGCTTCTTGAGTTTGAACCTTGAAGCATTTACTTAACCCTATCTAGCTTTCACACGAATCACACCATTGGGAACATACTCCTAGCTTTAAATTTGATAAATGCAACAGATATGATGCACGTAACTCAATTTGGGAAGGCGATAAAAAATAAAAATAATAATAATAATAAAATCTTAATGAGGCAATACAGTTGACATCATTTACCAAATGGTACCGGAAACAGACTGAAGTAAGGTTCTTCTGATACGATCAATTAGGATATTGGAAATTAGGTAGTATACTGTAAGTATCAGAAAGGGGTTAAGTTACTCATAAAATCATTGTGTGACTCAAGACAAGATTTAGTCCATAATCCTATCAAGTCAAATCTTGAGGTAAACTTTTCTTAATGCACGTATTGGAACATATACAAGGAAGGATAGCTTGTCATATAATGCAGAAACAATAATGCCATTATATTGGTGGGTCTAAAATTACAGATAATGAAGACCTAGAATATTTAACTTTTCAAGACATTTGATTGGTATTCAATTATTAAAAATAATTTTTTTTACAAAAATCAAACAATCTGAAAAAAAAAAGGAAAAAATTTGAAAAACAATCAATATATGTTGGAATGATCTATGGGAAACCTAGATCTAGCAATATGAAGCTATTTGCAAGTTGTTTCATTAGTTTTCCATAAGTAATAATGTTTTTTTTTAAATAACATAAATCCGAAAATAAAAATAACAATATATAAAAAAGAAAAGAAAAGAAATACATGCAAGATCAAAAGGAAGCATGGATCTAAAATAAAACAAGACAATGATGCCATTATGTTGTGATTCATAGAATCATAGTAGTTAGAGAGTGATAATCTCAAAAGTTGAAAAAAATCACAAAGAAATGCATACCTAGATGAAGAATCTTGTTTAGATTCCTTAGAATAGTTGGATCTTTTGATTTGGTAGCAAGAATCTTGAAAAAAAGAAGTAGGGACCACTAGAGGGCAGTAAGAGCGTTTTACAGCAGTGAAAGTGGAGAAGAGAAGGAAGAGAAATGTTATAAAAACCCAAAAAGTCGTCTGGGGAGGGTTTTTATAACCCAACACTTCGTAGCGGCCCGTAGCGGCCGGCACGCAAGCCACCACGGTTGCGACGGCCAAAATTTCGGCCGTAGCTACGGCCGATATATCGGGCTATTTGCATCCTTAGAGGCCACCAAGTGAGCGTAAAAGTATGGGTAATAAACTGACGAAAAAAGTGGGTGTATACACCAATCATGTAATATACATGGGGAGTCCTAAGCTAACCTTAACCTAACAGGACCATATGGTAAAGGGCCAAGGGGAGTATGCACTAACCAAGCTAAAGCTAAGTTCAAACATCACATGTAGGGCCCATGTTGTTTATCACGATGGTTATGCGGGTCCGGGACGCCTTTTTTAATCATTTGGTGCTTCTGAAGTTGTTGGCACAACGCCACCCACATAGCGCAATATGGGTCCCTCATGTGTTACCGTACAATCCACAAGGAGATGCTAAGCCTACACACCCCCTTGCTAGAGAGTCAATTCGTATTCATAGGCCAAGTGAGGCTAAGGTCTAGATTTCAAGGGCAAAGGGTCCCATTCCAAAGAAACCAAAATTCTGGGAAGTGTGTTCTACAATGCTAGGTCAATAGTTTATTGGTGATGGGCTTTGTTAGTACTGTATACTGTTAAGGGTCATTGTAATGGCATAGATTCCACTAGTTGAAATAATATATAATAGTGGTCAATCATTTATTAGTGACTGATATTAAGTTATAGTCCTATATGGACACTATTATCACATTGCACTCATGTCTTAGTAGTGACTGTTATCATTTAACAGTAACCAACATGTAATAGCTACACGTCGTTGACAGTTGTAATGCAAGTACTAATGGGTGTTATAAATTATTCTTATAATCAACATGCTTAATGTGTTAGTCTCATATTTGTGACTCATATAAGTCAACGGTCCTATATATATTGGTGACTTATGCATTATTAATGACTCTTGTAATTTAAAAGTCCTAGATTGAAGGTTATAGTAGTGTTATAAATAGAGAGCATTAGTCCAAAGAATGGTATCCATTTTTATGTCAATCCACTCTTCATTATATATTGCTTATACATTGATATAACGATGATGAAATGAAATCCAAAGTTAAGCAACTACATATCTATCAACTAGTAATAAACTAATAAGTTAGTCAATGTAACTTAACAAGAGAGGAGTATAACTACAATGGCATAAATCAAATATTTCTATCAATCTTGTTTTATGTAACTATCCACCATTAATGCATTTTAAATTCACACCCACCACCCAAATATCATAAATGCACATGATAGAGAAGGTTAGCACATTTAAAGCATTAGAATCAACCAAATAAACATGCATACACCATTAATCATGTCTATATACTTGCCTTTGGCTTAGTTGAGCAAAAACCCCTTTCTTAGAGTGTAGGGTTACCTCAAACCTTGCTCTTCAAACCAAGCAAAGAACCCACTTCCTACATACCAAAATGAATGGGAAAACCCACTAAAACAACAATACATGCTCCTAGTGTTGAAAGAAGCAAACTACATGAGTTTAGAGAGAGGGTTTGCTTACCTATTGATGAGAATGACAAAGGAGGAAGATGAAGGAGATGATGGGGAGACTCTTGAGCCTTGGGGGAAGCATTGGAAACTCTTGGAAGCCCTAGCTTGGTTGGTGGAGGAATAGGGGGAGAAGGAGTAGAGAGGTTGTAGAGAAGAGAAGGAATGAAATGAAATGGGGAAATGGGGCTTTAGGGTTTAAAAGGGGATTTTCTTTTAGGAATTTTGCACATAAGGCCAAGCTGTTAGGGAGTTTACAAGAAAGTCCTTGGCAAATGGGTATGGGCTCATAATGAGAGTCCCTTGGGCCACCGGGCCAAGGTGGGTCCAAGTAAGTATGATATGCATGACCCACTACCTAATGCATCACACACCACTAATCCTAATGCTTAGGCCACTAAACCCAATTAAGCACCCTAAATCTTAGTGATTAGTGATTAACCCCACTAATAAAGGCATGAGGCCTTACAGGGGTTGCCTCCAAAAAAGGCTAACAAAGAAAGGAAAATCAAAGAAAACCAGAGCAGCTGGATGTCGCCAGACTTGTCCTTGCATAACTTTGTACAAGTTGGAGGTTGGTAGCCCCTTGTGGGATGTTAGGCCTCATTCTTGGCACAATAGAGATCTTTAGTGCTCTTTGATTTCTGTTGATTCACTCAAGTTTGACATTAGCAAGAGGGTTACAATTTTATATTAATGTTTGCATAGACAGAGTTAATGAACAAATCTATTTCCCTTACCCACAAATTTATTTTCTTCTTCACATTTTCATTTCTATGTCCTCATAGGCATGTATGTTAAGAAGCACCCAACTAGAGTGCTCTAAAGGATCTGAGTGTTACATAAAGGATTCCATGTTTAAAATAAAAAAAAAAGGGAAAAAAAAAGAGTTATAGACATCCACTACAAAGTACAAACTGATATCATCATTAGGGCTTTGTGTTTGGTTTCCAAATCAGCAAATATTAATGAATCAATTCAACTAAGACAACACTACCACTTTCTATTTAAACAAAAACCAACAAGATACTGTGGGACAAAAATAATGAGACAAAATATCAACATTACTTCCATATACTAAGTACTCATCTATCAAACACATTGCATGTGGGTTAGGAGAAATGCAACAATTAATAGCTTTGAAGTAACCATTTCAATATATAAATAAAAATCAATAGACGATAAGATTTTCTTATTCTTGGAAGTAAAAAGAAGAAAAGGTATCATTTCTATTAGACAATTTCTTTTATAAAGCATACTTCAACCAAATGCTTGTTTTAGGAAGAAAAGTACCTTTTATAGCATGATGTTCCCAATAGAGTGCTAATCCTTCTCCAAGTATTAACCTAATGTATCAGAAGTATGAAGAGAGGGAACTGACCTCATGACTTGCATTACATCACTTGTAAGTGGGAATACATTCAATATATTTTTATATTGCTCATCCTTCGAAAGCAAGTCAACTACAATAGACTTGGTGTCTACATCTAGCAAAACATCTCTCTTAGCCATTATATGGAGAATTCCCACTACCTTTTGCATCTCATTAATTTCACAAAAACCACGAAGAATTGCTTTGAATGTGAAAGGATTGGGTAAGCAACCATTTTCTTCCATTTGAAAAAATAGCTCATTGGCCTCCTCCATCAAACCTTCTTTGCAGAGGGCATTGATCATTATGGTATATGTAATCACATCCGGCACCAAACCATTGTCAGAGATGCCATCAAATAGCTTTTTTGCCATTTCAATTTTCCCATCTCTGCACAAGCCGCCCAAAAGAGTGGTGTAAGTAACAATATTAGGAATTAGTCCCTTACGGCGCATTTCTTGAAAGAGCCTTGTAGCTTCATCTATTCTCCCACTTTTGCAGTATCCATTAATCAAGAGACTGTAGCTGTACACATCAAGTTTAACGCCATCAGTCACCATAGAATTAAAGATTTCTACTGCAATGTCCATTTTATCTTGCAAACAATAACCATCCATCAATGTTTTATAAGAACTTGCATGAAGTTTCTCGCCTCTTTGAATGAGGACGTCAAATAACTCATGTGCTTTTTCCATCATCCCTTGTTTGCAAAAAGCATTTAGCAATATGTTGATTGTCAAGACATCAGGAAATATGTGCCTATCTATCATTTCGTTGTATAATCTCCTGCCTTCTTCCCACCGGTTCAAATTGCAACATCCCTGAATTAAAGAACTATAAGTGACTACATTTGGTGAAACACTGTTGTTACCAACCATTTCTGAAAAGAGGCCTAGGGCCTCATCCAAAAACCCTTGTTTGGAAAGGCCATCAATGATAGTGTTGTAGGTACAAGTATCAGGCCTACATATTTCCCTCTCCATCTTCCTAAACAAATGGAGAGCAGAACTCACATTTCCAGTCTTGCAAAGCCCATTGATGAGGGCATTGTATGTAACTATGTTAGGTCCATACCCCTTCTCCACCATTTCCGAAAAGAGGTCCATGGCCTCTTTGACCAACCCCTCTTTGCAAAGCCCATGTATGATGGTGGTATATACAATAGTGTCGGCTCTACATCTTCCCCTCTCCATCGTCCTCAGCATCTCAAGAGCAGCATCCACTTTCCCACTCTTGCAGAGCCCATCTATGACGGTACCGTAAGTAACCACATTAGCGGGGCATCCCATGTCCATCATCTTCGTCAACAATTCAATGGCCTCATCAATTTTACCCACCTTACAAAGACCCCCAATTAAAGTAGTCCAAGTTACTGCATTGGGTTCGAAACCTCGTTTAAGGAACTCCCCAAAAATGGCGAACCCGAGATCGACCCTCCTCAATCTGGAGTAACAGTTGAGCAGAATGCCCAGAGTAAATATGTCAGGTGCAATCCCAGTCGAAATCATCCTCAGATAGAGAGAAACAACAGTGGAATAATGTTTGATTCTTGCCACAGCCCCTAATAGATGACTGAAAACAACAACTGGGGGCAAGGGTTTCATGAGGAGCACACGATCGAACCAACCCAATGCATCATCAAGCTTCATATTCTCTGATTTACATCGATCTTTCACAAAATTCAAGAACTGGGTTCGGCTCAATGCATCATCAGGATTCAATTCCTTTGCATTATTAGAATAACAATAACAACTGATAGTAGTAGTAGAAGTAGTACCCTTTTTTAGTGCAGCCATGGCCGTTCTTGAGCGAGAAAGGGAAGGAATCGAAGAGGCCACCGACGCCATTTTCTTTTTTTTTGGTTGGAGAAGAAGAATGCTTCTCTGATATGAGCTCCAGCCTCGAGCTCTGTAGGCGTCTTGTTTAGGGGATTGGTTTTCGGGAGACGAAAAGTGGTTCCGGGGCTAGAAGAGCACGCCACTATAATTTTTAGGGCACGTTTGGGAGAGGAATCCTGCCATCTACATTATGTTGGGTCCAATGGTTGTAAATTTTTTGGCAAATTTCTAATAATCTATGAAAAATCAAGGGCTGTGCTTTCATTCCACAACTGTTTTGATCTCTCTAAAGAATTTGAACGGCTCGGATCTTCTAAATGGTCTCACATAAATAAAAAAAAAATATTTGAATTTGAATTTTGTTTCCACGTATTTCAAGATTTATAATGGATCAATGGCTGAAATTTGACCGCCTGGCCGTGCTTGGTGTTCTTAAGATGATGTATGGTATGGATCATGACTTGGGGGCCCACATAAATAAAAAAACTGAAAAACACGGACAGTCAAAAATCCCTTTTTTAATACTGTGGCAAATCAATGGTCAATATTTTTTTGCCATTTTCTCATCATCCATCATTAATCATGTTTCCAGATTTGACTGGCCAGACGTTTGAGGCCTTTTAGAGCAATTGAATGGTTCGGGTTCAACATAAGGGGACCACAGAATTTTAGATCTCGTGATCCAATGGTTTGGATTTCTTTGTTAATATCTCAAGATATATGAAAAATCAACGGTTGATTTTTGACGTATGAGCCGTTTTGGGGATTCTAAAGATGATGAATGATCCGAATCATGATTGTGGGACCATAAAATAGAAAATCACAAAAAATCGTTAACCCCAAAACAACCGTCCGGTTACTGTCACTCCGCAGATGCACGCGCGCGTAGCTTTCTCCTTTCCAAGCATTGGGGGGGGGGGGGGGGGGTTTGATCCTGAATATATTCTAATGCATGGAACGAAGGACTCCTTCAACGCTTTTTCCTCTTTGTTCCAAACTTGAATTTTCTGTGGAAGCGAGGAAAACTGCTAAAAATCCTCACCGTGGACGTTTGCCAAACATGCCCTTAGTGGAAAGGTCCCAGGTTGAGATTCAAAATCCTTGATCATATTTAGTTTTATGCAGCTCCTATGGGCCCCAAAATCTTAATCTCACCCATTCAAATTCTTTATTGATTCATAAAACCCCTAACTAACTGTTTAATGGACTTTTAATCATTTGGTCACCTCGAAGAACTAGACCAGAAGGATTTGGATAAAAATCCTTTTTTTTTAACCCAAGTGATATTGGGTCTACGCTTAGTCAGGCCTATTCCAAATTTTCCATGCCCAAAATGATGCGTTTATTCAAAGTATCATTGATTTAAATTTTGTATATATCATGCACAAAAACCATGTGCAAAACAGATAGTAGAAGGCTTCATCTGCAACCTCTTCATTACAAATTCAACATCAGTACCCAAATGGCAGTTATTTTCTTTTTTCTTTTTCTTTTTTTATGAAAGTTCAGTGGTTTGCTCCACAAAAGACCCGAGTTGAACCCAACCTGATTACATCCCTACTTATGATAACGAAGATTTTTTAGCTCACAAGAACAAATTAAATGGAGATGATTTTCTTGTGAACTTAACCACAAACCTTATTTTCTAATATTCTCAATGTACAAGCCAAAATAGAGTGAAGAGAATGAATTAAATAGCACCCAATTCAATGTACGAGGAGAGTCTTTTTTCCTGCACAACTTTACATTGCAATAGTTCCAGTAATAGCAAACCTGAAAAGAGTTGTGCTACAACTAATATGATGCGTGGAAAATATGCAGCATCCAACTTTGCCATTTTATGTTGAATGTAGATTTTATCATTTATTCTGTTTATCAACCATCTATTTCATAGCCATCAATTGGAAGCTAGAATTGTCCAATATGTGATTATTTTCTGTATTTGGTCATTGAGGTCGGGTCTCGCAAAGCCTATCTGCATATTAACAGTTCAGTGGTACAATATGAAAACCTAGGCAAACTGTAGAACTTAGCACAGGGAAAAGAAGCTTGTTTGGATATAGGAAGGGTATTTTCATTGAAATAGTTAAGGTCCCAGTCGTCAACAAATACAGGCACACTACACCATAAAAGCTTCCTACTTATGAGAGTTTTTTCTGCCTTTGCCCAAAACTTTGACTCCAAGTTTAACCTTTAAGTAGATGCATTATTACTACAAATGACAGAAAAGAATTCTCGCCGGCTGAGATTGCGGGACACCCAAAAGAAACCCAAAGGAAATGAACCATGTAAAAGCATTTGGTTCTCCTTTGATTTTTCAATTATATCGTTCGTCACTCACACCATAACCCGCCACCAGTTAGTCAAGGTCATTAGGGGAATTAATGGCTGCCAAAGACCAAGTCACCGTTCTTTTTTATTATCTTCCTATTTTTTAATGTGCACAAGCATGGGACTTTGAGGAAGCCAGCTTATAACTGTGTTCCCAAACATTTGTTGGCTCCGCCTGGGCATGAGGAACATGGCGAGGATGCTTCTCTCTCTTGTCTCCTTTTATTTGCTTCAATGCATGCTTCAACACAGGTATCAGAGCCTCCATGCACTCAGCAACTGCATTTGGATTTCCTGGCATATTGATAATCTGATTACAAGGACCCAAGGAATGGTTAGATTCAAACAACAGAACATTTACAAAAAGAAAAAAGTGGCAAAATAGAATTAGAAGAAAATGGCACCTCCCTCGGCAAAAGTATAAAATAAGATGGAAAAGATTAAAGAATACAATCATATATTGTAAGGTGCAATTTGGCCTGATTGCAATTTTATCTTGCAAAGTTTCTAATTTTCTGAGAAAGCCGAAGACTTTGTCGCGCAGAGCTGCCGATTTTCCGTCAGAAGCTGAAACTGGGTCAAATGATGTCGGAATGACCTGAAATTTGAGGTGAAGCCTGCTGAGTAATAAATAAGACCAACCATAGGATTTTTTTTTGAGTTTTAAAGCCGTTTGGGGTCCTATCACTAGTAGACTTGTTTTTGTCGCGATGAAGACGTCGCGGCTTGATGTGCGGTCAACCGATGTCCGATTGACTTGAAATTTGACAGGGAACCTATTGGAGTCATTTTAAGATGATCCATAGGCTTTGTCTTGGAAACCATGGTCCCAGGGAGCTTCGCCGCCGAGAGGTCTGATTTGGCTTCCGAGTTTCAAAGTCTGGTCAAATGTTGTCGAAATGACCTGCAATTTGACGTGTAGCCCTTTGGAGGTATTTTGAGATCATCCATCGGCTCTAATCGAAGATTTGGTGTCTCCGATGCTTTCGTCGCCGGGAGCTCCTATTCAACTGCTGGAGAAGCGAAGCTAGGCCAAATGATTTTGAAATGGCCAGAAACTTCTTGTGTACTCCTCTTTTGGCTGTCTTAAAGGATCTTGCAGTTTTTGTTTGATTCTGACAAGATTTGATTTTTTGGCAGTAGCATTGCCTATTTATGGTGGGTTGCGACTTCATGTAGCTCTTTGGGTCTTGAAGAGGCAAAGTGACATTTTTTGTGTCAACACCATGCAATTGAGAGAATTTAGCCGACGTAATTTGCCAATTTACTAAGTTTTGTATATTGATTTATATTGTCTTTAATTTGATCTATTATGCAATTGTTATCATATTTCAAGCATGATCTGCCTAGTTTACTTACATTGAAATTTTGTTGATCTTATCTGAAGGACCCGCTTTGGCGCTCAGGGCTACCGAGGTCGGTGGACGTGAGAGTCCGTGGGGTCCAACCCTTTCCTGACCGGGGACAAAGTGAACATCAACTTTTTTTGTATGGGTGTGCCAGATTTTCTACTCTATTTGAAATTGCAAGTGGTGGTCCGCAGATCCACCTCGCAAGTAGAAAAGGAAATCAACTTTTTTCAAGTTTTCACTGCACAAATAAAGAAAAGAGACATGTTTTGAATGCCGTGAAAGGCGATTTCATTTGTTTGTCGTGAAAGGCGATGTTTGCCGTAAAAGGCATTTTTTGCCGTGAAAGGCGATTTACAATTCTTATCAATAATGAAAGACAAGAGTTGTGATTTTTTTGTCTCTTTAAACAACACAACATACAATGAAAAGCAAAAAAAGGTGGATCTAACTTCTCAAGAGATTGTGGGGGACTCGTACAGATTGACAGTCGCAAGCCATGTGTGGACTTCGCCATCATCCGTGCAGATGAGAAGAGATGATGTTTTTTATTCGCTTGGCTCGGCTTAAACCTCAGATTTTTAGAGAACAAAGACCAATAGGAGGTCCTATGTCCAATAAAAAGCTAACTAGATGGCCTGAAAAACCACGTCTAAGCCATGGAGGTGGAAGGAGAAGACCTTGTGGGGTGCCTCTCAAGGGACTTTTGTCACCTTGTAGCGATGGTCAATGCAGAACTTCAGCAGAGTTTTCCCTCTTTTTCTCTCTTGGATTCCGATCGATTTTTATGGACCGATTCTTCTTGGATTGCTCTCCTTTTATAGGCCTTTGGTAGCCATTTAGGAGAGTTTATGGGCTTTTAATGCATTAAAGCCACATAATGGGAGGAGTTACAAGTTTTAATTCTTTTATTTTGTAACTCCTTTTCTTTGGCATCTGATTGGCCGGTGGAGAATTAAAGGCTTTTAATTGAATGTCCGGGATCCTTACCCTAGAGGGGGGTGAATAGGGTGAGCTACAACTTAGTGACCAATTATGAAAAAACTTAACTTCTTTAAAACAACTAGTCACAAGTGATGATATAGAACTAAAGTACGGAAGCTAATAAAAAGAATCATCACAAAGCACATACCATAACACAAATATTTATAGTGGTTCTGCCTCAATGCCTACATCCACTGCCGGCTTGTGTTCCTACACCCCACCGGATTTCCATTATGTATGCTTTTCAATAGGCTAAGCAATAAACTTTACATTATGCTTTTCAAATCAATTCAAAACATATACGTGTTAAGGACACAGCAAATCATAGTTTAACATGCTAGAAAAGATTTACCAAAATTAAAGCAAAGCATGAAAACATATGATTAGGAAAAGCAAGCTTACTTAGATGATTTAACTATTGATTCCAAGCTTTAGCTTTCCAAATGACCCTTAGTATTCCTTAGCTCATTCCCCTTTGTTTGGCCTCAAAACATCTCAAGGAGGGCCTCTTAGGTCCTCAAATTTTTTCAAGGAATGAACTAGTATTTATACCCAAAAAGTGGGTTTCTGCGTGTCCCCGGTCAACCTGCACCTTTCCCCTGTCGACCTGGACTTAACGGTTAAAAATCAGACCGTTTGAAAAAGAGCTCCAATGGCTCTTTCCCGGCCGACCTGCAGTGGGCTCGGTCGACCGGGTCCATGGGCTCAGTCGACCGAGCACACTGCAAGTCGACCGGGTCCAGGGACCTTTTTCCCAAAATCTGCATATTTCAAAGTGATTTCTTTTGGGAACTTTAGGGCCAATAAATCAAGCTTGGAAACATGTTTTAAATCATTCTAAGAGTTTTAAAAACATGAAACATAAAATGCAAATATGATTTGAAACTTTTAAAACCATTGGCTAGCATGATTCATAAAAAATTCTTTTTCAAATAAAATGCATCCAAGATTTAAATCGAAAACATGCATGAACCATAAGTTTTAAAGTCTTTAAAACTATGCATGTGAAATTCAAGATTTTAAGAATTTCAAAATTAATGCTCATGTGAAAACTCAAATGATGATGATAATGATAATGCATCCATCAAATTGCTAAACAAAAAATCCCTAATATTAATTGCCTTTAATCTCCATCATGGGAGGAGTTTCATGGTTTAAATGCCATGATTGCTTTGACTTGTAACTCCTTTATCCTGACTTCTGATTAGGCCGTCCGAAATAACTAGTAAATGACCACAATAAGTTGCCATAAACGGGTCAATTAACCACATTAAGTGGTCGCTAGGTCACTTGAAGAGTTGCGGGCCGTGCCGCATCTTTTGGAATTCTTCTTGCGATGATGGCAGATGGATCTTCATGCTAATCGATGTCAGATGACCATGCAATTTCAGACAAGGATTGCTAACAGCGGGTCGGTGCCACCTATCCTATCGATTTCTCGATCGATTGGGCAAAAAGTGCACTTTCTTGGTTGACCGGTTGGTGATCAATGTTGATTTGAAACTCTCGAAGACGGATCTGTGATGTTGACCAAGATCGATGGATTTGGTGCCTCGAAAGTCAAAATTTTGGAAAACCATATGGGCCGAAAATCCTGAAACGCGAAAAGGACCCAAAAGATGGGTTTTCGGCGGAAATCCGACGACCATGCACCCAGGGTCGCCGGCGACCATGGGGCAGATGGGGACTTTGGTCCCTTTTGGTCGCCGATTTTCGGCCTTTCTTCCATTCTTTCTGATTCTTTTTTCTTCGGTATTTTTTCTGACATTTTTGTACATTTATTGGCCTGATTTTCCTGCAGAAAACTTGATGAGAATCCTTGCATATTAGAGTGTAAAGTTTCCAATTTTCTGGGAGAGCCGAAGGCTTTGTCGCGTAAAGTTGCTGATTTGCCGTCAGAAGTCAAAACTGGGTCAAATGATGTTGGAATGACCTAAGATTTGAGATGAAGCCTCCTGAGCAATAAATAAGACCATCCATAGTTTTTTTTTTTGAGTTTTGAAGCTGTGTGGGGTCCTGTCGCCAGTAGACTTGATTTTGTCGCAAGGAAGATGTCGCGCTTTGATGTACGGTCAACCGATGTCTGATTGACTTGAAATTTGACAGGAAGCCTATTGTAGTCATTTTGAGACGATCCATTAGCTTTAATTTAGAAACCATGGTCCCTGAGAGCTTCGCTGCCAGGAGGCCTGATTTGGCTTCCGAGAGATAGTCTAGTCAAATATTGTCGAAATGACCTGGAACTTGACATGTAGCCCTTTGTAAGCATTTTGAAGTCACCCATGTACTCTATTTGATGAGTGATGGCCTCGGTGGTTCTTGCCGCCAAGAAGCTTGATTTTGCTGCGTGAGGGTTGATGCAGGGTCAAACGTTGTCGGTTTGACCTGGAACTTGACGTGGAGCCTTTTGGAGGTATTTTGAGACCATCCACAGGCTTTGATCGAAGCTTTGATGTCTTTGACTCTGTCGCCGCCGAGAGCTCATGTTCAGCTGCTGGAAGAGTGAAGTTAGGCCAAATAATGTTGAAATGGCCCGAAACTTCATGTGTACTCTCCTTTTGGCTATTTTGATGGATCTTGCAGTTTTTGTTTGATTCCGACAAGATTTGATTTTTGAAGTAGCATTGCCTGATTGTGGTAGGCTGCGGCTTCATGTAGCTTCTTGATGTTGAAGAGGCAAAATGATATTTTTGGAGTCAACAAATGCCCCCTCGAGGTACAGTGACGAGTTGCTTAACTTTTGTAGTCAATGTGCCTCGAAGTGAACTTTGAAGGAGAGCTTCTGACTTGACAAAAGTCTTTGAGCAGTTTTTCTTTTGGTAGAGTAGCCTTTTGAGCTTCCAGGGGAATTTTATGGTAGTGAAAGGGATCACGTACCATATCAAGGCAAAGTTTTGAAAATGACATGAGGGATTTGGATTTGGGTTTTTGGATTTTGTTTTTGACCTTATGACCTAACAAGCTGTATGTGGCAAGTTAGGGATCAAGATTGGTTTTTTTGGTTTTGACCTTGTGACCCAACAAGGTGTACGTGGCAAGTCGGGGGGGGTCAGTTTTTGGGTTTGGCCTTGTGACCCAACAAGCTGTATGTGGCAAGTTGGGGGGTTGATTTTGGTTTTTGGTCGCTCTTTGGGACTATTTGGGTCCATTGGAGTGGTTTGGATTTTTGTGGAATGTCAATTTCAAGATTTTGGCTCAATTTGGTATATGAGGTTGGATGGTTTGAATTTTTGGAAGCTCATGAGGCTTGAAATTCTTTTTTGTATGGTCCAATCAACTCAAAAGAGGCATGGAACCATTTTGTATGCTCTTGGTAAGAGGGATTTTTCTTTGACTAAAAGCCTATTTTAGTGCCTAGGTGGTCAAACTTGGCTTGTATGGGCTAACCCATGGGACCTTAAGCTTTTAAGATGGCTTAGACCTCATGTGGTGTCATTTTTGTAAAGAACATCTAAAATATCTCCTTTGGGTAGAGAATATCTAAGAATATCCTTACTTGGAGAGAACCTCTCATGTTCCCTTTATTTTGGGAGAGAATATCACAAAGTATCTTTCTTTTGGGAGAGAATATCTCAAATCCCCCCTCTTTTGGGAGAAAATCTCTCTAACTCCTCTCTTTTGGGAGAGAATCCCTTAAGATATCTTTTTTTTTTGGAAAGAATCCTTCTAATTTCTTTCTTTTCGGAAGGTTTCTAATTTGTAGCACTTACCTTTTTTCTTTTCTCCTTGTTTCCTTTTTTGGTTTGCTCTCTTCTATAAAAGCAAAGGGAGATTGGATCCCTTGCTCTTATTGCTTTCTTTCGCAAAAATCTTAAGAGGGCTTCAAGACCAAGAACTTTTCTTCTTCAAGGATCTTCAAGCTTTTCTTCTTTTTCTCCATCAATGGCTTTAAGTAAGTCTTCTTTTTCAAGAAAACTCCGTGTAGAAGTGGGATGGCAAAAAAGTTCTATTCTTTTCTTTTTTTCTTCTTTCCTTTTCTTTTCTTTTTTTTCTATCTTTTTTTCACACGATCTTTTTTCTCTTTTTTTTTGTGGGCCGTAGCCGTACGGCCACGTGGCAATGGGCCACGGCCTGTGGGCCAGCTCTCCTTTTTTTTTTTGCTTTCCCTCTCTTCATTTTCTTGAAGGTTTCTTTCTTTTCTTTTCTTTTTTGCTCTTATCATGCGTTTTATGCAAATCAAGATGTTCATGCATATATTTTTTGATGCATCAAATAAAAAAAGGCTAGAATTTCTAGGTGAAGCCAACATGAGTTTTGGCTTAGATAAAGTTTGATTGGTTTTAACCAAGTTGGGTTGGAATTGGTCAAACTTTTGTCAAGAGTTTTTCTAGCATCTAATGCATGAAAATTTACTTTCTAAGCATGATTTTTTGTAAATTGAATTAGGAGCATGATATGATGGCACATACCTGGAAATCTTTACAAATTTTTGGAGTTTGGAGCTCGCAGCAATGTTGAGCCCTTCCTAATTTTACGGACATTTGAGAGGCTTTGAAAGTTTGTGAAAGTCCAGCTAGGGCCAATGAAAGTGTCCTAGAGGGGCGGGGGGGGGGGGGGGGGGGGGTGAATAGGACTAATGGAATTCTTTTCCCAATTAAAACATCTTAGTCCAATTTTTAATCCCAACTAGGAACAAGAACATAATGAACACAAATAAGAATACAACTTATGCGGAATATGTGTTCAATGTATGAGTTTTTAAACAATCAAAGATAAGACAATTAGTTTCATATTAGTAAGCACAAGTATGAGTACAACACTCTTCACAAATTCACTTATGATTTATATCAATGTGCTCAAATGAATATTTGTTAAAGAGTGTGTGCTAAATAAGATTTGATTTACCAATATGATCAATGTTGTTTTCGCACAAGTGGATGTGTGTCAATTAAACTAAATATCATTCATATCATTCTCCACAACATATAGATATATAAATCAAGCACAAGAGATAGAGATAGAGAAACTGACACAAGGGATTTATAGTGGTTCAGTCATACAGACCTACATCCACTCTCAAGGGTCACACAGTCCCCTGGTTCCACTATGAAGAATCAAACTACATAACTACTGATTCTATATAAATTTTGTTGACGAGGTTCGACCACACAGATCTACTCCCCATTTTTTATCACTAGGTTCGATCACAAAGATCTACTCCCCACACACAGCTTTTAGTGTGGTTGAATCACACAGAAACAATCTACTATCATAATTTTTAAAGTGGTTAAATCACGCAGAAACAATCCACTATCACAAAGATATAATTTGAATGGAGGGCGAAGAACACTTGCCTCTTTTTGACAAAGTCTGGAGGTTGCCACTTGCCTCTTTGACGAAGTCCGGTGGATGCTCTTCGAAACTTGTCACCACAGCTCCTAGCTTTGATGCCTCTTGCAATGCTTCCTTGATGTTGATGATGATCCTCCAATGTTGTGCTCAGTCAAGGGAAGAGGTCTTTGGTCTAGGGATTTGGATAATAAACTATGATAGCTCAAGTTCTTCCCTAGGCAATATTGTCTCCACACATCAACTTTCCTTAAGCTAATGAAGCTCTTAGATTTGACAAACCAAGCTCATAATGTGTGTGGAATGATCTATGGGAGCTCTAATATGATACACAATGGTTAGGACATGAGCTCTCATGATCTTGGAGGCCTTGGGAATGATTTTCCAAGCCTTGGGAATGATTTTCCAAGCCTTAGGGATGATTTGGGGCGTTTTTCTATTTATAGAAAGCTTTCCAACAGTCATAAAACGGCTAGTGAACAGTGAATAGTGTTACTGTTCAAACGGCTAGTGAACAGTGAACAGTGAACAGTGATTAGTGAATAGTGTTACTGTTCAAATGGCTAGTGAATAGTGAATAGTGAACAGTGTTACTGTTTAAATGACTAGTGAACAGTGAATAATGAATAGTGATGTTACTGTTCAAACGGCTAGTGAATAGTGAATAGTGATGTTACTGTTCATGCGGCTAGCCGCGAGGTAACCGAAAAACCATTTTAAGATAGTTTTTGCTCTCTGGAAAACTAACCACGGGGTGACTGAAAACCATGGCGGTTAGCCGACTTCTGAGGCCTGTTTTGAGTCTTGAAAAGCTGAAAAACAATCTCTAAAACCCTATTAAATAAGCCATTAAACTAAGGGTTTTTAGGGCCATGTCTTGGGTGGTTTGGAGTCCCATTTACCTGAATAGGTTGGCACACATATGGACGTCTTCCTTTATGAATCCGGGCCTTCAAAGACTTGATCTTCTGCCTTCAAACTTGATCTTCCTTGAGAAATTCTGAGAGGCAAGGTCTTGGATTCTTCGACATGGAATTGACAATACAAAAATAAGTGCTCATAGGAATGTGGCACTAACAATCTCCCCATTTGTCAATTTCGTGGCAAAACACCTATTCTTGATTGAAATACAACAAATGGACTCAAATACAACCAAGATTACAAGAGTACATGATCTTTACAAAAGATACAACAATTACAACTCAAAGACTCATGACTCTAAATACTCCCCCTGAGAATGTGCTTTGTCTCTTAAAGATATACCTGCATAAGACATTGACATACACATTCTATGATGGGATTGCTACTCCCCCTTAATTGTTAGTCACAAAATATCATAGATAGAGTGTGTTTTCACCCTTTGTTCTACACTCTCCCCCTTTGTTTAATCTCTCCATTTTCAGGATTCAATCCATTTATTCTCCCCCTTTTTTGTCACAAATTGACAAAGAGATGTCCCGATGAAGCATATTGAGTACTATAGAGAGATAAGGAGAAGTGAGAGATATCAATATTTAGCATGTTATGATATCAAGGACATAAAAAGATTCACCTATAAGCATAGAGGGGTTAGCAAGCATGATATCAAAAGATTTAACTATAAAGAGATGTAATCATGCTAAGATGGAATTGAACTATATAAATCAACTAAGAAAGTCCATATCAATTCCATGAATCCATTTAAGGATTCTCTAAGTCCTTCAAATGATACAAACCGATTGAAGAGTAAGGACTCAATAAAGATCATATGAAATTTCATTTCATTGACCTTTTTCACCACTTAACCGTAGTGATGAACCTGCATAATCATACTGATATAACTATGAAGCACATACAATGATTATGAGGAATGCATGAGGTTCCAAAAGAAAATCAATACATTTAAAAACTTATGATAGGAACATGCATTATGATACCAAAGAAAATAAAATCCAAACCCATAACATTCAATCTTTAGAAAAATTTAACTTACAAAGGCATAATGAATGTTATGAGGATGAATGCAATCACCAAATGAATTCAATCATCAAAATAAGCGATTATAATCTAAAATGATGAATTGGGTACAATGCATTCCAAACAAGTCATTAAGATAGGAAATTTACAAATAGAGGAGCATATGACCTGCAAAATCATCACACAAAAGAAAAACACAATACAGAGCATAGTGATGATCAAAGATAAAAACATCCATAACTTAGAAAACTACCAGAACTAAAAACTCATGGATGTGGCAATATGAAAAATACATAAAGATGTACCTATAAAAGTTAATGCATTCTCAATTAAAATTTATTTTGTTTTTAAAACAAAAACTTAAAAACAAATATTCATCATATTCATATATGTGTCTCCATGATCCTCAAATATGAATTCTCATTTGATCATCTTAAAGATGTCTACTCCCCCTTAACATCATTTTCTTCTTTTTGTCAATATGATGACAATGAATATACCGATGTAATGCATGAAGAAGATGTAAGGCATGAAACTAGGGAGTTCTCAAATATAACAATTAAAGCTTACATTGATCAAATTTCTCAAGATGTTGCTAATCATGGAAAGACATAATGATGAATAGATGAGTACCAATTGAAAATCTCATTTGAAAGCATGTATCTAAACATGGCCCAAAATGAAAATCAATTGCATAATTTTCCATTTAAGTAAAAACTTAAAATCAATGGAAAATCCATTTTTCAAATCATATTTATTTTCAAAAAGACAAAACAACTGATTTGAAAAATATGAGATGGGACATCAATATCACATCTCATTCAATTTTGCATTTTAGAAAATTTACCTATCAAGAACATATGCAAAATGAATTGTTGATTCCAAAATATAGACAAGATCGAAAGAGATTTACATGTAATGGAGGACAACAACTTGAGATTCAACCAAGTATATGAATCATGTTTCTTGTGGTGAGGATATAAGCATTAGATAAGTGTTTTACGTGATCACACAGAATTACAGGTCAGTTCCATATCTACCACACATGGAATTACGCTTGGCAAACCTAACACGTGAGGAGTCTCCCGTCTCCTCCCACTCTCCTAGCCAACAAGTGAGGAGTCTCCCGTCTCCTCCCGTTTTCTCCCTTAAACGTTAATGTTCGAATGATTCAAATAGATATACCAATATGAGTGCAACTTGGAATGAATCAAGGTGGAGTATCCAAAGCATTAAATCAATTCCATAATGATGTACATGTTAAGGATACAACCAAAAAAAATCATGGATTGTTAAATAATTTTTTTTTTAAATGCTAAAACTCTGAACTGGTTTTGAAATCATGTAACTAATAAATATGTTTCAAAACAGAGAAATCCATGAGAATAGTGGTATTAATCATAGCATAAGCATGTTTAACTCTTGAAAATCATATGCTATGAGAAATATCATCATTTCATATGCTTTATGAAATGAAGTTCAACTATCATGAAGCCAACCTCTTCAAGAAAACAATCATAATTTAGAGGAGGCAAACATGAGAGATAAGATGCTAAAGTGAAATTTGAATTCAATGTTCACAAGATTTGCCACATTTTAAGACATACCAAACAAATAGAAAACCATTAAAAGAACATGGATGTGACAAACACAAAATTCACTAAGCATCATGAATATTCATCACTTATAAAAATATAAGTTGAATGCATCATGATGAATATAAGAAATTGTATAAAAATAAGATTGGGTGTTGTGTGCAATTTCCAAGGTGTAAAACATATGAACTCAACAAATATAACATCCATCAAATGATAGTTATGATCATAATGAACAAGAAATGGATTTGAAGAGATTCATATGAGCAACAATACACTTATGAAAATTGAAACATGTACAAAGATGAAATCATAAACATGGATCAATTAACATAACCATCCTCCTTAAATAAAGACTAACAAGCACAAGGATGGATTTTATAGTTCTTAGTATGGAGTTAACAAAAGAAAACAACACAACCATACATAGAACCATTTAGCATTTGCATATAGAGGGTCATATCATCAACAAATAAATTTTTTACCCTTGCAAATGTACCTACATACATGAAATAAGGAAAATACCTTTTATAAGTACCTGTTAACAAAAGAAATCGAAAATGAAATACATAACAGGGTATCATGTATGGTAGTAGTGTCTAAGAGTTTAAGGCCATGAAGAAAAACGATCATGGATACCAATTTGAACAAGAAATACCAATTGAGATTCAAGGATAAGACTATTAGCTCAATCACTCTAAAATGGAGTTAAAAGGAATATAACTACTAGGATTAATCCAAATTAGAGCTATCCATGATGTTATGGGGTTAACTGATCATAGCATCAATCAATATAACTAAGAAAATCATATGCTATGAATATTTTGAAATCATTTCATCCAATCATAAAATATAACTATCATGTGCAAGATGAATGAGATGAATGAAATGAAGTTCAAACATGAAGCCTACCTCAACCATTAACCAACCAAGATTATGAACACATGAGCATGGTGGTTATGAAATTTTATAAGAGCATGAGAAGTGGCAATCATGAAAATTATGAAGCTGATAGAAAGTGACATGGAATAAAAAAATATTACTATCAAGATCAATCCAATGTATACAAGGTTTATCACATTTTCAAGATATGACATCAATTGGATATGACAAAAATAAAAAATGATACCAATTGAATATAGAACAAGATTAAGAGCAAAGATGTGATAAACATAAAATTCCATCAAGCATCATAAATTGATATTCATCACTTTTAATGATATAACTGATGACCATAGTGATGAACATTCTAAATTGCATGAAATGTCTCTTGGCGATACATGCAATTTGAAAGTGTCAAATCATATGAATTCAACATCTATAAAATTCATCAAACAATAGGTATAACTATGAAATACAAGGAATGGATTTCAAAGAGGTTCATATGATCAAGATCACTACTATGAAGTTGAAACATGTATAAGGATGACATCACTTAGAGAATATACAAGAATCAACATTAGAACCATCCATTTCAGAAAAAATAATGACTACAAAGCATAAATGATGGGTTTGGGAGTTCTAGTATGGTATCCACAAATGTAACTTAAGAGCACGACCATACAAGGAACTATTAGACATTTGCAAAAAGAGGATTAAATAAAATCAAGATCTAACAAAATAATCTCCATTTTAGCAAATGTACTAAAAGAAAAAAAATGCACAAGACTAAGTATAGAATTCAAATTCTATTTCATGATCCACAAAACATACAAATCAATTTGCTCATAAAAGGAATATAACTACAAGAGCTCATACAAATTGACTTGAATAAGTATGACTTGATATCAATTGGAAAATACATTCAGATAAAATGTATAACTATAAGGCTCTAACCAATTGAATTTCAAGTATATCAAAGAATTTGATTTTCATATAAAGATTCTAACTTAGTAAGCATATAATGAAAATCAATTTTGATCATAACTCATCAATGAGGCACAATCATTTTTCAACTTGCAATTTTAAAAGATATGACATATTTGAAACACATACAGGCTGATTTTTCAAAACAATAATTTTCCATATGAAAATATAACTTGGAAATCTATGGAAAAACTAAAAAATTTTAAATCATTTATTTTTCAAAAAAAAAAACTTACTTATGACAAACAAACAAATGAATTTACAACTACAATTGATCATGAATAATCTAGCTAAGAGGGCTTTTGAAATCATAATCAATTGATCATGTATAGAAATGCAATGCAAGAGATATAACTCAAAGAGAGCAAAAAGCAAATCTAACATGATGAAATTTTAATCAAATGATTTTGAAAACCATGTTATGAAACAAGAGAAGTACATGAAAACAAAATCAATTGATCATAAGTAAACAATGCATTTTAAGAAATGAATTTCTATAAAAACATAAACATAAATTGTTTGTAATAACCATACATTTCCAAAAAAACAAGGAAATGCTTTTATTGACAATGCTTTTGAAACTCAAGAATTTTAAGAGCATTTTTCAAAATATAACTTGAAACCAATTAGAAAATGTGTTTATTCAAAAACACATTTCTTTTGAGAAATATACCTATAGATAGATAACCAATTGAGTTTCGAGTATATTACAAGAATTGAATTTCTCATATAAGAGATTAAAGAGAAACAAATTCAATTCTCATAACTTTGAACTTGTGCTTTAAACAATATAACTATTAGAAACAAATACAAGTTGAGAATAATTTTCCATTTCAAAACAAAAACTATGGAAAATTTGTTTTTCAAAAATATCTAATTTTTTTTAAAAAAAGATACAACTTATGAAATTCATTAATTTTTGAAAAACAGGGGATGTACCATTAATTGATCATGGATAGAAACTCTTTTAAGTCCATAATTAATTGAAGCACATTAAAAGAGCATTGAAATGCATTTTCATAGATATAACAATATGAATACAAAATGCACATCAATAAGATGCAATCAAGTGATTTTGTGAACCAAAACATATAACCATAAAAGTTTATGAGAACAAAATCAATTGACTACAAATGTTTTTGCATTAAAACAAATGTAACTATATAAGCTCAAAATGCGAAAGTTCATAGACCAACAATATGAAATAATTGAAAAGAAATAGGTTGGTCCAAAAGGGTTCAAGATCTTAGGTCTTTCTAACAATCTTCCTTTGACAAACATCCTAAGGTCTTGGATGGTTTGTCCTTGAGGTCCCTCCGATACATGAGGTCCCTCTAAGGAATTGGCACTAGCAATGAAACAAGATCAACTTCGGGTTGTTAAGCCTTTATGGAGTAACTACTCTGATACCAAATGAAAGTCCAGCTAGGGCCAATGAAAGTGTCCTGGAGGGGGGGGGGGGGGGGGGGGGGTGAATAGGACTAATGGAATTCTTTTCCCAATTAAAACATCTTAGTCAAATTTTAATCCCAACTAGGTACAAGAACATAATGAACACAAATAAGAATACAACTTATGCGGAATATGTGTTCGATGTATGAGTGCTGAAACAATCAAAGATAAGACAATTAGTTTCATATTAGTAAGCACAAGTGTGAGTACAACACTCTTCACAAATTCACTTATGATTTATATCGATATCAATGTGCTCAAATGAATATTTGTTAAAGAGTGTGTGCTGAACAAGATTTGATTTACCAATATGATCAATGTTGTTTTCGCACAAGTGGATGTGTGTCAATTAAACTAAATATCATTCATATCATTCTCCACAACATATAAATATATAAATCAAGCACAAGAGATAGAGATAGAGAAATTGACACAAGGGATTTATAGTGGTTCAGTCACACAGACCTACATCCACTCTCAAGGGTCACACAGTCCCCTGGTTCCACTATGAAGAATCAAACTACACAAGTACTGATTCTACATAAATTTTGTTGACGAGGTTCGACCACACAGATCTACTCCCCACTTTTGTTCACGAGGTTCGATCACAAAGATCTACTCCCCACACACAGCTTTTAGAGTGGTTGAATCACACAAAAACCATCCACTATCACAATGTTTAAAGTGGTTGAATCATGCAGAAACAATCCACTATCACAAAGATATAATTTGAATGGAGGGCGAAGAACACTTGCCTCTTTTTGACAAAGTCTGGAGGTTGCCACTTGCCTCTTTGACGAAGTCCGGAGGATGCTCTTCGAAACTTGTCACCGCAGCTCCAAGCTTTGATGCCTCTTGCAATGCTTCCTTGATGTTGATGATGATGCTCCAATGTTGTGCTCAGTCAAGGGAAGAGGTCTTTGGCCTAGGGATTTGGATAATAAACTATGATAGCTCAAGTTCTTCCCTAGGCAATGTTGTCTCCACACATCACACTTTCCATAAGCTAATGAAGCTCTTAGATTTGACAAACCAAGCTCATAGTGTGTGTGGAATGATCTATGAGAGCTCTAATATGATACACAATGGTTAGGACATGAGCTCTCATGATCTTGGAGGCCCTGAGAATGATTTTCCAAGCCTTAGGGATGATTTGGGGCGTTTTTTCTATTTATAGAAAGCTTTCCAATGGTCATAAAATGGCTAGTGAACAGTGAATAGTGCATAGTGTTACTGTTCAAACGGCTAGTGAACAGTGAATATTGTTACTGTTTAAACGGCTAGTGAACAGTGAACAGTGAATAGTGTGACTGTTCAAACTGCTGGTGAATAGTGAATAGTGAATAGTGTTACTGTTCAAATGACTAGTGAACAACGAATAGTGAATAGTGATGTTACTGTTCAAACGGCTAGTGAATAGTGAATAGTGATGTTAGTTCATGTGGCTAGCCGCGAGGTAACCGAAAAAACCATTTTAAGATAGTTTTTGCTCTCTAGAAAAGTAACCGCGAGGTAACCGAAAACCATGGCGGTTAGCCGACTTCTGAGGCCTGTTTTGAGTCTTGAAAAAGCTGAAAAACAATCTCTAAAACCCTATTAAATAAGCCATTAAACTAAAGATTTTTAGGGCCATGTCTTGGTTGATTTGGAGTCCCATTTACCTGAATAGGTTGGCACACATATGGACGTCTTCCTTTATGAATTCGGGCCTTCCAAGACTTGATCTTCTGCATTCAAACTTGATCTTCCTTGAGAAATTCTGAGAGGCAAGGTCTTGATTCTTTGACACCGAATTGACAATACAAAAACAAGTGCTCATAGGAATGTGGCACTAACAGTTTGGAGTTTGGAGCTCACAGTAATGTTGAGCCCATCTTCAAGCTTCCTATTTCTTTCCGGGTGTTTCCCTTTTCTTTAGAACTTCCCGGAATCATGCCAAGATTTCGCCAGATTTTCTTTTAGCGAAATTTTGTCATTTTGGTGATTGATCTTTTTCTTTTCCAACCTTTGCAGGTGGTTCCTCCAGAATGAACAAGGGTAAAGAGCCTGTTACCAGTGTACCTCGTCGATCTACTAGATCTTCCAATGCGACCGTTTAGCAGGCCTGGGAGAAGGTCCAATATGTGGAGAGAAACTTGGAAGAGTGCGACTCCCTCATTAGAGATGAGATGAGGCGGCGATTAATTGCTCTCAAGAGTTAGGATTTCTGTAAGATCATGGTAAACAACCGTCCTTGGGTCATGGGCGATCAGAGAGTTGTACCCAAGCCTACCTTTTTCTTTGGTGATGCAGTCCCTGACGACATGACATACCAGAGAAGATGTTTTCAGTTCTCTTGCACAGCTGATGGTGAGGTGAGGACTGTTGTTACCCGGTCGACTTTTGATCGTACTATCTCGATCATGAGTCTTTCTCCCGCGTGCCCTAAAAGGGAATATCCTCCAAGCTGGGTGAAAAGGACCAGTGCGATGAAGACCAGGATTTTTGTTGGCGGTCCTTCCGGATATACGGAGAAGTCGCCTGCTCGTATGGACATGTTAATGCCGACCAGTGGCTACCAAGGCTCTGATTATCCGTCAGTCGATTTGAGACCTGTCGGCTGATGGACCGCCCGTTCATGCTCGGTGCTACCGAGGTCGGCGGACGTGGGAGTCCGTTGGGTACGACCCTTTCGCGCCCGGGGGGCAGAAGCGGGTATCAACATTTTTTGTGTGGGTGTGCCAGATTTTCTATTTTACTTGGAATTGCAAGTGGTGATCCGGAGATCGACCTTCGCAAATAAAAAGGAAATCAACTTCTTTCAAGTTTTCCATTGCACCTATATTTAAGGAAATAAGCATTTTCTTGATTTGCTGTGAAAGGTGGTTTTTTTGGCATTTATAGCCGATTTTTGGCGTTTATAGCCGATTTACAATTCTTATCAATAATGAAAGACAAGAGTTGTGATTTTTGTCTCTTTTAGAAAAATACAAACTACAATGAAAAGAAAGAAAAGGAGGATCTAACTTCTCAGGAGATTGTGGGGGACTCGTTTAGATTGACGGTCGTAAGCCATATGTGGACTTCGCCATCATCCATGCAGATGAGAACAGAGGATGCTCTTGATTCGCTTGGCTTGGCTATAACCTCAGATTTTTAGAGGACAAAGACCAAAAGGAGGTCTCATGTCCAATAAAAAGCTACGTAGACGGGCTGAAAAGCCACGTCTAAGCCATTGGAGGCAGAAGGGGAAGGCAAGGACCTCGGGGGGGGGGGGGGGGGGGGGGTGGGGGGGGGGGGCACCCCAAGGGACTTTTGTCACCTTGTAGTGGTGGCCGGTGCAGAACTTTCGCAGAGTTTTCTCTCTTTCTTTCTCTTAGATTTCTGATACTCTTTTTTTTGTCTGGGATCTGATGTCTTTTCCGCTCTTTTTCTGATCTCTGTGATTTTTCCGATCTAGATTTCTTTGGAGTGTTCTCCTATTTATAGGCTCTTGGTAGCCATTTGGGAGAGTTTATGGGCTTTAATTGTCATTAAGCCACATAATGGGAGGAATTACAAGTTTTAATTTATTTACTTTGTAACTCCTTTTCTTGGCTTCTGATTGGCCGGTGGAGATTGAGGGCATTTAATCGCCATGATGGGAGGAGTTTCATGGGTTAAATGCCATGAATCAATTGACTTGTAACTCCCGGATGCTTGCTTCTGATTAGGCCATCCAAAGAAATGAATTAATGACTGCAATAAAGCTAGTAAATTAATCGCATTAAGTGGTAGCCGAGCAGTTGAAGAGTCGCAGGCCGTGCCGCGTCTTTTGGGATTCTTCTGGAGATGATCATCGATGGATCTTCATGTGGATCGACATCGGATGACCATGTAACTTCAGGTATTGGTTGCCAACAGCAGGTCGGTGCCATCTGTCCTGTCGATTTCTCGATCGGTCGGGTAGAAAGCATACTTTTTTGGTTGACCGGTTGGCGATCAATGTTGATTTTGATACTCTTGACGATTGACCCGTGATTTTGAAGGATGTCAAAGGATTTAGTGTCTCAAGAGTTTGAATTTTGGAAAAACCCAGAAGTAAGAAGCTTCGAATCGCGAAAAATGATGAAAATGGGCATTCCGGGACCAACCCGGTGATTCCGGGCTCCATGGTCACAGGTGTCTACGACCGTGGAGGGATTTTCCCCCTTTTTGTCCCGTTTTGTGTCCGTTTTTGCTGTTTTTTCGATTCTTTTTTCTTCTGTATTTCTCCTTGACATTTTGAACATTTATTGGCCTGATTTCCCTGTAGAAAACCTGATGAGGATCCTTGAATTTTAATTTTCAAAGTTTCCAATTTTCTGAGAAAGCCGAAGACTTTGTCGCGTAGAGCTGCTGATTTTCCATCAGAAGCTGAAACTGGGTCAAACGATGTCGGAATGACCTGAAATTTGAGGTGAAACCTGCTGAGTAATAAATAAGACCAACCATAGGCTTTTGTTTGAGTTTTGAAGCCGTTTGGGGTCCTATCACCAGTAGACTTATTTTTGTCGCGATGAAGACGTCGCGGCTTGATGTGCGGTCAACCGATGTCCGATTGACTTGAAATTTGATAGGGAACCTATTGGAGTCATTTTAAGATGATCCATAGGCTTTGTCTTGGAAACCATGGTCCCGGGGAGCTTCCCCTTCGAGAGGGCTGATTTGGCTTCTGAGCGTCAAAGTATGGTCAAATGTTGTCGAAATGACCTGAAACTTGACGTGTAGCCCTTTGTAAGCATTTTGAAGCCGTCCATGTGCTTTTTCTGATGAGTGATGGCCTCGGTGGTTCTCTCCGTCAATAGGCTTGATTTAGCTGTTTAAGGGTTGATGGAGGGTCAAACATTGTCGGTTTGAGTTGGAACTTGACGTGGAGCCTTTTGGATGTATTTTGATACCATCCACAGGCTCTGATCGAAGATTTGGTGTCTTCGATGCTGTCGCCATCGGGAGCTCCTGTTCAGCTATTGGCGAAGCGAAGTTAGGCCAAATGATTTTGAAATGGCCCAAAACTTCTTGTGTACCCCTTTTTTGGCTGTCTTGATGGTTCTTGCAATTTTTGTTTGATTCTGACAAGATTTGATTTTTGGAAGTAGCATTGCCTGTTTATGGCAGGTTGCGACTTCATGTAGCTTTTTGGATCTTGAAGAAGCAAAGTGACATTTTTTGTGTCAACAAATGCCCCCTCGAGGTTCAGCGAAGAGTTGCTTAACGTTTGTAGTCGATGTGCCTCGAAGAGATTTCTGAAGGAGAGCTTGTGACTTGACCAAGAGTCTTTGAGCAGTCTTTCTTTTGGTGTTTGTAGCCTTTTGAGCTTCCAGGGGAATTTTATGGTAGTGAAGGAATCACGTACCATCTTGAAGCAAAGTTTTGAAGATGACATCAGGGATGTGGATTTGGGTTTTGACCTTGTGACCTAACAAGCTGTATGTGGCAGGTTAGGGGGTCGAGTTTGATTTTGACCGTGTGAGCTGTATGTGGAATGTTGGGGGGTCGATTTTGGTTTTGATCTTGTGACCTAACAGGCTGTATGTGGCAAGTTAGGGGATCAGGTTTTGGTATTTGGTTTTGGTCTTGTGACCTAACAAGCTGTATGTGGCAAGTTAGGGGACCAGGATTTAGTTTGGATTTTTGTGGAATGTCAATTTCAAGATTTTTGCTCAATTTGGTATATGAGGCTGGATGGATTGACTTTTGCAAGCTCATGGGGCTTGGAATTCTTTTTGTATGGTCCAATAAACTCGAAAGAGGCATGGAACCATTTTTTGTATGCTCTTGGTAAGAGGGATTTCTCTTTGACTAAAAGCCCAAAATTTTTTTTTAAGTGCCTAGGTGGTCAAACCTGGCTCATATGGGCTAACCCATGGGACCTTAAGCTTTTTGGAATGACTTAGATCTCATATGGTGTCATTTTTATAAAGAATATCTAAAAATATCTCCTTTGGATAGAGAATATCTAAGAATATCTTTATTTGGAGAGAATATCTCAAGATATCTTTCTTTGGGAGAGAATATCTCAAATCTCCTACTTTTGGGAGAAAATCTCTCATTGATTTCTTTTTGGGAGGGAATCCCTCAAGATATTTTTCTTTTGGGAAATAATCCTTCAAGATATCTTTCTTTTGGTAAGGTTACTAATTAGTAATACTTACCTCTTTCTTCTTTCCTTCTTTGGTTTACTCTCTTCTATAAAAGCAAGGAGGAGGTTGGATCTCTTTCTCTTATTGCTTTCTTTTGCAACGATCCCAAGAGGGCTTCAAGACCGAGAGTTCTTCTTCTTCAAGATCTTCAAGGCTGTCTTCTTCTTCTCCATCAATGGCTTCAAGTAAGTTCCCTTTTTCAAGAAAACTCCATTGTAGGAAATAGGATGATAAAAAGTTCTTTTTTTTTGTTTCTTTCTTTACTTTTCTTTCTTTTTTTTTTACATGTTTTTTCTTTTTTTTTCTCATGCTCTATTTTTTTTTGCATGTTTTTTTTTTTGGGCCGTACGGACATATCCGTATGGATCTGGCCGTACAGCCACGTGGCCTGTTTGCCAGTCCCTTTTTTTTTGTTCTTTTCTTTCTCCCCCTTTTTTTTTGAGAAAGTTTCTTTCTTTTTTTTTTGCTCATCATGATAATGCATTTTTTTGGCAAACCGAGATGTTCATGCATGCATTTTTTTTGTAAATTGAATTTGTAGCATGATGTGATAGCATACCTGAAAGTTTTTTGAAATTTAGGAATTTGGAGATCGCAGCGATGTTGAGCGCTTCTTGATTTTGCGGAGACTTTGAGGTTTCGAAAGTTTGGAGTTTTGGAGCTCGCAGCAATGTTGAGCCCATCTTTAAGCTTCCTATTTCTTTCCGGGTATTTCCTTTTTCTTTGGAATTGCCCCGGAGTCATGTCAGAATTTCGCCAGATTTTTTTTAGCGAAATTATGTCATTTTGATGATGATCTTTTTATTTCCCAACCTTTGCAGGTGGTTCCTCCAGAACGAACAAGGGTAAAGAGCCTGCTACAAGCGTACCTCATCGGTTTGCTAGATCTTCTAATCCGGCCGTTCAGCAGGCTTGGGAGAAGGTCCAGTATGTTGAGAGAAACCTCGCAGATTGTGACTCTCTCAACGAAGATGAGATGAGACAGCGACTAATCACTCTCAAGGGAGAGGAATTTTATAAGATCATGGTAAGCAGTCGTCCATGGGTGATAGACGATTAGAGGGTTTTGCCCAAGCCTACCTTCTTCTTTGGCGGTGCAGTCCCTGACGACGTGACATACCAGAGGAGATATTTTCAGTTCTCTTACACAGCTGATGATGAGGAGAGAACTATTGTTATCCGGTCGACGTTTGATCGCACAGTCTCGATCATGAGCCTTGCCCCCACGTGCTCTAAGAGGGAAGATCCTCCAAGCTAGGTGAGAAGGATAAATGTAATCAAGACCGGTGTTTTTGTTAGCGGTTCTCCTGGATATGCGGAGAAGTCGCCTGCTGACATGGACATGTTGATGCCGGCCAGCAGCTACCAGGGCTCTGATTATCCGTCGGTCGATTTGGGACCGGTGGGCCTTGGCATTTTCAACAGTGACGGCAGCAATTGGGTGAAGCATTTTCGACTTCGTGGCCGTTTCAGTGCTGACTTCGAGTGGAAGTCATGGAAAGCAAGAAAAGGAGGATCTAACTTCTCAGGAGATTGTGGGGGACTCGTTCAGATTGACGGTCGTAAGCCATATGTGGACTTCGCCATCATCCATGCAGATGAGAACAGAGGATGCTCTTGATTCGCTTGGCTTGGCTATAACCTCAGATTTTTAGAGGACAAAGACCAAAAAGGAGGTCTCATGTCCAATAAAAAGCTACGTAGACGGGCTGAAAAGCCACGTCTAAGCCATTGGAGGCAGAAGGAGAAGGCAAGGACCTCGGGGGGGGGGGGGGGTACCCCCAAGGGACTTTTGTCACCTTGTAGTGGTGGCCGGTGCAGAACTTTCGTAGAGTTTTCTCTCTTTCTTTCTCTTAGATTTCTGATACTCTTTTTTTGTCTGGGATCTGATGTCTTTTCTGCTCTTTTTCCGATCTCTGTGATTTTTCCGATCTAGATTTCTTTGGAGTGTTCTCCTATTTATAGGCTCTTGGTAGCCATTTAGGAGAGTTTATGGGCTTCAATTGTCATTAAGCCGCATAATGGGAGGAATTACAAGTTTTAATTCATTTACTTTGTAACTCATTTTTCTTGGCTTCTGATTGGCCGGTGGAGATTGAGGGCATTTAATCGCCATGATGGGAGGAGTTTCATGGGTTAAATGCCATGAATCAACTGACTTGTAACTCCCGGATGCTTGCTTCTGATTAGGCCATACAAAGAAATGAATTAATGACTGCAATAAAGCTAGTAAATTAATCGCATTAAGTGGTAGCCGAGCAGTTGAAGAGTCGCAGGCCGTGCCGCTTCTTTTGGGATTCTTCTGGCGATGATCATCGATGGATCTTCATGTGGATCGACATCGGATGACCATGTAACTTCAGGTATTGGTTGCCAACAGCGGGTCGGTGCCATATGTCCTGTCGATTTCTCGATCGGTCGGGTAGAAAGCATACTTTTTTGGTTGACCGATTGGCGATCAATGTTGATTTTGATACTCTTGACGATTGACCCGTGATTTTGAAGGATGTCAAAGGATTTAGTGTCTCAAAAGTTTGAATTTTGGAAAAACCCAGAAGTAAGAAGCTTCGAATCGCGAAAACTGATGAAAAATGTGCATTCCGGGACCAACCCGGTGATTTCGGGCTCCATGGTCGCAGGCGACCATGGGCCAGGGTCGCAGGTGTCTGCGACCGTGGAGGGATTTTCCCCCTTTTTGTCCCGTTTTGTGTCCGTTTTTGCAGTTTTTCGATTCTTTTTTCTTCTGTATTTCTCCTTGACATTTTTGAACATTTATTGGCCTGATTTACCTGTAGAAAACCTGATGAGAATCCTTGAATTTTAATTTGCAAAGTTTCCAATTTTCTGAGAAAGCCGAAGACTTTGTCGCGTAGAGCTGCCGATTTTCCGTCAGAAGCTGAAACTGGGTCAAACGAAGTCGGAATGACCTGAAATTTGAGGTGAAACCTGCTGAGCAATAAATAAGACCAACCATAGGCTTTTGTTTGAGTTTTGAATCCATTTGGGGTCCTATCACTAGTAGACCTCTTTTTGTCGCGAAGAAGACGTCGCGGCTTGATGTGCGGTCAACCGATGTCCGATTGACTTGAAATTTGATAGGAAACCTATTGGAGTCATTTTAAGATGATCCATAGGCTTTGTCTTGGAAACCATGGTCCCGAGGAGCTTCCCCTTCGAGAGGGCTGATTTGGCTTCTGAGCGTCAAAGTATGGTCAAATGTTGTCGAAATGACCTGAAACTTGACATGTAGCCCTTTGTAAGCATTTTGAAGCCGTCCATGTGCTTTTTCTGATGAGTGACGGCCTCGGTGGTTCTCTCCATCAATAGGCTTGATTTAGCTGTTTAAGGGTTGATGGAGGGTCAAACATTGTCGGTTTGAGTTGGAACTTGACGTGGAGCCTTTTGGATGTATTTTGATAACATCCACAGGCTCTGATCGAAGATTTGGTGTCTTCGATGCTGTCACCGTCGGGAGCTCCTGTTCAGCTATTGGAGAAGCGAAGTTAGGCCAAATGATTTTGAAATGGCCCGAAACTTCTTATGTACCCCTTTTTGGCTGTCTTGATGGTTCTTGCAATTTTTGTTTGATTTAGACAAGATTTGATTTTTGGAAGTAGCATTGCCTGTTTATGGCAGGTTGCGACTTCATGTAGCTTTTTGGATCTTGAAGAAGCAAAGTGACATTTTTGGTGTCAACAAATGCCCCGTCGAGGTTCAGCGACGAGTTGCTTAACTTTTGTAGTCGATGTGCCTCGAAGAGATTTCTGAAGGAGAGCTTGTGACTTGACCAAGAGTCTTTGAGCAGTCTTTCTTTTGGTGTTTGTAGCCTTTTGAGCTTCCAGGGGAATTTTATGGTAGTGAAGGAATCACGTACCATCTTGAAGCAAAGTTTTGCAGATGACATCAGGGATGTGGATTTGGGTTTTGACCTTGTGACCTAACAAGCTGTATGTGGCAGGTTAGGGGGTCGAGTTTGATTTTGACCGTGTGACCCAACAAGCTGTATGTGGAATGTTAGGGGGTCGATTTTGGTTTTGATCTTGTGACCTTACAGGCTGTATGTGGCAAGTTAGGGGATCAGGTTTTGGTTTTTGGTTTTGGTCTTGTGACCTAACAAGCTGTATGTGGCAAGTTAGGGGACCAGGATTTAGTTTGGATTTTTGTGGAATGTCAATTTCAAGATTTTTGCTCAATTTGGTATATGAGGTTGGATGGATTGGCTTTTGCAAGCTCATGGGGCTTGGAATTCTTTTTGTATGGTCCAATAAACTCGAAAGAGGCATGGAACCATTTTTTGTATGCTCTTGGTAAGAGGGATTTCTCTTTGACTAAAAGCCCAAAATTTTTTTTTAAGTGCCTAGGTGGTCAAACCTGGCTCATATGGGCTAACCCATGGGACCTTAAGCTTTTGAAATGGCTTAGATCTCATATGGTGTCATTTTTATAAAGAATATCTAAAAATATCTCCTTTGGATAGAGAATATCTAAGAATATCTTTATTTGGAGAGAATATCTCAAGATATCTTTCTTTGGGAGAGAATATCTCAAATCTCCTACTTTTGGGAGAAAATCTCTCATTGATTTCTTTTTGGGAGGGAATCCCTCAAGATATTTTTCTTTTGGGAAATAATCCTTCAAGATATCTTTCTTTTGGTAAGGTTACTAATTAGTAATACTTACCTCTTTCTTCTTTCCTTCTTTGGTTTACTCTCTTCTATAAAAGCAAGGAGGAGGTTGGATCTCTTTCTCTTATTGCTTTCTTTTGCAACAATCCCAAGAGGCCTTCAAAACCAAGAGTTCTTCTTCAAGATCTTCAAGGCTGTCTTCTTCTTCTCCATCAATGGCTTCAAGTAAGTTCCCTTTTTCAAGAAAACTCCATTGTAGGAAATAGGATGATAAAAAGTTCTTTTTTTTTTGTTTATTTCTTTACTTTTCTTTCTTTTTTTTTTTACATGTTTTTTCTTTTTTTTTTCTCATGCTCTATTTTTTTTTGCATGTTTTTTTTTTTTGGGCCGTACGTACATATCCGCATGGATCTGGCCGTACGGCCATGTGGCCTGTTTGCCAGTCCCATTTTTTTTTGTTCTTTTCTTTCTCCCCCTTTTTTTTTGAGAAAGTTTCTTTCTTTTTTTTTTTGCTCATCATGATAATGCATTTTTTTGGCAAACCGAGATGTTCATGCATGCATTTTTTTTGTAAATTGAATTTGTAGCATGATGTGATAGCATACCTGAAAGTTTTTGGAAATTTAGGAATTTGGAGATCGCAGCGATGTTGAGCGCTTCCTGATTTTGCGGAGACTTTGAGGTTTCGAAAGTTTGGAGTTTTGGAGCTCGCAGCAATGTTGAGCCCATCTTCAAGCTTCCTATTTCTTTCTAGGTATTTCCTTTTTCTTTGGAATTGCCCCGGAGTCATGTCAAAATTTCGCCAGATTTTTTTTTAGCAAAATTATGTCATTTTGATGATGATCTTTTTATTTCCCAACCTTTGCAGGTGGTTCCTCCAGAACGAACAAGGGTAAAGAGCCTGCTACAAGCGTACCTCGTCAGTTTGATCGCACAGTCTCGATCATGAGCCTTGCCCCCACGTGCTCTAAGAGGGAAGATCCTCCAAGCTAGGTGAGAAGGATAAATGTAATCAAGACCGGTGTTTTTATTGGCAGTTCTCCTGGATATGCGGAGAAGTCGCCTGCTGACATGGACATGTTGATGCCGGCCAACAGCTACCAGGGCTCTGATTATCCGTCGGTCGATTTGGGACCAGTGGGCCTTGGCATTTTCAGCGGTGATGGCAGCAATTGGGTGAAGCATTTTCGACTTCGTGGCCGTTACAGTGCTGACGAGTGGAAGTCATGAACTAATCACATCCTGTTGATTGGTGGTGCCGTTTTGAAGGAAGCCGGGGTTTTTGACGTGGTCCCCGCCTTTAGGGAGACCGTGATCTTTTCCGACGAGGCCTTCATGGCTATGTTGGAGTCATTCCTTCCACAAACCAATACCTTCGTTGCAACGAAAGGTGAGATTGGTTTTTCTTTGAAGGAGCTGAGCGCCATTACTGGATTATCCATCCTTGCCAGACTCTATGAGGAGTTTATGCCGATCGACAGCGTCCTTGAGGAGCAGTCAGAGGAATTCAGGCTTTTATACTTTCAGGTCGTCGCCTTCTATGATTTTTTGAAGGAGGAGGGCTCAAAAGTAAGATCCAGCAGTTGGAAGAGTTTTAGCTCTTCGTCTCCCAACTTCTTTGAAAGTGGGGAGCCTTCTGGTAGCATGACACGGGAAGACAGGGCTAAGGATCCGAGTTCGAAGAAGATTTTGGCTATGCAAGAAGAGTTGAGAGATTTCTTTGCGAGTACAAACGCCATATGTCCTGACTTTGCATTGCGGAGAGATCTCGCTGTTTACCTCATTTTTTGGCTAGGTGAAGCTATTTTTGCTGGAGGAGATGGAAAGCATATCAGGCCGCATTGTATTTTTCCGGCTTGTCAGATGGCATTTGGAGAGCAGCTTGCTTTGGTGCTAGCTCTTTACTCCTATCTGCGTACCGAACTGCAGGCTGCTGTTTTTTTTTCTTCGGCTTGGGCTTCCCATGAACAGGGTATTTTCAGCCCATATCTTCTATTCGTGGTATGTATACCACTGTCCTGGCTTCCACCAGCCGGGTGTTGGACAGGATGATGATCATCTTATGATTCGACAGGCTAAGGGCAAAGCCGTGTCCGAATCACTTTTGTTTACCAGCATGAGGATCCAACAGTTCAGGGACGTCGAGATGGGGCAATCTTCAGTGAAGCTTTCTCCGGAGTTGCGGAAGAAGGGTTTTGACTTTGGTGCCTCCTGAGACTCTACCAGGGCAGGGTCGGGAAGGCACTACTCCTTGACAAATGCAGAGAAGGAGTGGCTTTTCAGCATACGTGTCGACACGATGGTGTACCGCAGACATCTTTTCGTTGACATCCATTCGTATGTACCTTCTCGCTTTGCTCTACAATTGGGCTTTTCTCAAGGCATTGTTGGAGCGCCTTCAAGCATGGTGAAGCGCTTCGGAGGTTTGCAGGATGGCAAAAACGCATGGGCTTTCTATAGTGCTAAAGACACTACTGCCATGATTTCTTATCCTGTGTTATCCACTTCCCGACTTCCCGGACTGCCGGCTTCGGGAAGTGGTTCGCAGAGAGCTTTTCGGCATATCGGGGGCCTTCCAAGAAGGAGCTAAGTGTGAAGCTGTCATCTGGAAAAGGCCTTGGAAAGTTGGATGGCGTCCGGCAAGAGGAAGTTTGGACTTTCCTTTCTGGAGAGAAGCATAAGATAGGCTTTCTCGGTGACCAGGGCGTCATTGGTTCTGAAGCTGTTCGAGAAATACCTGATGAGGCTTTAGAGCAGCTAGAACCAGAGGAAGCTGAGCTTGATGCTTGGATGCAAGTGGCACAGAGGCGAACTTCCATGGAGTCTACTGGCAAGAGTAGACCATCCAGTGAGGAGTCAAGTGGGAGACCTGACTCTGACAGCGGGGCATGTTCCTTTAAGAAGCAAGCCCGCAGGAGTAAGAGGAAGAGGAGTCATCATCGTAGCAAGGGGCAACATGAAGATTCTCCTGATTTGGAAGTTCCTCTCACCATCAATGAGGAGGTGCCAGGGAATGCTGATGAGCCTCCAGAAAAGAGGAGCCGAGAAGAAGAGACCATCGGTGAAGGTATGATTCTTCCTCTTTCTCTTTCCATTTCTTTTCATGGGATTTTCCATGTCTTGATTTGCTTTCTCCCCCTGCTGCTCTGTTTTTTTAGTAGAGGATGAAGACTTGGCGATGTCTGAGGTTCCTGCCGATGAGGCGGTGACGGATCTGGTTGCGGCACCAGAAGAAGAATCGAGGGACTCTGGAGTGGTTCCAGAATCTCCAACTGGTATGACTTCTTTTACTTTCTTTTTTTTTTTGTCTGTGACTTGGTTTGCTAACACATACATTTTTTTTGTCAGCGGACTTGCCACAGGATTCCGATGACTTTGAACCATAGATGGACGTAAATGTTGACGATGCTTCCGATGAGTTCATGGAGGAAGAGAGTGTTCCGCCAGTCGTCGAAGAAGGTATTTTATAGAAATAACCCCGATAATGATTTTTTTAAACAGGATCATATTCATACCTTTTTTGTGTTTCTTTGGCAGGTTTTGAAGCGACAGAGGTGAGTCCATTGCTTCCTTTAAAACCAGAGCAAGGGATGCCAGAGGTTGATCCGGAGGTAGAGACTCCTGCAACAAATTCTGACACGATGTAGGAGGTACCTCGTGCTGAGATTCCTTCCCCATCAGCTCCAACTGGAAATAGTTCTTTTGTCACTCTTCCAACGAGGCATGACATGAGTAGCCGACCGACGGAGCAGGGCGAATCTTCAGCTGGGCCATCTCTTCTTTTTGCAAAGAAGGTGGTGGTGCGGGTTCTGAGCTCTTGGATTGAGACTTTCCTTTCTGGGCACTTGGATGCCGGATTTGGCATGATCCAGCATGTGCAGGAGATTCTCGGTGATGCCAAAGAGGCTGGTCTGGATGTCACAGGTGCCAGGGCGATCGTTGATAGGATCATTGCACTAGGTGACAAGTGGTTTGAGACCATGGGTTTTGCTGACGACCAGTTCTTTAAGGAGATTTTCTTGGACCCTGTTGATAAGCCTAAGTCTGACCTGAATGAGGCTACACAAAGCAGGAAGCAGCTAGTCCGAGAGAAGAACTTGGAAGAGCTAGCCATCATTGGGCTGAAACATGATCTTAACATCCTTGATAGGGAGGTAAATGTGGCTAGGAAACGTCTTGAGCATTTGAAGGCACAAGTCGCTGCCAAGTGGGCTGCTATAACAGAGGCACGCGATAGGGAGAGTACTCTGATTTTCCGGGTCATAGATGCTGATCGAGTTCTCGAAAGGAAGTTTCAAGAGAACAAATAATGGCAAACTGCTCGGAATAAGCTTCCCAGTGTGAAAGAAGGGTTACAACCTACCACAGCATCTCATGGCAAGTTCCTGAAGAAGGGTGCCCTGGAAACTCTGACGGCTGAGGCCAAACGTTTGCTTGAGGAGTTGAAATTTTGGCTGGAAACCATTTTTGGTTGAGCTCCTGATTTTTGTAGCAGAAACTATCCATCTTCTTTTTTTTTTGGTACCACATGTATTTTTTTTTACTCCCTGTTTTTGTAGTGCTTGTGAACAGTTTTTTTTTGTACCACATGTATTTTTAGTACTCTTTATTTTTCCCTACACTCACTTAAATCCTTTTGTGATGAAAGTAATTGCTAAATGGGATGGTTTTTTTTTCCCTACGCTCACTTAAATCTTTTTGTGATGAAAGCAATTGCTAAATGGGATTTTATCAATAGCTTGTATTTTTGTGAAAATCTTTTATCAAATGATTGTTTTGGCATGGGAGCTAGATTTTGTTTGTGGCATTGATAGCCGATTTTTGGCATTGATAGTCGAGTTTTTTGAAAGCCAAGTTTTGATTGGTGGCATTGATAGCCGGTTTTGTTTTGTGGCATTGATAGCCGGTTTGTTTTTTGGCATTGATAGCCGAGTTGGCATGAGAGCAAATTTTGTGGCATTGATAGCCGATTTGGTGGCATTGATAGCCGGTTTGGTGGCATTTGGTTTGTTTTGTGGCATTTATAGCCAGTTTGTGGCATCTATAGCCGGTCTTGGTTTTCAAAAAATGCAAGTATCGACTAAAAGTCGCCTGCTTGCTGAATGGTCTTTCAAGTATCGATGGAATGTCGCATCCTTGCTCATTCGGTTGCGAGTATCGATGGAATGTCGCATCCTCGTGGATTTGGATGCAAGTATCGATGGAATGCCGCATCCTTGCTTTTCAAAAATTTTGGTTTTGCGGGTAATGACTTGATGTCGTTTCCCCACGATTTTTGAAATTTGCAGTTTTCTTGAACCTTTGGGTTGTGGATATCAATTGCAATGTTGCATCTCCACGATTTCTTGGTTTTTTTGAACCTTTGAAATTTGGGTTGTGGATATCAACTGAAATGTTGCGTCTCCACGGTTTTTAGGTTTTTTTCTAACCTTTAAAATTTGGGTTGTGGATATCAACTGAAATGTTGTGTGTCCACGGTTTTGGATTTTGCAAGTATTGACGAAATGTTGCTTCCCTGTGATTTTGGAAGTGTCAAACGTGGTTTGTATGCTTCCAATTTGTGCGAGTATCGACTAAGCGTCGCTTCCCCGCGATTTTTTGAAAAAAACCCATTTTTTTTTGTTTAAAGACACGAGGGTCATAAATTTTGACCTAAAACCATTTTGGCGTTAAAAGGCAGGGTGGACTAGGGTGGAAATCCCTGAATCTGGATTTTATTTCAAATCACGAATTTTGGGTTCAAGGATTGAAAACTTTGGTCAAGTTAGGGAGAGCTCCTAAACTTGGATTTTTTTGAACAATGAAATGGTGAAAGTAACCATTGTTTGAATTTCTAGAATTTTCAACATTTGATATGAAAATTCTAAAAAAAGTGGGTTTAGCGAGCGAGTACCTGGAAACCGATTTTGGCCGTATAGGCATTACACTTACCCAGTTGGGTAAGTCTTCAAGGGTAGTACCGCTTTAAGAACTTGCCGCTGATGGGCAGCATACATCTGTCACCTTCCATGTTTAGGAGCGCATATGCGCCGTTGGAGAAAACCTTATCAATGACATAGGGTCCCTCCCATTTTGGATCAAATCTGCCTTTGGACTTGTGAGCGAAGACCATTGGTCTTTTTACCGCAAGAACCAAGTCACCCTTTTTGTAGGCGCGTTGCCTAACCTTTTTGTCGAAAGATCCTGCCATGCGTGCTTCGTAAAGTTCAATGCTTTGTCGAGCTTCGAGGCATCTTTCATTGAGATTGTCCAGCCATGGAGTCGCAATTTGACATTGCTTTCTTGAGTCATGTCATTTTGCAAGGATATCCTCAAGGGAGGAATTTGTACTTCCAAGTGTATGACAGCTTCGCATCCATAGACCAAGGAGAATGGTGTGCTATGGGTTGGTCCTCGAATGGTGGTTCGATAGGCCCATAAAGCTTCAGAGAGTTTGTTGCTCCAGTCTTTTTTGTGACTAGAGACCATTTTCTTGAGGATTTTGCAGAGTGTCTTGTTGAAAGCTTCTACTAATCCATTTACTGCCGGATTATAAGGAGTCGAAGGACAGCTTTGGATTTTGTATTTGTCGCAGAACCTGTAGAACGATGATCCTGGAATTGTAGTCCGTTATCATGGACGAATCTTTTAGGTATGCCGAAATGACAAATGATGTTGGTGCGCAGGAAGTGAAGGACTGATGAGGTCTTCATTTCGTTAAGCGCAAATGCTTCTGACCACTTAGAGAAATAATCCGTAGCGGCAAAGATGGAGCGATGACCTTTGCTCGAAGGGGGAGAAATAAGACCTATGATGTCCATACCCCAGGCTTCGAAAGGCCATGAAATCGCTGTAGGATGTAGCCATTCTGGAGGCATGTGAATGTAATCTATATGAACTTGGCATTGTTGGCAGTGCTTAGCAAATTGCATTGCGTCAGCTACCATGGTAGGCCAGTAATAACCTAACCTTTTTATCTGATCGTAGAGCTTGGGACCAGCCTGATGAGCTCCACAAAGACCGGCATGAGCTTCTTTGAGTGTTTATTCAGCCTCTTGTTGTGACAAGCAGCGTAGAGGTATCCCATTGAAGGATTTCCTGTAAAGGATTTTTAAAGGAATATCCAAATGAAAGTTGGGGGTTCGCCTTTGGATGCTTACCCCTTCTTTTGGATCTTCAGGTAGGATTTCGAACGTAGTGTAATCAATGAACGGATCCCCCCAGTCACCGATTGAAGGTTGAAGGATTGAAATCTGACTTCCAACCACTCGGTGGCATTCAGCAACTGCTTGGTGTGTGTTAAGAGGAGGAAGGATTCTTCTTTCGCACACTGTGATTTGCATGTTTTCCCCTTCTTGGATTGATATAGATGCGGTAAGTCCAGCCAGGGCATCTGCATGTATGTTTTCACCTCTACGAATATGGGTGATGTGACAGATGTCAAACTTTTGCAGAAGCGATTGTGCCTTGTTGTAGTAAGGCAGCAGATCAGGCTTCCTGACTTCAAATTTCTGATTCATCTGGTTGACGATTAGTCGAGAGTCTCCAAAGATTTCCAGCATGGTGATACCAGATTCGACGGCGAGTTCCAATCCTAGGATCAGAGCTTGATATTCAGCTGCATTGTTTGTGCATGGTTCCAGTAGCGAGAAAGCGTGTGGGATCATGTGTTTGTCAGGGCTAACAAAGAGGATGCCAACTCCTGACATATGCTGTCTTTTTTCATTTGTCCTGGTTGCACCGTCAAAGTACATGTCCCAGGAAGCATTTTGTGAGGAAGTCTCCACATTGTAGACAGGTTCGTAGGGGAGATCATCTCTGAGTGGAGAATCTTTAGGCAATGGATGCTCTGCGAGAAAGTCTGCTAGAGCTTGGCCTTTGATTGCTTTTTGTGGTACATACCTAATATCAAATTGTGACAGAAGGATGGACCATTTTGCTAGTCGGGCATTGAGAGAACCTGCTTTTGTGATGAGGACCTTCAAGAGGTTGATCCTTGAGACCAGGTAGACTGTGTTGGAAAGCAAGTAGTGACGCAGCTTTTGTACGGCGAACATCACTGCAAGGCATTCCTTTTCGACTGGAGAGTAGCGATGCTCTGCACCTACTAGCATGCGGCTGAGGTAGTATAGAGCAGCTTCTTTTCTTTCATCATTTTCTTGTGCAAGCAGAGCGCCCAGAGAGTGATCAAGGGCTCTTGTGTATAAGATGAATGGTTTTCCAGTGGTAGGAGCAGCTAATACTAGGGGTTTGGTCAGGTATGACTTGATATCTTAGAATGCAGCTTCACAGTCTGCATCCCAGATAAAGTTTACACCTTTTTTCATCAACCGGGAGAATGGACGGCATTTCCCCGAAAGATTGGAGATGAACCGTCTGATGTAGGCCAATCTCCCTTGAAGCCCTTTGAGTTCTCTCAAGGTTCTTGGAGAGGACATTTCTAGAATGGCTTTGACTTTTATGGGGTCAAGCTCTATTCCAGCTTTCCAAACTAGGAATCCGAGGAACTTACCCGACGAGATGCTGAAGAAGCACTTCAGACGATTCATTCGCAGTTTATGTTTGCGAAGCAGGAGGAAGACTTCTCGAAGGTCTTCGAGATGATCTTCTTTTATTTTTCTTTTGACGGTGAGGTCATCAACGTAACATTCGACCGTCTTGTACTGCATATCTTGGAATATTTTCATCATAGCCCTCTGATATGTGGCACCGGCATTTTTCAGACCAAATGGCATGACAGTGTAGCAATACACGCCAAATGGGGTCCGAAAGGATGTATGTTTTTCATCTTCAGGATGCATCTTTATCTGATTGTAGCCAGAGAAACCATCAATGAATGTCATTCACTCGAATCCATAGGTATTGTCAATCATTACCTCTGGCATGGGGAGCGGGAATTCATCTTTAGGGCATGCGCCATTCAGGTTTCTATAGTCAATACAGACCTTGATCAGCCTGTTTTTCTTTGTCACGGGGACAATGTTGGCCAATCATTCAGGATGTTGTTCCTCATGGATAAAGCCGACGCTTTTGAGTTTTGAACTTCTTGTTCAATTTTATCCATCACATCTCGACGGAATCTTCTTTGGCCCTGTTTAACAAGCTTGAAGTCTTCTTGAAGATTGAGTTTGTGGACTGCTATTTTGGGGTCTAAGCTAGGCATTTCAGCATAAGACCATGCAAAGCAATCAACGAACTCACGAAGAAAGGCAATATACTCGGGTAACTCATCATCCTTTATATTCTTATTTATGAATATAGAACGTGGGTTATCTGGTGTTCCCAAGTCTATCTTTTGAATAGGATCTTCTGTTGGAAGGTTCAAAGGTGGTTCCTCCACAATATTTTCGGAGGCTTCCAGCTCTACGAAACCTTCTGGGGTTTCAAGGGCATTTCCAGACCAAGGTTTTGTTCCTTTCCACGGGTCTTCTTGATCGGCAATTTTCTCAAGGCTTGCTATGAGATGATCCCAATCGCCTGTTGAAACCGGGTCGAAGTAAGGTCCTTCTTTTGGAGACGAGGGTTCTTCTGGGTCAGAAGACCATACGTCTGTGCCATCGGACAATTCCTCTTCATTGTCAGAGAAATCGTACCAATTGGATGAACTTCCTGGATCTTTGTTAGGTGACTCTTCGAAGAGATATCCAGGGAGATCGATGTCTTCATGGATACGAGATGTTGAGGCTTGATCAGTAAATTGACTTTTAACCCTTTGTGTCAACTCTCTTAGAGGAGTGTCGGGATCATACCCTAGCCCATGTGAAGACTTTTCTACATGGCCGTAGAGTCTCCAATCTTCCAGCTGGCTTTTGGTCAAGATGGGCCCCAATGGCATGAGAATACCACGTCCTTCTCCCAAACCGTTAGGGTTTTGAGCGTCATAGCCCATTTTTTTCAGAATAGCTTGTGCCACAGGACTATATAAGGATAGTCGAGGCATACCTTCATTTTGGAACGGTTCAAGCATGGAGTTTGATGAAGAAGTATCCGATCTATGGAAGAATATCGGTTTTTCCTTTGCTGAAGTTGCTGGGAACAATAAAGGAAGCTGACGTAGGATCTTCTATGTCAGAAGGTGTCTCCATTGGAGTAAGATTAGGCTGAACTTGCTGAGTGTCAGCTTGGCTTGACGATGTGTCATCTTCTGGCTCTGAATCTGAATCTGTGTCTTGCATGATAGACACGAAAGAGACAACAAATTTGGCCCCAGACTTCTGCTTTGCCTTCTTCACTTTAGTTGTGATGACCAAAGGCTTTGAAGGTTTGAGGGAGATGATGAAGGGAGTTTGAATGCTCCCTTCGGATTTACCGGATGGTTTGTTTTCTTTCGGTGATTGTTGAGGAGCCTTGCCTTTATCTTTCTGGAGATTTTCGGCAAAGGATGTTATCTCTTCTTTTTCTTCTTTTTCACCTTCATACATCTGTGAGTCTGTAAAGTGGACTTCTTTACCTTTGAAGGATTTTATGTCCGCAAAGACTCGATGTATCATGCCGTCGTCGCCAACAAACTTGATGCATTGATGTAGAGTTGAAGGGACAACACCATTCTCGTGGATCCAGGGGCGTCCGAGAAGGATGTTGTAGCATGAAGGGATTTTTATTGCATACACAGTGACCTCAGAGATAAGATCACTGATTTGCGACTTGAACTTGATGTTGCCGATAGGCCTTTGAGTACTCCCATCGAATCCAAAGATAGATACAGATGTGTGGCTCAGCTTGCTGGGTGGGATGCCCAACTCTTCGAGAGCCAAAGTGGAGATGAGGTTGAGTGCATAACCTAGGTCGATCTGAACTCTGTGCACAGGCATTTCCTTGATGTGCCCTGTGAAGTACAGGGGTCGATTTTGCCTTGTTTCGCCAAGTAGGAGGTCTTCCTTTATGAAGGCAATGGTTGCACTTGCTGCTTTTTGAACCGAGAGGCATTCGATGCATGATCCCTCAGTTTTCTTCTTTTCTCCCTTTGAGGAAGTTTATGTGTTTTTGACCTGGTAGTCCAATTCAATTTGGAGAACTTGCGAGGCATGTTTGTCGACATCCTCATTCGGCTTTTGTAATTTTGAAATGAGATTATCACGAGTGCACGGAGACATTCGTAATAAATCTAGGATGTGCAGACGTGCAGGTATATGCTTAAAGTGTTCAATCAAGTCGTACTTGAAAGCCAACTTGGGGCCTGTATGTTCAACATTGTTGCCACTAGGGGCGCTTACAACATCTTTTCCCGAAGGATTTACATATGTAAAAGAAGATTGGTTGTAATTTTTGTGGTAGTCCCAGCCAGAGCGGGTGCCTCTACCAACTTTGAGAGCTTCTTGAGAAGGGTCTTCATTTAGAAGATTGTCTTCATGATCAAGAGGCTGTCGTTTTTCATTTGCTGAGGATGTATCTACAGTAAAGTTACCATCCACAGTGATTGTGTTGCATGAAGCATTTTCTGGGAACAAGTCCTGAACCGCATCCAGCAACCTTTCTTCTTTGTTGACCAATTCATCGTCCCAAGCATCAATAACTGGGGATTCTTCAGTCAGGAAGGGTGTGAGCTCTGAAGTCACAGTCTCAGGAGAAGAAACCTGAGAGGGTGTAGTCTCAGTGAAAGTCACGTGAGATGAGGTGGCTCTAGAGGATACATTGCTAGGCATCGTCGGAGTGTAAGTGATCTCGTCAAACGATGCTTCGGAAGAGCTATAATCGCGAATTATCACATTACAGTAAGCTCTGACAGGAGACGTTGCCTGATCGGAGTCAGACTCATCCTCGGATGCAAGAGGATCGTCTATCCAGCAATTTTCTCCATTTTCAGGAGTTAGGGGAGGATGTACCTGATGGTCTTTAGGGGCTTCAGGCTCTGGATTGCGAGGAAGCTCGTTGACGCGGTCTTGCTCTTGTTCTAGAGCGAGATACTGCAAGATCCTTGCATATTCTACAAGATCAGGCATGGGAGCCAAATCTTCTTCTTCATCAACTCTTTGTGGCTCAACATAGTTGATTTCCACTGGAGTAATGAAGGGTGTTGGGTTAGCAGCATTTTCTTATACAACCTCTTGGTCTTCTTCATCATCAGGCCAGGATCCTTATGGCTGTAGGGGGTTATACCAGATTACTGGCATAAGATGAGTTTCAGGAACCCATTCTTCATCAGAGAGATATTCTCCTGTTTCAAGGGATTCCTCCCACTCGTTGATGTAGTTGGATTCGAGTCCATCATCGGTGTTGCTGGACTCGTATCCATCAATGGAGAATCCAACTATCGAATTGCAAGAGTATGATGCCCCCTGCGTGGCTTCTTTGAATTGAGCTGGCATGAAATCACTGAGAGTGAATTTTCTTACCCCCTTTGAAGTCTCTGGAAGGGACGTTTTTGTTGCCTCTAGTGAAGCAGTAGAGGAAGCCTCTACCTTTTCTTGGACTTCTTGTTTTGGCTGGGTCTTCTCTTACCATCTGAGCTTGAGGAGATGTTTCCTACCCTGCCTTCGCTGTTGAGCTGTAGGCTTTGTTTTCACGACCTCCCAGTTTTCATCTTCTAGGAGATCGGGATGTACCCATATGGGTTGTCCATCTGGTGTAGGGTAAGGAACCAGTTCCTCGCACGCTTGAATTGTGTTTATCACCTTGAAGGAAGTAGTGATCTTCTTCTTCGGTGATTTTGGTGTTTGTCCACATGACACCATGTTGATGGAGGCAGACCCATAGTTTTTATCAAAGGTGACGACTCCGTTTTTCCACATATCATTTATTTTCTCCCTCACAACGAAGCATTGATTGAGAGAATGCGAGATCATCTGGTGGTATGGACAGTACCGAGGATTGTTGGTTTTGCCAACATCACCTGGTCTTTTGGGTTCAGGCAAAGTGAGCTTGCCGTTTGCCATGAGGGCCCCAAAGATTTCATCAACATCTTCATCGAACGGGTATTTCTTTTCTACTCGCTCTTTGAAGGCATCAGAGAGTTCGGGTCTCTTACCTGCAGCTTTGTTTTCAGCTTTCTTTGGTGGCTGAGGAGATGACTTGGTCTGCACATTGAGGACCTCTTTTTTCTTTGGTTTAGAGGTTGCAATGGCAGTTGTCTCTTTTTTTTGATGATTTATGACTGTTGAGGTCTTTAATCACCGTTTCAGCTTCCATGGAAGCTTCTAGGAGTTCTCCCAGATTCTTTGATTTGTTGTCGATGATCATGGAGTGGATTCTAGCTCTTATGTTGTTTCGGCAGATGTCGACTAGCGACGCTTGTGGCAATACATCAGAGCATTTCTATGCCATTGCTTTCCACTTGTGAATGAAGTCATATGTTGACTCATTCTCCCTCTGTTTTAGGTTGCACAACTGAGTCATAGTAGCGGGATGATCCTCACCTTTGAAGTGAGTCAGGAAGCGTATCTCTAGCATGGCCCAATTTTGGATGGAGTCCTCCGCCAAAGTGGAGTACCAGTGGAAGGCCGTACCTTTTAGGGTACTTGCAAAGAGGCGGATCTTGAGTGCATCTTGAGCCGCGATAGCTCCCGTCAGGATCTTGAAGTGGATGACGTGCTGTCTGGCTAATCCTTTCCCCGTATATGTTTGGAGAGTAGGATGCTTGAGTTTTATGGGGAACGGGACCGAGTCCATCCATAAGGGATATGATGGCTTGATCCCATGCTCCTTCAGTATATCCTTTTCTTTTGCTTTGGCAAGGTTACTGTCTACATCCTTTTTGGTAAGGGAGCATGACTCATTTTCTTCTCCATTTACCTCATTGTCTTGATGATTCGGAGGAGGTTCATTGTTCGCTTGATTTTGGAAGGCGAGGAGAAGGTTTTCCATCAGAGTTTCAATCCTCTGTTGGCTTTGTTCCAACTGCTGGATTCGTGTGAGCGCATCATCTTGAGGTGGATTGCAAGGTGGTGGCTCATAATTTGTACCCAAGACGTTCATCCCTCGAGATTCGAACGAAGAAACTGTCCTGGTGACTGAGCTGGGGCTCATTCTTTTTGACGAAGAGCTTGAAGAAGGATCACTCTGCCGTCCTTTGCTTGAAGGAGCAGGGGATTCTTCTGAATGTCTCCTTGTCCGGGAGACGCTGCAGGTCACCGGACATCGGACATGGATTTTTGTTGCTGACTTTTGGCATCTTCTGGTTTTTCCAACCATATGGACAGCAGCAACTTGGTTGGGTCTTTCTTTTTCAACCCATTTGGGAAAGACTTGAAGTTTAGGAGGCTCGGTCCTTTGCTTCTCTAGTCTTTTTTGTCGATACGACGCGCGGCGGCATATACGATTTCCGCGCGGCGTATACGACGAGCAATTTGAGCTTCGGTCAGCTCTGGCTGGGCTTTGACAATGAAGGATGTGCTCCCTTGAACGCAGCAGCCGAGACTGTCTTCTTTGTAGCTAGGCAAGGACAGGATACGAACCCGGTCCTTCGCTTGTTGCAGCGAAGCTTTGAAATTTTCGAGTTCGGCCCCTATAGATATGAAGGGTCGAACCGAATGATTGTTGGCCTTGGCAGGTGCTTGTAGAGGCCTTGTGATGCATGACTTGATTTTGGGCTTGTAAGAACAAGCCGGCTCATGCTGGGTTGACTTGGGAGTCAGGTTGGAGATGTGTCTCTCCTCTTTCATGTAAGCAAGAGGGTATAACTGGTTCTCCTTGAGTGGGGCCAGGTATGCTGGCTTGGTGGATGTTTAGGACCTTCTTTGTTTTAGTGAAGGTCTTGGGGACCAAGTCTTGGGATAAACCTGGTCGTTTGCGGGTCGAGGCTTCGTGGGGGTGCCACAGGCTTCGGGCCTTTTGATGCTCACCTTTGGTGTCACGGTAGTGACACATTGAGAGACGAGTTTCTACTTCTTGGAAGGAGCAGTTTGTTCTTCGGGAAGTGGAAATGGTCCCAGCGTCCCAAAGATGATAGTCCGGGGAGTCGATGTCGTCCCGGAGTTCATAGAGTTGCCAAGGGAGTTGACGCTTAGGCAGTTGATGGGGTGCTTATAAGTGCGCGTGGTTTGCTTCTGTTGAAGCATGAGCTGGTGCTTGTTCTCATCGAAAGTAATGGTTAATGAAGCTGCATTTGTTAGTTTTCGAAAAATTTCTGAAACAAGACCACATCCATTAGTAATCACAAGAATATAAGTGCCGGTCGCGAATACAATATACCCTGAAAGGGCGTACTAGTACCGCTAGACACAAATGTTTGGAGACCGCGTCCATGAGATGAGATTCTTTGTTTTGAAAGGTCAATATTGGATTCATCAAAGAGAGTAGATGTTATTCCGATCCAAATACGGTCTCAGCGATTTCCACGAGCGCCGTACTCTAGGATCTGAATCCAAAAATGACGAGTTCTTTTTTTTGAAAGGCCAAAATCGGGTTCATCAAAGAGAGCAAAATGCATTCCAATCTGAATACGGGCTCAACGATTTCTGCGAGCGCCAGTGCTCAGAAAGGAGGAGACCAAAATTTCTCCGATCTGAACCCAAAAATGATGAAAGTTTTTTTTTTTGAAATTTTATTTTTTTTTATTTATTATTATTTTTAAGTTTTTTTTTAAAATTTTTTTATTTTTTATTTTTTATTTAAAAATTTTTATTTTGAATTTTTTTATAAAAAGATTTATTTAAAAGATGAGAGGGTACACCTAGGCCTCCTAACCCGGTCTTATGAAATCTCGATTGATAGAATTGCCCCCAGGTAAGGGTAGGATTACTTAATGAACCCGTTTGGAAGATCCTTGCCTAGAACAGTCAAGCTGTCTCCACACTCTAGACAAGGCTTTTCTTGAATCAACCGTGATCAAAGAACGCAGTTGGTTTTTACCTTAGTGGTCTATGTCTTTTTTTTTTAGATACCAAATAGACTCATCGAAGAGAAATGATGGCCCAAGCCCTTAGTTGAACAAGCTCAACATTTCTGTAAGCACGATGAACGATAGGAGAGGATCAAGGTTTCTCAATTTTGAATCTAAAATAAGAAATCTGATTGTTTTTTAGATCTCTAATGAACTCATCGAAGAGAAACGATGGCCCAAATCCTTTGTCGAACATGCTCAACATTTCTGCAAGCACGATGAACGATAGGAAAGGATCAAGGCTTCTCAATTTTGAATCCAAACTGAAAGATCTGATTTTTTATTGTTTATTTTTTATTTTTTATTTTTAGATCTCTAATGAACTCATCGAAGAGAAACGATGGCCCAAAACCTTAGTCGAACAGGCTCAGCATTTCTGCAAGCACGATGAACAATAGGAGAGGATCAAGGTTTCTCAATTTTGAAACCAAACTGAAAAATATGATTTTTTTATTTTTAGTTTTTTATTTATTTATTTTTAGATCTCTAATGAACTCATCGAAGAGAAACGATGGCCCAAAACCTTAGTCGATTAGGCTCAATATTTCTGCAAGCATGATGAACGATAGGAAAGGATCAAGGTTTCTCAATTTTGAATCCAAACTGAAAATCTGATTTTTTGATTCTTTATTTTTTTTATATCTCTAATGAACTCTTCGAAGAGAAACGATCGCCCAAAACCTTAGTCGAATAGGCTCAACATTTCTGCAAGCACGATGAATGATAAAAAAGGATCAAGATTTCTCAATTTTGAATCCAAACTGAAAAATCTGATTTTTTGACTTTTTTTTGAGATCTCTAATGAACTCATCGAAGAGAAACGATGGCCCAAAACCTTAGTCGAACAGGCTCAACATTTCTGCAAGCACGACGAACGATAGGAGAGGATCCAGGTTTCTCAATTTTGAATCCAAACTGAGAAATCTGATTTTTTGATTTTTTTTTTAAAAGAGAAAGTGTGGAAATAACTTCAAAGAATTAGAAATTTCCAAAAAATCTCATCTCATTTTTTTTTTAGATGCGGAATCCAACATAGGCCACCAATTAGAAAGTAGCCAAGGAATCCAGAAAAGAAGTATAAGCATAGAGCAAAAGATATGAAATGAAAATATTTCGTTTCTAGCATTGTGTTCTCAAATGAACGAGTCCCACCGGGTGTGCCAGCTTGATGGACCGTGCATTCATGCTCGGTGCTACCGAGGTCGGCGAACGTGGGAGTCCATTGGGTACGACCCTTTCGCGCCTAGGGGGCAGAAGCGGGCATCAACATTTTTTTGTGTGGGTGTGCCAGATTTTCTATTTTACTTTGAATTGCAAGTGGTGATCCGGAGATTGACCTTCGCAAGTAAAAGGAAATCAACTTCTTTCAAGTTTTCCATTGCACATATATTTAAGAAAAGGCGATTTTTTTTGCATTTATAGCCGATTTTTGGCTTTTATAACCGATTTTGGTGTTTATAGCCGATTTTGGCATTTATAACCGATTTACAATTCTTATCAATAATGAAAGACAAGAGTTGTGATTTTTGTCTCTTTTAAAAAAATACAAACTACAATGAAAAGCAAGAAAAGGAGGATCTAACTTCTCAGGAGATTGTGGGGGACTCGTTCACATTGACGGTCGCAAGCCATATGTGTACTTCGCCATCATCCATGTAGATGAGAACAGAGGATGCTCTTGATTCGCTTGGCTTGGCTATAACCTCAGACTTTTAGAGGACAAAGATCAAGAGGAGGTCCTATGTCCAACAAAAAGCTAAGTAGACGGGCTGAAAAGCCATGTCTAAGCCATTAGAGGCAGAAGGAGAAGGCATGGATCTTGGGGGGGTACCCCCCAAGGGACTTTTGTCACCTTGTAGTGGTGGCCGGTGCAGAACTTTCGCAGAGTTTTCTCTGTTTCTTTCTCTTAGATTTTTTATACCCTTTTTTTATCTGGGATCTGATGTCTTTTCCGCTCTTTTTTCGATCTCTGTGATTTTTCCGATCTGGATTTCTTTGTAGTGTTCTCCTATTTATAGGCTCTTTGTAGCCATTTAGGAGAGTTTATGGGCTTTAATTGTCATTGGGAGGAGTTACAAGTTTTAATTTATTTATTTTGTAACTCCTTTTTCTTGGCTTCTGATTGGCCGGTGGAGTTGAGGGCATTTAATCGCCTTTAATCACCATGGTGGGAGGAGTTTCATGGGTTAAATGCCATGAATCAATTAACTTGTGACTCCCGGATGCTTGCTTCTGATTGGGCCATCCAAAGAAATGAATTAATGATTGCAATAAAACTAGTCAATTAATCGCATTAAGTGGTCGCCGAGCAGTTGAAGAGTCGCAGGCCGTGCCGCTTCTTTTGGGATTCTTCTGGCGATGATCATCGATGGATCTTCATGTAGATCGACATTGGATGACAACGTAACTTCAGGTATTTGTTGCCAACACCGTGTCGGTGCCATCTGTCCTGTCATTTCTCGATCGGTTAGGTAGAAAGCACACTTTTTTGGTTGATCGATTGGCGATTAATGTTGATTTTGATACTTTTGACGATTGACCCGTGATTTTGACGAATGTCAAAAGATTTGGTGTCTCAAAAGTATGACTTTTGGAAAATTGTAGGAGTCGGAAGCTTCGAATCGTAAAAAATGACGAAAAACGGGCCTTTCGGGACCAACCCGGTGATTCCGGGCTCCATTGTCGCAGGCGACCATGGGCCAGGGTCGCAGGGGTCTGCGACCCTGGGGAGATTTCCCCCCTTTTGTCCCGTTTTGCGGCCGTTTTTGATGTTTTTCGATTCTTTCTTCTTCTATATTTTTTGGTGACATTTTTGCTCATTTATTGGCCTGATTTCCCTGTAGAAAAATTGATGAGAATCCTTGTATTTTGGATTGCAAAGTTTCCGATTTTCCGAGAAAGCCGAAGACTTTGTCGAACAGAGCTGCCGATTTTCCGTCAGAAGCTGAAACTAGGCCAAACGATGTCGGAATGACCTGGAGTTTGAGGTGAAGCCACCTGAGCAATAAATAAGACCAACCATAGGTTTTTGTTTGAGTTTTGAAGCTGTTTGGGGTCCTATCGCCAATACACTTTTTTTTTGTCGTGATGAAGATGTCGCGGTTTGTTGTGCGGTCAACCGATGTCCGATTGACTTGAAATTTGATAGGGAACCTATTGGAGTCATTTTAAGATGATCCATAGGCTCTGTCTTGGAAACCATGGTCCCGAGGAGCTTCGCCGCCTGATGGACTGCGCTCCTATGCCTGGTCCTACCGAGGTCGGCGGACGTGGGAGTCCGTTGGGTCCGACCCTTTCGTAACCGGGGGGCAGGGGCGTGCATCAACATTTCTTTTGTGTGGGTGCGCCAGATTTTCTATTTTTACATGGAATTGCAAGTGTTGATCCGGAGATCAACTTTCGCAAGTAAAAAGGAAATCAACTTCTTTCAAGTTTTCCATTGCACATATATTTAAGAAAAGAGACGTTTTCTTGATTTGCCGTGAAAGGCGATTTTTTTGGCATTTATAGCCGATTTTTGGCGTTTATAGCCGATTTTGGCGTTTATAGCCGATTTACAATCCTTATCAATAATGAAAGACAAGAGTTGTGATTTTTGTCTATTTTAAAAAAATACAAACTACAATGAAAAGCAAGAAAAGGAGGATCTAACTTCTCAGGAGATTGTGGGGGACCCGTTCAGATTGATAGTCGCAAGCCATATGTGGACTTCGCCATCATCCATGCAGATGAGAACAGAGGATGCTATTGATTCGCTTGGCTTGGCTATAACCTCAGGTTTTTAGAGGACAAATACCAAAAGGAGGTCCTATGTCCAATAAAAAGCCGAGTAGATGGGCTGAAAAGCCACGTCTAAGCCATTTGGAGGCAGAAGGAAAAGGCAAGGACCTTTGGGGGGTACCCCCCAAGGTACTTTTGTCACCTTGTAGCGGTGGTCGGTGTAGAACTTCCACAGAGTTTTCTCTCTTTCTTTCTCTGAATTTCTGTGCTTTTTTCTGATCTGGGATCTGTCTCGTTTTTCCGATCTCTGTGATTTTTCCGATCTGGAATTCTTTGGAATGCTCTCCTATTTATAGGCTTTTAGGTAGCCATTTAGGAGGGTTTATGAGACTTAATTGTCATAAAGCTACATAAAAGGAGGAGTTACAAGATTGAATTCTTTAGTTTGTAACTCCTTTTTCTTGGCTTCCGATTGGCCGGAGGAGATTGAGGGCATTTAATTGCCTTTAATCGCCATGATGGGAGGAGTTTCATGGGTTAAATGCCATGAATCTCTTGACTTGTAACTCTCGGATGCTTGCTTCTGATTGGTCCGTCCAAAGAAATGGATTAATGACTGTAATAAAGCTAGTCAATTAATCGCATTAAGTGGTCGCCGAGCAGTTGAAGAGTCGCAGGCCGTGCCGTGTCTTTTGGGATTCTTCTGGCGATGATCATCGATGGATCTTCATGTAGATCGACATCGGATGACCATGTAACTTCAGGTGTTGGTTGCCAATAGCGGGTCGGTACCATCTGTCCTGTTGATTTCTCGTTCGGTCGGGTAGAAAGCACACTTTTTTTTGGTTGACCGGGTGGCGATCAATGTTGTTTTCGATACTCTTGATGATTAACCCATGTTTTTGACGGATGTCAGAGGATTTGGTGTCTCAAAAGTATGAGTTTTGGAAAATACAAGAGGCCAGACGGGGTTTCCGGGGCCCACCGTGCGATCCCGGGCCCCAGGGTCGCAGGGGTCTGCGACCCTGGGGGGGGGGTTTTCCCCCTTTTGTCCCGCTTTTTGTCCGTTTTTGCTATTTTTTTATTCTTTTTTCTTCTGTATTTTTCCTTGACATTCTTGATCATTTATTAGCCTGATTTCCCTGTAAAAAATCTGATGAGAATCCTTGCATTTATTTTGCAAAGTTTCCAATTTTCCGAGAAAGCCAAAGACTTTGTTGCGTAGAGTTGCCGATTTTCCGTCAGAAGCTGAAACTGGGTCAAACGATGTCGGAATGACCTGAAATTTGAGGTGAAGCCTCCTGAGCAATAAATAAGACCAACCATAGGCTTTTGTTTGAGTTTTGAAGCCGTTTGGGGTCCTATCACTAGTAGACTTGCTTTTGTCGCGATGAAGATGTCGCGGTTTGATGTGTGGTCAACCGATGTCCGATTGACTTGAAATTTGACAGGGAACCTATTGGAGTCATTTTAAGATGATCCACAGGCTCTGTCTTGGAAACCATGGTCCTAGAGAGCTTTGCCGCCGAGAGGCCTGATTTGGCTTCCGAGCGTCAAAGTATGGTCAAATGTTGTCGAAATGACCTGAAATTTGATGTGTAGCCCTTTGTAAGCATTTTGAAGTCGTCCATGTTCTCTATCTGATGAGTGATGGCCTCGGTGGTTCTCGCCACCGAGAGGCTTGATTTAGCTGTTCGAGGGTTGATGTAGGGTCAAACGTTGTCGGTTTGACTCGGAACTTGACGTGGAGCCTTTTGGATGTATTTTGAGACCATTCATCGGCTCTGATCGAAGATTTACTATCTCTGATGCTTTCGCCGCCGGGAGCTCCTTTTCAGTTGCCGGAGAAGCGAAGTTAGGCCAAATGATTTTGTAATGGCCCGAAACTTCTTGTGTACTCCTCTTTTGGCTGTCTTGAAGGATCTTGTAGTTTTTGTTTGATTCTGACAAGATTTGATTTTTTAGAAGTAGCATTGCCTATTTATGGCAGGTTGCGACTTCATGTAGCTCTTTGGATCTTGAAGAGGCAAAGTGAAATTCTTGGTGTCAACAAATGCCCCCTCGAGGTACAGCGACGAGTTGCTTATCATTTGTAGTCGATGTGCCTCGAAGAGATTTGTGAAGGAGAGCCTGTGACTTGACCAAGAGTCTTTGAGCAGTCTTTTTTTTTTTGGTATTTGTAGCCTTTTGAGCTTCCAGGGGAATTTTATGGTAGTGAAAGGGATCACATACCATCTCGAGGCAAAGTTTTGAAGATGACATCAGGGATGTGGATTTGGCTTTTGTCCTTGTGACCTAACAGGCTGTATGTGGCAGGTTAGGGGGTCGGGTTTAGTTTTGACCGTGTGACCCAACAAGCTGTATGTGGAATGTTGGGGGATCAGTTTTGGTTTTGATCTTGTGACCTAACTGGCTGTATATGGCAAATTAGGGGACCAGGATTTGGTTTGATTTTTGTGGAATGTCAATTTCAAGATTTTGGCTCAATTTGGTATTTAAGGCTGGATGGTTTGATTTTTTGGAAGCTCATGGGGCTTGGAATTCTCTTTTGTATGGTTGAATCAACTCAAAACAGGCATGGAACATTTTTGTATGCTCTTGGTAAGAGGGATTTCTCTTTGACTAAAAGCCCAATTTTTTTTTTTTTTTTTGTGCCTAGGTGGTCAAACCTGGCTCATATGGGCTAACCGATGGGACCTTAAGCTTTTGAAATGGCTTAGATCTCCTATGGTGTCATTTTTGTAAAGAATATCCAAAAAATATCTCATTTGGATAGAGAATATCTAAGAATATCTTTACTTGGAGAGAATCTCTCATGTTCCCTTTATTTTGGGAGAGAATATCTCAAGATATCTTTCTTTTGGGAAAGAATCCTTCATTGATCCTATCTTTTGGGAGAAAATCTCTCATTGATTTCTTTTTGGGAGAGAATCCCTCAAGATATCTTTCTTTTGGGAAAGAATCCTTCTAATCTCTTTCTTTTGGTAAGGTTACTAATTAGTAACACTTACCTCTTTCTTCTTTCCTTCTTTGGTTTGCTCTCTTCTATAAAAGCAAGGAGGAGGTTGGATCTCTTGCTCTTATTGCTTTCTTTTGCAACAATCCCAAGAGGGCTTCAAGACCAAGAGTTATTCTTCTTCAAGATCTTCAAGACTTTTCTTCTTCTTCTCCATCAATGGCTTCAAGTAAGTTCCCTTTTTCAAGAAAACTCCATTGTAGGAAAAATAAAAGTTCTTTTTTTTTTGTTTCTTTCTTTTCTTCTTTTTTTTCTCCACGTGTTTTTTTCTTTTTTTTTACACGTGTTTTCCCTCTTTTTTTTTCGTGCTTTCTCTTTTTTTTTTGGGGGCCGTACGGACAGATCCGTACGGATCTGGCCCTACGGCCATGTGGCCTGTGGGCCGTCTTTTTTTTTTCTTTTCTTTTTTTTTTGTTTTCTTTCCCTCTTCTTTTTTTTTGAGAAAGTTTTCTTTTTTTTTTCTCATCATTGATAATGCATTTTTTTTCTTTTTTTTTACCAAGATGCTCATGCATGTATATTTTTGTAAATTGAATTGTAGCATGATGTGATAGCATACCTGAAAGTTTTCGCAAATTTGGGAATTTGGAGCTCGCAGCAATGTTGAGCCCTTCCTAATTTTGCGGAGACTTTGAGGTTTCGAAAGTTTGGAGTTTCGGAGCTCGCAGCAATGTTGTGCCCATCTTCAAGCTTTTTATTTCTTTCGGGATAATTCCTTTTCTTTGGAATTGCCCCGTCATCATGTCAAAATTTCGCCAGATTTTTTTTTTAGCGAGATTCTGTCGTTTTGATGTTTGATCTTTTTTTTTTCCATCATTTTCAGGTGGTTCCTCCAGAACGAACAAGGGTAAAGAGCCTGCTACAAGCATACCTCGTCGATCTGCTAGATCTTCTAATCCAGCCGTTTAGCAGGCCTTTGAGAAGGTCCAGTATGTTGAGAGAAATTTGGAAGAATGTGACTCCCTCAACAGAGATGAGATGAGGCAGTGACTGATCACTTTCAAGGGAGAGGAATTCTATAAGATCATGGTAAGCAGTCGTCCATGGGTGATGGAAGATCAGAGGGTTTTGCCCAAGCCTACCTTCTTCTTTGGTGATACAGTCCCTGATGACATAACATACCAGAGGAGATGTTTTCAGTTCTCTTTCACAACAGATGGTGAGAAGAAGACTGTTGTTACCCGGTCGACGTTTGATCGCACCGTCTCGATCAAGAGCCTTGCCCCCACGTGCTCTAAGAGGGAAGATCCTCCAAGCTGGGAGAGAACGACAAATGTAATCAAGACCGGGGTTTTTGTTGGCGGTTCTCCTGGATATACGGAGAGGTCACCTGTTGACATGGACCTGTTGATGCCATCCAGCGGCTACCGGGGTTCTGATTATCCGTCGGTCGATTTGAGACCGGTGGGCCTTCATGGGATTGGTGTATGCCCTAAAGCCCACTAACTGCACTCTCATCTTTTGTTACTGGATATTTACTGGTTATTTAATGGAATGACTCTGTCCTGCTTAAACATGTATATATGTATGGTTGTGTAAGGCCCATTGTTTATAGTAAATGAATTAGGTGTGTAGTGTCTACACACAGATAGGTCTAATTCATGGACACTGGAAATAACATATGTGTTCATAACTGAGAGATGGAGCTGGGCACTTCATCTTGGTATAAGTTATAATGAGAGACTCTCCTGAATTCAGGGTGACTTACCTAAGTCATGGGAGGGCTTTCCCGGATTTATCTCATTAGTGCATATGCAATGCATTGAACAGGACCATGGTAGGTGTGATCTCTAAAATAGTACTATCACAGAGAGAGATCAAGTCACCTCATGCTACTGAGTGACCAGTGCTCTTAATCTTGAGCATTTGTGGATGAACTGACGAAGTCAAGTTCTTGTGCTTTAATTCACTATGGGTGAGATTCTTTTCATGGGTCAACAGCTCTGTGTTTTAGGTACTCGGACTTGATCAGTTGGGATGTGCAGATGCAATAAAGAATCTATGCCATCTAATGATGGAATGATCGTCCCCTTAGAATTATCCGATTAATCATCAAAATCTAAGATCTTAGTATATGGATGTTCGATATGGATATTAAACTTGTGGGTCGCTCCCTGGACCAAGAGAATGATATCCGGATGTTGATTATGTTAAGGATATGAAGTTCTAAGGTTTAGATGTAATCGGGAAGGTTGATAGTACATGTGATAACCTGACTCGATGATGGATGTTACATAAAGGGGCATTCAGGTCATTACACTTAGTAGGTCGAAGACAACTGTCATTTTATGACGAGCTTATTATATTATATATTTGTTCCTCGAGTTCAACCATAACTCTTTAGAGGAATGAGTTAAGGTTAAAATGGTCTTTATGTTGCTATGGGTTTAGCATGGACATTTTGGTCATTTTGGGAGCCAATGGCAAATATGTCTTTTGGTCCCTTCTCTACTCACTTTCCAAGATTGGCATGGTTTCCTAAAATGTTTAGATAACATTTGGATGAATTATTTTAGTGGAAAAATAATTTTGAGTTTAAATTAAAATAGGTCTTTGTTGGCTTGCATGAATTTAATTCTAGATAAATTGTTTGTGGGCCATGGCGTGCATTATTATGTGGGACGTCCGTAATGGGATTTCCATGGGTGAGGTTTCCAATTTTGAGTAGGTCTCTCTACTTGGAAGGTTGGACTCCTCTTTGGATTAGTATTCCTATGAGAAAGTTTCCTTTTTGGATTAGGAACTTAAATTAGTTAGTGTTGTACAACTAGGATTACTAATTGCATGGGAAGTTCCTTAGTTTCCTTTCCTTAGTTTCCTTTTCTAATTAGAATGTTTCTAAAAGAAAATAAATCTTTAGATTATACTTTCCTTTTAGGACATCTTTGAGAATTAGGAGAGATAACTTTTTAGGAAAGCTATCCCAAAGTTTTCTATAAAAGGAAGCAAGCACTCCCTTGGACGTCCAACACTTAGAGCAGCATAGTCCCACACGTCCAGCCTTGTATTGCTTTTTTCTTCATTGAAGAGAGCTTTAGGTCTGAGATTTTTCCTTAGAAAAATAGTTCTCAATTCCTAGATTAAGATCCCACCATCTTAGCCAATCAGATTTGGAAGTGAGATAGAGAAGAAGATCAAAGGCAATACTACTGCAGAAAATTTAAGCAATTTGTTTGCTAGTTGCAAGTCTGAGTTCGGGCCTTTGGATCTATTTTTCCAGAGATTTGAAGTCTACAAATCTTCAAGGGTAATAGTCTTCTTCATTCTCCTTTAATTATACACTTGTTGGTCATGAATTCATGGAGTTCTTTTGCGATCACTATGGCTGATTTATGCTGCCCAAATCAGAGTTTTTAAAATCTGTCATGTTACAAATTAGCCATGAATGTCTTCCGCTAGTGATGTTCAGATCTGAATCGCAGTTTCTTTCAGTCCTTGGTATTTTCATTGGTGACGGCAGCAATTGGATAAAGCAATTTAGACTTCGTGACCGTTTCAATGCTGACTCCGAGTGGAAGTCGTGGACTGATCGCGTCCTGCTGATTGGTGGCGCCGTTTTGAAGGAAACCGGGATTTTTGATGCGGTCCGTGCCTTTGGGGAGACCGTGATCTTTTCCGACGAGGCCTTCATGGCTATGCTGGACTCATTCCTCCCACAAACCAATACCTTTATTGTGACGAATGGTGAGATTGGTTTCTCTTTGAAGGAGCTGAGCGCCATTAATGGATTGCCTATCCTTGGCAAACTCTATGAGGAGTTTATGCCGATTGACAGCGTCCTTGAGGGGCAGTCTGAGGAGTTCAGGCTTCTGTACTTTCAGCTCGTCCCCTTCTATGATTTTTTGAAGGAGAAGGAGGGTTTGAAAGTTAGATCCAGCAGTTGGAAGAGTTCTAGCTCTTCGTTCCCCAACTTTTTGACAGCAGGGAGTCTTCTGATAGTGTGACCCAAGAAGCTAGGGCCCAGGATCCAAGTTCGAAGAAGATCTTTGCATGCAAGAAGAGTTGAGAGATTTCTTTGCGAGTACAAACGCCATATGTGTCACGCCCCGAAACCGGGACCTGCAGCGAACCGATCTCGGGGTGCGAAATTTTGGAATAATTTGAAACTTTTTGTATAGTTCCCAAGATCCGCGTGAATGAGGATAATCACATCCCAACATAATCAGAGTGTATTTTTCGCGGAAGCTAACCAAGGTGTTACGACTCGGAATCCGTGGCCATCGGGTTCCGTGTCGTACGCAACCAATGTCATAAAGCCATCATAAACAGACTGGCATGAATCATAAATCACAACACACTGAGCTGGTAGTAACAAATCTATTATTTCCCATATTCGAATTACAATTAACAAGTGTCTTAATTACAAACCCAAAAGAAAAAGGCTGATAAAGCCATACAACAATATCCACTAAACAGAAATACTACCCCAACATTTGATATACGAACTCTGGTGCCAAACTTGACATCTAGATGATATCAACGGGCAGCCTCTCACGTCAGACCGGCGGTCCCACCGCCTCCTCTGATCAAACACCTACAAACAGAAAAGAGAAGGAACTGGCACCAAACAAAGAGGGTCAGACACGACGGTCTGGCAAGCAAATTAACAAATAATATGAACAAAAGAACATACATAAAACCTGACGAAATCATCGTAAAACCAAATGAAGAGTCTAAACAATAATGACCATAAAACATGCTAAATCAATCGAAAGTCCAAACATAAATATCAAGACGAATAAACGAGCAATCTCTAAAGCATAAATGTCTCGAAAAGATAACCACCTAAGTAAGGCATTTAATAATTAGAAATACATTTAAAAACTGAAGAGTAGAAACAATACGATAAAGGTCGATATCGTAAACATTAAACAAATTGAAGCATAGAAAGCATAACCGACAATAATCATAAACTAAAGTAATACGCGGATAAAACCTAGGCGACCACAAATAGCTAAATCCTCCTATCACCGAAGTAATAAGAGCAAACAAAGCGTAGCCACTAAACGTGGTACCAAACAAAGGATCAGAACCGTAGCCATAAAAATGGGACCGGCAAATCAAAAGTATCAGAACCGTAGCCATACAAATGGGACCGGCAGATAATTACCGTTGCCATGGTCGGTACAAACAGAATCCAAGCTGCAGCTGGCGAACAAAGTAAAGATCCCAAGCCGGGTGATCAGCCCGACAAGGTGACCTAAGCCTAGTGGTGCCTTTAGTTTTCAAACTCAAACAGATACAAATCTAACATAATACTAATCCCTTTGGCTCAGGGGCTCGCACCACATAGCTCTGGCCCCGTCTTGCCTCGGGGTTTGTTTTCAAAATACTAATCTTAACAAATAATGGTCTCATCGAAGAAATCCCAAATGTGACAAACATAATTCAATCTCTTTTCAAATCGGATCGGAGAAAACGTACGAATAACTCGGGTAAACCGTTCAAATACGCATCAAGGTGATTTGTATAAAATCATACGGTCAATCCTTTCGAACGTGGAAAGCCACATGATTTTATAACAAATCATCGATGCTATTTGAATTAGTTCACCAAAGAATGCAAATATGAAATACAAATACAAATACATGATCTGACTTGAAATGGAATGGATAGTGGAGAATGACCTAATGACCTACCAAGGAACCATCTCAATGCACATTTAACCTTTAAACATTAATTAATAAAAAGTGCGTTTGATGCCAATGAAAATCCATAATATTTAAATGATAAAGTGCGCATTAAGACCCAACGGTTCCCGGTAATTCCACATACATTCATTCTCACAGTGATCCCATTCCCATTTCACGGACTTCCAAACATCACAAGAAATCCCAAATCTCTTTAAAACAGGCCTATAGTTGGCCTTAAACTGAGCCCAAAACAATCCTTAATAGCAATCCAAAACTGACCTTGAACAGGCCCACGAACCAAGTTTCAAAATAGTTCAAAACTAAACCTTGAATGGCTCATAAAACAAATCTTGAAAATCAGTCCAAACTAATCTTTGAATGGCTCATAAAACAATCTTAAAAATCAGTCCAAACTAATCTTTGAATGGCTCATAAAACATATGTTTAAAACAACCCAAAACTGAACTTGAATTGCCCACAAAACAAGTCTTAAAACAGTCCACAACTGATCTTAAAAACGACCCAAAACTGGTTTGAATCAGGCCCACAAACTGATTTTTAAACAGCCCAGAAACTGATTTTTTTTATCAGGCCCAAGGAACAACTTTTAAAACCAATCCATACTAACTATAAAACAGGCCAACCAACCAAGTTCTAAAACAGTCCACTAACAGGCCCTAAACTGACACAACATCAGGTCTTGAAATGGTCCAAGGACTGACCTGAATCAGGCCCAAGAAAGCCCCAAACAATCTGGCCCACAAACAATCCAAATTCGGGCCCAAACCCGAGCCCAAACTGAACTGGGATCGCTCGAGCGGACCCAGGCCCGCTCGAGCGGACCCAGGCCCGCTCGAGCGGACCCAGACAGAAGCTGGGTCGCTCGAGCGACCCAGTGGGTCGCTCGAGCGGACCCAGACAGTGCCTGGTCCGCTCGAGCGACCCAGTGGGTCGCTCGAGCGGACTGGGCCTGCCCAGTCCGGCCCGAGTGCAGAAAACTCCATCTCTTTGCATTTTTTTCTGATTTTTTCTTGATTCTTTTGCTTCCTTTTCTTTCATACTAATTTCCATGATTGGTTGGGCCCTTCCTTGACCTTCCAAACTCATCAAAACCATCCATTTCACCAACCCAATTAACCAAACAATCACTCTTTAAAACAAAGTTTCTCCCCATTTCTTGGAACCCAATTCCTAACACATGAAAATCAAGTTTTCTACATAACCAAGATGCAAGCCACTTCCAACACATTGTAAGACCATACATAAATGGAAATCCACACAATATAGTTTCATTTAATCAAAGTAAAACCATGATCCAAAAAAATTAAATTCTAAGAAGAAGAAGCCATGAAATGAAATCAAATAAGACACATCATCATATTAGTTGTAGAATTCACTTGCCTTGAGTCAAGAGAAGATGAAAGACACTCTATGAAAGTCCTCTAATGGCCTCAAGCTTCCAAAATTTCGAAATCCCCAAATAGCTCAAGAGAACCCTAAAAATCCAATCCATTGAAAACCTCCATGAAAACCCATTGCATGTATGACAAAACCCTTCAAAATGGTTTGAAAAACAAGAATCTCATGAAAGGAAAGACATTGCAAACCTTTGGGGGTCCCAAACAAGAAGAAGAGCTTGAAAGATGGGTCTTCTCTAGCTCAAACATCTCAAAAATGGTATCTAGGGGAAGCTTGGAAGATGGGGAAGAAGAAGGGGAGGCTCCAATCTCCATTTAGCATCAAGGGAGGAGGGATACATGAGGAGAGAGAAAGGGGGCTGGGGGAAACCCTAATCCCTCTTCGTTGCAGGAAATGAGAGAAAGAATGGGGGAGACAAGAGACCCAATGGGGTTTTATAGAACAAATGGGCTGGGCCCCATGGGCCCCAAGCTTACCAAAGCTAAAACTAAGGTTTGCGGGTCCCGAATGAAAACGACGAAGAAGACAAAAACGATCGGCGAAATATCTAGTTTCCGAAAAGTATAATTTCCCCAATTTCTGGAATTTTCGAAATTCATGGACAGATTTAGGGTGAAAAGTCAGTTTTGCCCTTTTTCTCGAAAAACGCATTTTCTGCTCATCAAATCAAAATGGTTAAAATATGAAAGTTGTTAAACTTCATCAAATGAGTCGAAATACACCAAATCCAGAATTTTTAGAAACCCGAAGTAATTTCCCATAAAAATACAAATCCTAAGGACCGGGTCAAACTAAAGTCAACGGTCTACAAAATCTCCAAGGCAAGGAAAAATCCGGTCAAACTCAAATACGCGGTCAAACTAAATCAAATCTCGCTTAAAAAGTTAAACCACGATTAAAACAATGCTAAACAAAAGGATTAGGGTCGGGATCTTACAATATGTCCTGACTTTGCACTGCAGAGAGATCTCGATATTTACCTCACTTATTGGCTTGGTGAGGCTATTTTTGCTGGAGGAGATGGAACGCACATCAGGCCGCATTGTAATTTTTCGGCTTGTTAGATGGCGTTTGGAGAGCAGCTTGCTTTGGTGCCAGCTCTTTACTCCTACCTATCTACTGAACTGTAGGCTGCTGCTTTTTTGGTTCGGCTTGTGCTTCCCATGAATAGGGTATTTTCAGCCCACATCTTTTATTCATGGTACGTGTACCACTGTCCTGGCTTCCACCGGCTGGGTGCTGCACAGGATGATGATCCTCTGATGATTCGACTGGCTAAGGGCAAAGCCGTGTCCGAATCACTTTTGTTTGCCCGCATGAGGATCCGACGATTCAGGGACGTCGAGATGGGTCAGTCTTCAGTGAAGCTTTCTCCGGAGTTGCGGAAGAAGGCTTTTGATTTTGGTGCCTCCCGAGACTCTACCAGGGCGGGGTCGGGAAGGCATTAATCCTTGACGAATGCAGAGAGAGAGTAGCTTTTCAGCATACGTGTCGGCACGATGGTGTACCGCAGACATCTTTTCGTCGACTTCCAGCCGTATGTACCCTCTCGCTTTGCTTTGCAGCTGGGCTTTTCTCAAGGCGTTATTAGAGCGCCTTCAAGCATGGTGAAGCGCTTTGGAGGTTACAGGATGGGAGAAATGCATGGGCTTTCTATAGTACTGAAGACACTACAGCCATGATCTCTTATCCTGTGTTGTTGACTTCCCAGACTGCCGGCTTTGCGAAGTGGTTCGCAGAGATCTTTTCGGCATATCGGGGGCTTTCCAAGAAGGAGCTTGATGTGAAGCTAGCATCTGGAAAGGGCCTTGGAAAGTCGGATGTCGTCCGGCGAGAGGAAGTTTGGGCCTTCCTTTTTGGAGAGAAGCACAAGATTGGCTTTCTCGGTGACCAGGGCGTCATTGGTTCTGAAGCTGTTCGAGAAATACCTGATGAGGCTTTAGAGCAGCTAGAACAGGAGGAAGCCAAACTTGGTGCTTAGATGCAAGCAGCACAGAGGCAAGCTTCCATGGAGTCTACTGGCAAGAGTAGACCATCCAGTGAGGAGTCAAGTGGGAAACCTGACTCTGACAGCGGGGCAGGTTCCTCTAAGAAGCGAGCCCGCAGGAGTAAGAGGAGGAGGAGTCATCATCGCAGCAAGGCGCAGCATGAGGACTCTCCTGACTTGGAAGTTCCTCTTACTATCAATGAGGATGTGCCAGTGGATGCTGACGAGCCTCCAGAGAAGAGAAGCCGAGAAGAAGAGACCGTCGGTGAAGGTATGATTCTTCCTTTTTCTCCTTCCATTTCTTTTCATGGGATTTTCCCATGTTCTGATTTGCTTCTTGTTTCTGCCTTTTTTTTTTTTAGCAGAGGAAGACTTGGTGATGCCTGAGGTTCCAGTCGATGAGGTGGTGATAGATCCTGTCGGGGCACCTGAAGAAGAACCAAGGGACTCTGGAGTGAATCCAGAGTCTCCAATTGGTATGACTTCTTTTGCTTTCTTTTTTTTTGTGTCTGTGACTTGGTTTGCTAACATTTTTTTTTGCCAGCTGACTTGCCACAGGATTCCAATGACTCTGAACCATCGATGGAGGCAGATGTTGATGATGCTTCCGACGAGTTCATGGAGGAAGAGAGTCTTCCGCCAGTCGTCAAAGAAGGTATTTTATAGTAATAACCCCGATAATGATTTTCAAACAGGATTATATTCATACCTTTTTGTGTTTCTTTGGCAGGTTTTGAAGTGACAGAGGAGAGTCCGTCGCTTCCTTCAGAACCAGAACAAGGGATGCCAGAGGTTCATCCAGAGGTAGAGACTCCAGGGACCAGTTCTGACAATGTTGAGGAGATACCTCGTGCTGAGATTCCTTCCCAAGCAGGAGGAGCTTCAACTGGAAAGAGTTCTTTTGTTACTCTTCCAACAGGTGATGACATGAGCAGCCGACCAACGGAGTTGGGCGAATCTTCAGCTGGGCCATCTCTTCTTTTTGTGAAGAAGGTGGTGGTGCGAGTTCTGAGCTCTTGGATTGAGACTCTGCTTTCTGGGCACTTAGATGCCGGATTTAGGATGATCCAGCATGTGCGTGAGATTCTCGGTGATGCCGAAGAGGCTGGTCTGGATGTCACAAGTGCCAGGGCGATCGTTCATAGGATCATTGAGTTGGGTGAAAGGTGGTTTGAGACCATGGGTTTTCCTGACGACCCTTCAAGGAGATGTTCCTGGACCCTGCGGATAAGGCTCAGTCTAACCTGGATGAGGCTATAGAAAGCAGGAAGCAGGTAGTCCGAGAGAAGAACTTAGAAGAGCTAAACATCATTGGGCTGACACATGACCTTAACATCCTTGATAGGGAGGTCGATGAGGCCAGAAACGTCTTGAGCATCTGCAAGCATAAGTCGTTGCCAAGTGGACTGCAATAACAGAGGCTCGTGACAGGGAGAGTGCTCTGATTCGCCAGGTTGCAGATGCCAATCGAGTTCTTAAAAGGAAGTCTGAAGAGAACAAACAATGGCAAACTGCTCGGGGGAAGCTTCCCGGTGCGAAAGAAGGGTTACAGCCCACTCCAGCATCTCATGGCAAATTCCTGAAGAAGCGTGCCTTGGAATCCCTGACGGCTGAGGCCAAAAGTTTGCTTAAGGAGCTGAACTCTTGGCTGGAGACCATTTTTTATTGAGCTCCTATTTTTTTTAACAGAAACCATCCTTCTCTTTTTTTTTAGTACCACTTGTATTTTTGGTACTTTTCTCTTCTTTTTTTTTGTAGTGTTTGTGAACACTTTCTTTATTTTTGGTACCACATGTATTTTTTTTGTACTTCTTTTTTTGCTATCCCTACGCTCACTTGAATCTTTTTGTGATAAAAGTAATTGCTAAATGGGATGCCCCCCCCTTTTTTTTTGTTTTCCCTATGCTTACTTAAATCTTTTTGTGACAAAAGTAATTGCTAAATGGGATTTGATCAAAAGATTGTCATTTTGTGAAAATCTTTTGTCAAATGATTGTTTTGGCATGGAAGCCAAATTTTTATTTGTGGCATGGAAGCCGATTTTGGCATGAGAGCCGGCTTTTTTGTGGCATTGATAGCTGAGTTTTTTTTTTTTTTTTTTGGCATCTATAGCCGGTTTTTGGTGGCATTGATAGCCGAGTTTGTGGCATTGATAGCCGGGTTTTTTGAAAGCCAATTTTTTTTGTTTGTGGCATTGCTAGCCGGTTTTGTTTTGTGGCATTAATACCCGGTTTGTGGCATTTATAGCCTATTTTGGTGGCATTTATAGCCGGTTTGTGGCATTTATAGCCGGTTTGGTTTTCAAAAATGCAAGTATCGACTAAAAGTCGCCTCCCTGCTGAATGTTCTTGCAAGTATCGATGGAATGTCACATCCTTGCTCATTCGATTGCTAGTATCGATGGAATGTCGCATCCTCGCAGATTTGGGTGTAAGTATCGATGGAATGTCGCATCCTTGCTTTTCAAAAATTTTGGTTTTGCGGGTACTGACTTGATGTCGTTTCCCCAAGATTTTTGAAATTTGTGGTTTTCTCGAACCTTTGGGTTATGGATATCAACTGAAATGTTGCGTTTCCATGGTTTTTCTTTTAGGTTTTTTCGAAACATTTGAAATTTGGGTTGTGGATATCAACTGAAATGTTGCGTCTCCACGGTTTTTTAGGTTTTTTCGAACCTTTGAAATTTGGGTTGTGGATATCAACTAAAATGTTGCATCTCCACGGTTTTGGATTTTGCAAGTATCGACGAAATGTTGCTTCCCTGCAATTTTGGAAGTGTCAAATATGGTTCGTATGCTTCCGATTTGTGCGAGTATCGACTAAGCGTCGCTTCCCCGCGGTTTTTTTTTTTTTTGAAAAACCTTTTTTTTTTGTTTAAAGACACGAGGGTCATAAGTTTTGACCTAAAACCATTTGGCGCTAAAAGGCAGGGTGGACTAGGGTGGAAATCCCTGAATCCAGATTTTGTTTCAAACCATGAATTTTGGGTTCAAGGGTTTGAAAATTTTGGTCAACTTAAGGAAAGGTTCCTAAACTTGGAATTTTTTTCTTTTTTTTTAAACAATGAAACGATGAAAGTAAGCATTGTTTAAATTTCTAGAAATTTCAACATTTGATATGAAAATTCTAAAAAAAGGTGGGTTTAGCGAGCGTGTACCTGGAAATCGGTTTTGGCCGTACAGGCATTGCTCTTACCCAGTTGGGTAAGTCTTCAAGGGTAGTACCGCTTTAAGAACTTGCCGTTGATGGGCAGCATACATCTGTCACCTTCCATGTTTAGGAGTGTGTATGCGCCGGTGGAGAAAACCTTGTCGATGACGTAGGGTCCTTCCCATTTTGGCTCAAATTTGCCTTTGGACTTGTGAGCGAAGACCATTGTTCTTTTTACCGCAAGGACCAAGTCACCCTTTTTGTAGGCGCGTTGCCTGACCTTTTTGTCGAAAGATCCTGCCATGCGTGCTTGGTAAAGTTCAATGCTTTGTTGAGCTTCGAGCCGTCTCTCATCGAGATTGTCCAGCTCAAGGAGTCGCAACTTGACATTGCTTTCTTGAGTCATGTCATTTTGCAAGGATACCCTCAAGGAAGGAATTTGTACTTCCAAGGGCACGACAGCTTCGCATCTATAGACCAAGGAGAATGGTGTGCTATGGGTTGGTCCTCGAACGGTGGTTCGATAGGCCCACAAAGCTTCAGACATTTTGTCACTCCAGTCTCTTTTGGGACTAGAGACCATTTTTTTGAGGATTTTGCAGAGTGTCTTGTTGAAAGCTTCTGCTAACCCGTTTGCTGCCGGATTGTATGGAGTCGAAGGACAGCTTTGGATTTTGTATTTGTCGCAGAACCTGTAGAATCGATGATCCTGGAATTATGGTCCGTTATCATGGACGAATCTTTGGGTATGGCGAAACGACAAATGATGTTGGTGCGCAGGAACTGAAGGACTGATGAGGTCTTCATTTCGTTGAATGCACATGCTTCTGACCACTTGGAAAAATAATCCGTAGTGGCGAAGATGAAGCAATGACCTTTGCTTGAAGGGGGAGAAATAGGACCTATAATGTCCATACCCCAGGCTTCGAAAGGCCATGAAATCGCTGTAGGATGCAGCCATTCTGGAGGCATGTGAATGTAATCTCCATGAACTTGGCATCGTTGGCAGCGCTTAGCAAATTGTATTGCGTCAGCTACCATGGTAGGCCAGTAATATCCTAACCTTTTTATCTGATCATAGAGCTTGGGACCAGCCTGATGAGCTCCACAAAGACCAACAAGAACTTCTTTGAGTGTTTCTTCGGCCTCTTGTTGTGACAAGCAGCGTAGAAGTACTCCGTTGAAGGATTTCCTATAAAGGATTTTTGAAGGAATATCCAAATGAAAGCTTGGGGTTCGCCTTTGGATGCTTACCCGTTCTTTTGGATCTTCAGGTAGGATTCCGAACATAATGTAATCAATGAACGGATCCCTCCAGTCGCCGATTGAAGTTTGAAGGATTGAAATCCGACTTCCAACCACTTGGTGGCATTCAGCAACAGCTTGGTGTGTGTTAAGAGGAGGAAGGATTCTTCTTTCGCACACTGTGATTTGCATGTTTTCCCCTTCTTGGATTGCCATGGATGCGGCAAGTCCAGCTAGGGCATCTGCACGTATGTTTTCACCTCTACGAATGTGGGTGATCTGACAGATGTCAAACTTTTGTAGAAGTGATTGTGCCTTGTTGTAGTAAGGCAGCAAATTTGGCTTCCTGACTTCAAATTTCTAATTCATCTAGTTGACGATCAGTTGAGAGTCTCCAAAGACTTCCAGCATGGTGATACCGGATTCGATGGCGAGTTCCAATCTTAGGATCAGAGCTTGATATTCAGCTGCATTGTTTGTGCATGGTTCCAGTAGCGAGAAAGCGTGTGGAATCATGTATTTGTCGGGGCTAACAAAGAGGATGCCAACTGCCGAGATCATGTGTCTTTTTTGATTTTTCCTGGTTGCACCGTCAAAGTACATGTCCCAAGAAGCACTTTTGCGAGAAAGTCTCCACATTGTAGACTGGTTCGTCTGGGAGATCATCTCTGAGCGGAGAATCTTTAGGCAATGGATGCTCTGCGAGGAAGTCCGCTAGAGCTTGCCCTTTGATTGCCTACCTAATATCAAATTGTGACAGAAGGATGGACCATTTTGCCAGTCGAGCATTGAGAGAACCTGCCTTTGTGACAAGGACCTTCAAGAGGTTGACTCTCGAGACCAGGTATACTGCGTTGGAAAGCAAGTAGTGACGCAGCTTTTGTACGGCGAACATCACTGCAAGACATTCTTTTTTGACTGGAGAGTAGCAATGCTCTGCACCTACTAGCATGCGGCTGAGGTAATATAGAGCTGCTTCTTTTCTTTGATCATTTTCTTGTGCAAGCAGAGCTCCCAAAGAGTGATCAAGGGCTCTTGTGTACAAGATGAATGGTTTTCCAGTGGTAGGAGCAGCTAACACTGGAGGTTTTGTCAGGTATGACTTGATGTCTTAGAAATCAGCTTCACAGTCAGCATCCCAGACAAAGTTTACAACTTTTTTCATCAACTGGGAGAATGGACGACATTTCCCCGAAAGATTGGAGATGAACCGTCTGATGTAGGCCAATTACCCTTGAAGCCCTTTGAGTTCTCTCAAGGTTCTTGGAGAGGGCATTTCTAGAATGGCTTTGACTTTTATAGGGTCAAGCTCTATTCCAGCTTTCCGAACTAAGAATCCGAGGAACTTACCCGACGAGACGCTGAAAAAGCATTTCAAAGAATTCATCCGCAGTTTGTGTTTGCGAAGCCAGAGGAAGACTTCTCGAAGGTCTTCAAGATGATCTTCTTTTCTTTTGCTTTTGATGGCGAGGTCATCAACGTAACATTGAACCGTCTTGTGCTGCATATCTTGGAATATTTTCATCATAGCCCTCTAATATGTGGCACCAGCATTTTTCAGACCAAATGGCATGACAGTGTAACAATACACGCCAAATGGGGTCCAAAAAGATGTATGTTTTTCATCTTCAGGATGCACCTTTATCTGATTGTAGCCAGAGAAACCATCCATGAATGTCATTCGCTCGAATCCACAGGTATTATCAATCATTACCTCTGGTATGGGGAGCGGAAATTCATCTTTTGGGCATGCGCCATTCAGGTCTCTATAGTCAATACAAACCCTGATCTGCCCATTTTTCTTTGTCACGGGGACAATGTTGGCCAACCATTCAGGATGTTGTTCCTCACGGATGAAGCCGACGCTTTTGAGTTTTTGAACTTCTTGTTCAATTTTATCCATCACATCTGGACGAAATCTTCTTTGGCCTTGCTTGACAGGCTTGATGTCTTCTTGAAGATTGAGTTTGTGAACCGCTATTTTGGGGTCTAAGCTAGGCATTTCAGCATAAGACCATGCAAAGCAATCAACGAACTTACGAAGAAAGGCGATATACTCAGGTAACTCATCATCCTTTATATTCTTGCTTATGAATACAGGACGTGGGTTTTCTGGTGTTCCCAAGTCTATCTTTTGAACAGGATCTTCTATTGGAAGGTTCGAAGGTGGTTCCTCCACAATATTTTCGGAGGCTTCCAGCTCAACGAAACCTTCTGGGGCTTCAAAGGCATTTCCAGACCAAGGTTTTGTTCCTTTCCACGGGTCTTCTTGATCGGTAATTTTCCCAAGGCTTGCTATGAGATGATCCCAATCGCCTGTTGAAACCGGGTCGAAGTAGGCTACTTCTTTTGGAGATGAGGGTTCTTCTGGGTCAGAAGACCACACGTCTGTGCCATCGAACAACTCCTCTTCATTTTCAGAGAAATCGTGCCAATTAGATGAGCTTCCTGGATCTTTGTCAGGTGACTCATCAAAGAGATTTCCAGGGAGATCGATGTCTTCATGGACTTGAGATGTTGAGGCTTGGTCAGTATATTGACTTTTAAGCCTTTGTGTCAACTGTCTCAGGGGAGTGTCGGGATCATACCCTAACCCGTGTGAAGACTTTTCTACATAGCCGTAGAGTCTCTAATCTTCCAGCTGGCTTTTGGTCAAGACGGGCCCCAATGGTGTGAGAATACCGTGGCCTTCTCCCAAACCGACTGGGTTTTGAGCGCCATAGCCCATTTTCTTCATAATAGCTTGTGCCAAAAAACTATATAAGGATAGTTGAGGCATACCTTTATTTTGGAAAGGTTCAAGCATAGAGTTTGATGAAGATGCATCCGATCTATGGAAGAAGATCGGCTTTTCCTTTGCTGAAGTTTCTGGAACAACGAAGGAAGCTGACGTAGGATCTTCTATGTCAGAAGTTGTCTCCATTGGAATAAGAGCAGGCTGAACATGCTGAGTGTTAGCTTGGCTTGATGATATGTCGTCTTCTAGCTCTGAATCCGAATTCGTGTCTTGCATGATAGACACGAAAGAGACAACAAATTTGCCCCTAGGCTTTTGCTTTGCCTTTTCACTTTAGTTGTGATGACCAAAGGCTTTGAAGGTATGAGGGAGATGATGAAGGGAGTTTGAATGCTCTCTTCGGATTTACCGGATGGTTTGTTTTCTTCCGGTGATTGTTGAGGAACCTTGCCTTTATCTTTCTGGGGATTTTCGGCAAAGGGTGCTATGTGCTTCTCCTCTTCTTCTTTTTCACCTTCATACATCTGTGAGTCTGCAAAGTGGACTTCTTTACCTTTGAAGGGTTTTTTGTCCGTAAAGACTCGATGTATCATGCCGTCGTCGCCAACAAACTTGATGCATTGATGTAGAGTTGAAGGGACAACACCATTCTCATGGATCCAAGGGCGTCCGAGAAGGATGTTGTAGCATGAAGGGGTTTTTATTGCATACACTGTGACCTCAAAAATAAGATCACTGATTTGCAACTTGAATCTGATTTTGCCGATAGGCCTTTGAGTACTCCCATCGTATCCAAAGATAGATACAGATGTGTGGCTCAGTTTGCTGGGTGGGATGCCCAACTCTTCGAGAGCGGATGTGGAGATGAGGTTGAGTGCAGAACCTGGGTCAATCTGAACTCTGTGCTTAGGCATTTCCTTGATGTACCCTGTGAAGTACAGGGGTCGGTTGTGCCTGATTTGCCAAGTAGGAGGTCGTCCTTTGTGAAGGCGATGGTTGCAATGGCTGTTTTTTTAACCGAGAGGCATTTAATGCATGATCCCTTAGTTTTCTTCTTTTCTCCCTTTGAGGAGGCTTCTGAGTTTTTGACCCGGTAATCCATTTCAATTTGGAGGACTTGCGGGGCATGTTTGTCGACATCCTCATTCAGCTTTTGTAATTCCGAGATGAGATTATCACGAGTGTGCGGAGACATTCGCAACAAATCTAGGATGTGCAGACATGCAGGTATGTGCTTGAAGTGTTCAATCAAGTCATACTTGAAAGCCTCCTTAGGGCCTGCATGTTCATCATTGTTGCCACTAGGGGCGCTTACAACATCTTTTCCCGAAGGATTTACATATGTAAAGGAAGATTGGTTGTAATTTTTATGGTAGTCCTGGCCAGAGCGGGTGACTCTACCAACTTCGATAGCTTCTTGAGAAGGGTCTTCGTTTGGAAGATTGCCTTCAGGATCAAGAGGCTGTCGTTTTTCATTTGCTGAGGATGTATCAGCAGCAGAGTTGCCATCCGGAGTGATTGTATTGCACGGAGCATGTTCCGGGAACAAGTTCTGAACAGCATCTAGCAACCTTTCTTCTTTGTTGACTAATTCATCGTCCCAAGCATCAATAGCTGGGAATTCCTCAGTCAGGAAGGGTGTGAACTTTGAAGTCACAGTCTCAGGAGAAGAAACCTAAGAGGGTGTCATCTCAGTGAAAGTCACATGAGACGAGGTGGCTCCAGAAGATACATTGCTAGCCATCGCCGGAGTGTAAGTGCTCTCATCAATCAATGCTTCGGAAGAGCTATAATCCCGAATTATCACATTACAGGAAGCTCTGACGGGAGACGTTGCCTGATGGAGTCAGACTCATCCTCGGATGTAAGAGGATCGTCTATCCAGCAATTTTCTCCATTTTCAGGAGTTAAGGGAGGATGTACCTGATTGTCTTCAGGGACTTCAGGCTCTGGATTGCGAGGAGGCTCGTTGACGCGTTCTTGCTCTTGTTCTAGAGCGAGACGCTGCAAGATCCTTGCATATTCTTCAAGATCAGGCATGGGAGCCAAATCTTATTCTTTATCAACTCTTTGTGGCTCAACACGGTTGATTTCCACTGGAGCAATGAGAGGTGTTGGGTCAGCAGCATCTTCTTGTACAGCCTCTTGGTCTTCTTCATCATCAGACCAGGATCCTTGTGGCTGTAGAGGGTTATACCAGATTACTGGCATAAGATGAGACTCAGGAACCCATTCTTCATCGTAGAGATATTCTCCTGTTTCAAGGGACTCCTCCCACTCATCTGTGTAGTTGGATTCGAATCCATCATCGGTGTCGCTGGACTCATATCCATCAATGGAGAATCCAACTACCGAATTGCAAGAGTATGATGCCTCCTGCATGGCTTCTTTGAATTGAGGTGGCATGAAATCACTGAGAGTGAATTTTCTTACCCCCTTTGAAGTCTCTGGAAGGGATGTTTTTGTTGCCTCCAGTGAAGCGGTAGAGGAAGCCTCTGCCTTTTCTTTGACTTCTTGTTTTGGCTGGGTCTTCTCTTGCCGTTTGAGCTTGAGGAGATGTTTCCTAGCCTGCCTTCGCTGCTGAGCTGTAGGCTTTGTTTTCACGACCTCCCAATTTTCATCTTCTAGGAGATCGGGATGTACCCATATGGGTTGTCCATCTGGTGTCGGGTAAGGAACCAGTTCCTCGGACGCTTGGATTGAGTTTATCACCTTGAAGGAAGTAGTGATCTTCTTCTTTGGTGATTTTGATGTTTTTTCCACATGTCACCAAGTTGACGGAGGCAGACCTATAGTTTTTGTCAAAGGTGATGACTCCGTTTTTCCACATCTCGTTTATTTTCTCCCTCACAATGAAGCATTGATTGAGAGGATGCGAGATCATCTGGTGGTATGGACAGTACCGAGGATCATTGGTTTTGCCAACATCACCCGGTCTTTTTAGTTTAGGCAAGGTGAGCTTGCCGTTTGCCACAAGAGCCCCGAAGATTTCATCAACATCTTCATTAAACGGGTATTTCTTCTCTACTCGTTCTTTGAAGGCATCTGAGAGTTCAGGTCTCTTGCCTGCAGCTTTGTTTTCACCTTTCTTTGGTAGCTGAGGAGCTGACTTGGTCTGCACATTGAGGACCTCTTTCTTCTTTGGTTTAGAGGTTGCAATGGCGGTTGGCTCTTTTCTTGATGATTTCTGACTGTTGAGGTCTTTAATCACCGTTTCAGCTTACATGGAAGCTTCTAGGAGTTCTCCCAGGTTTTTTGATTTGTTGCCGATGATCATGGAGCGGATTCTGGCTCTCATGTTGTTTTGGCAGATGTCGACTAGCGACGCTTGTGGCAATGCATCAGAGCATTTGTATGCCATTGCTTTCCACTTGTGAATGAAGTCATATGTTGACTCATTCTGCCCCTGTTTTAGGCTGCACAGCTGAGCCATAGTAGCGGGATGATCCTCACCTTTGAAGTGAATCAGGAAGCGTGTCTCTAGCATGGCCCAGTTTTGGATCGAGTCATCCGGCAGAGTGGAGTACCAATCGAAGGCCGTACCTTTTCGGGTACTTGCAAAGAGGCGGATCTTAAGTGCATCTTGATCCGCGATAGCTCATGTCAGGATCTTGATGTGGATGACGTGCTGTCTGGCTGATCCTTTACCCGTATATGTTTGGAGAGTAGGATGCTTGAATTTGGTGGGGAATGGGATCGAGTCCATCCATAAGCGATATGGTGGCTTGATCCCATGCTCCTTGAGTATATCCTCTTCTTTTGCTTTGGCGAGGATACTGTCTACGTCCTTTTTGGTGAGGGCGCATGACTCATTTTCTTCTCCATTTACCTCATCGTCTTGATGATTCGAAGGAGGTTCATTGTTCGCCTGATTTTGGAAGGCGAGGAGAAGGTTTTCCATCAGAGTTTCAATTCTCGGTTGGCCTTGTTCCAACTGCTGGATGCGGGTGATCGCATCATCTTGAGGTGGATTGCGGGTGTGTGGCTCAGAATTTGTAGCCAATACATTCATCCTTCGTGATTCGAACGAAGAAACTGTCCTAGTGACTGAGCTGGGGCTCATTCTTTTTGAAGAAGAGCTTAAGGAAGGATCACTATGCCGTCCTTTGCTTGAAGGAGCAGGGGATTCTTCTGAATGTCTTCTTGTCCTGGAGACGCTGCGGGTCATCGGACGTCGGACATGGATTTTTATTGCTGAGTTTTGGCGCCTTCTGGTTTTTCCAACCATATGGACGGCAGCAACTTGGTTGGGTCTATCTTTTTCGACCCATTTGGGAGAGACTTGAGGTGTAGGAGGCTGGGGTCCTTTGCTTCTCTAGTCTCTTTTGTCTATACGACACGCGGCGGCGTATGCGACGAGCAATTTGAGCTTCGGTCAACTCTGGCTGGGCTTTGACGATGACGGATGTGCTCCCTCGGGCGTAGCAGCCGAGCCTGTCTTCTTTGCAGCTGGGCAAGGACAAGATGCGAACCCTGTCCTTCGCCTGTTGCAGCGAAGCTTTGGATTTTTGGAGTTCGGCCCCTGTAGAGATGAAGGGTCGAACTACGGGTTTGTAGGACTTAGCAGGTGCTTGCAGAGGCCTTGTGATGCATGATCTGATTTTGGGCTTGTAGGAACAAGCCGGCTCATGATGGGATGACTTGGAAGTCAAGTTGGAGATGGGTCTCTCCTCTTTCATGTAAGCAAGAGGGTAGAACTGGTTCTCCTTGAGTGGGGCCAGGAATGATGGCTTGGTAGATGTTTGGGACTTTCTTTGTTTTGGTGAAGGTCTTGGGGACCAAGTCTGGGATAGACCTGGTCGTTGTGGTCGAGGCTTCGTGGGGCTGCCACGGGCTTCGGGCCTTCTGGTGCTCGCCTTTGGTGTCATTGGTAGTGACACGTTGAGAAGCGAGTTTCTGCTTCTTGGAGGGAGCAGTTGTTCCTCGGGAAGTGGGAATGGTCCCAGCGTCCCAAAGACGATAGTCCGGGGAGTCGAGGTCGACCCGGAGTTCAGAGAGTTGCCGAGGGAGTTGACACTTCGGCAGCTGATGGGGCGCTTGTAGGTGCGCGTAGTTTGCTTCTGTTGAAGCATGACTTGGTGCTTGCTTTCATTGAAAGTAATGGTTAGTGAAGCTGCCATTGTTAGTTTTCGAAAAATTTCTGAAACAAGACCACATCCATTAGTAATCACAAGAACAATGATCATAAATGGGAAGTTCTATGGTTTCGTCTTTTCAGATTGCTCGAGGGAGATGACCCAACCAATATGAGGAAGGCAAAATGCCATAGAGGGTACAATTGTTCTGATCGCAGGTATGGTAAGCCCAGAATGAGCATCCCAGTGACTGCTAGAAGCAATTGTGAACTTAAATTCGACTTATCGAGAAGCAGAGCTGGCTCGAGGTAAGAAGAATATAAAGTTGCAGTTCCAAATCTGCCAGTCGCAATAAAGTAGACCCTGAAAGGGCGTACTAATACCGCTAGACACAAATGTTTTGAGACCGCATCCATAAGATGAGATTCTCTGTTTTGAAAGGTCAAGAATGGATTCACCAAAGAGAGCTGATGGTATTCCGATCTGAACACGGGCTCAGCGATTTTCGCGAGCGCCAGTGCTCAGAAAGAAATGAACCATAATTTCTCGGATCTAAATCCAAAAATGACAAGTTTTTTTTTTTGAAAGGCCAATATCGGGTTCATCAAAGAGAGCAAAAGGCACTCCAATCTGAACACGGGCTCAGCGATTTCCGCGAGCGCCAGTGCTCAGAAAAGAGAAGACCAAGATTTCTCCAATCTAAACCCAAAATGACGGAAGGTTTTTTTTTTTTAAGATTTTTTTTAAAAATCCTTTTTTTTATTTTTTATTTTTTTTTTTGAATTTTTTTTTAATTTTTGAATTTTTTATTTTAAAATTTTTATTTTTAAAATTTTATTTTTTTAAAAAAATTTATTTAAAAGACGAGAGAGTACACATAGGCCTCCTAACCCGGTCTTATGAAATCTTGATTGATAGAATTGCCCCCAGGTAAGGGTAGGATTACTTAATGAACCCGTTTGGAGGACCCTTGCTTAAAATAGTCAAGCTGTCTCCACACTCTGGACAAGGCTTTTCTTGAATCAACCATGATCAAAGAACAAAGTTGGTTTAACCTTAGTGGTCTATGTCTTTTTTTTTGTTTTTTTTATATATATATATATATATTTTTTATCTTTAAAGAACTCATCGAAGAGAAACGATGGCCCAAAACCTTAGTCGAACAGGCTCAACATTTCTGCAAGCGCGATGAACGATAGGAACGGATCAAGGTTTCTCAATTTTGAATCCAAAATGAAAAATCTGATTTTTTGTTTTTTATTTTTTATATACATTTTTTTTAGATCTTTAATGAATTTATCGAAGAGAAACGATGGCCCAAAACCTTAGTCGAACAGGCTCAACATTTCTGCAAGCGCGATGAACGATAGGAACGGATCAAGGTTTCTCAATTTTGAGTCCAAAATGAAAAAATCTGATTATATATATATATATATATATATATTTAGATCTTTAATGAATTCATCGAAGAGAAACGATGGCCCAAAACCTTGGTCGAACAGGCTCAACATTTCTGCAAGCGCGATGAACGATAGGAATGGATCAAGGTTTCTCAATTTTGAATCCAAAATGAAAAATCTGATCTTTTGTTATTTTTTTTTGAAAAGAGAAAAAGTGGAGATAAATTCAAAGAATTAGAAATTTCCAAAAAGTCTCATCTCATTTTTTAGATGCGGAATCCAACATGGCCACCAATCAAAAAGTAGCCAAAGAATCAAGAAAAGAAGTATAAGCATAGAGCAATAGATATGATATGCAAATATTTCATTTCTAGCATCGTGTTCTCAAATGAACGGGTCCCACCGGGTGGAGCCAGCTTGATGGACCGCGCTCCTGCGCCTGGTCCTACTGAGGTCGGCGGACGTGGGAGTCCATTGGGTCCGATCCTTTCGTAACTGGGGGGCAGGGGCGTGCATCAACATTTCTTTTGTGTGGGTGTGCCAGATTTTCTATTTTTACTTGGAATTGCAAGTGTTGATCCGGAGATCAACTTTCGCAAGTAAAAAGGAAATCAACTTCTTTCAAGTTTTCCATTGCACATATATTTAAGAAAAGAGACGTTTTCTTGATTTGCTTTGAAAGGCAATTTTTTTGGCATTTATAGCCGATTTTGGCATTTATAGCCGATTTTGGCGTTTATAGACGATTTAAAATCCTTATCAATAATGAAAGACAAGAGTTGTGATTTTTGTCTCTTTTTAAAAAATACAAACTACAATGAAAAGCAAGAAAAGGAGGATCTAACTTGTCAAGAGATTGGGGGGACCCGTTCAGATTGACGGTCGCAAGCCATATGTGGACTTCGCCATCATCCATGCAGATGAGAACAGAGGATGCTATTGATTCACTTGGCTTGGCTATAACCTCAGGTTTTTAGAGAACAAAGACCAAAAGGAGGTCCTATGTCCAATAAAAAGCCGAGTAGACGGGCTGAAAAGCCACGTCTAAGCCATTTGGAGGCAGAAGGAGAAGGCAAGGACCTTAGGGGGTTTTCCCCCAAGGGACTTTTGTCACCTTGTTGCGGTGGTCGGTGTAGAACTTCCGCAGAGTTTTCTCTCTTTCTTTCTCTGAATTTCTGTGCTTTTTTCTGATCTGGGATCTGTCTCGTTTTTCCTATCTCTGTGATTTTTCTGATCTGGAATTCTTTTGAATGCTCTCCTATTTATAGGCTTTTAGGTAGCCATTTAGGAGGGTTTATGAGCCTTAATTGTCATAAAGCTACATAAAGGGAGGAGTTACAAGATTGAATTCTTTATTTTGTAACTCCTTTTTCTTGGCTTCTGATTGGCCGGAGGAGATTGAGGGCATTTAATCGCCCTGATGGGAGGAGTTTCATGGGTTAAATGCCATGAATCTCTTGACTTATAACTCTCGGATGCTTGCTTCTAATTGGTCCGTCCAAAGAAATGGATTAATGACTGTAATAAAGCTAGTCAATTAATCGCATTAAGTGGTCGCCGAGCAGTTGAAGAGTCGCGGGCCGTGCCGCGTCTTTTAAGATTCTTCTGGCGATGATCATCGATGGATCTTCATGTAGATCGACATCGGATGACCATGTAACTTCAAGTCTTGGTTGCCAACAGCGGGTCGGGTACCATCTGTCCTGTCGATTTCTCGATCGGTCGGGTAGAAAGCACACTTTTTTTGGTTGACCGGGTGGCGATCAATGTTATTTTCGATACTCTTAATAATTAACCCATGTTTTTGTATGGATGTCAGAGGATTTGGTGTCTCAAAAGTATGAATTTTGGAAAATACCAGAGGCCGGATGCTTCGAATCGCGAAAAAACGGCGAAAAATGGGGTTTCCGGGGCCCACCGGGCGATCCCGGGCCCTAGGGTCGCCGGCGACCCTGGGGGGTTTTCCCCTTTTGTCCCGTTTTGTGTCCGTTTTTGCTGTTTTTCGATTCTTTTTTCTTCTGTATTTTTCCTTGACATTTTTTATCATTTATTGGCCTGATTTCCCTGTAGAAAATCTGATGAGAATCCTTGCATTTATTTTGCAAAGTTTCCAATTTTCCGAGAAAGCCGAAGACTTTGTTGCGCAGAGCTGCCGATTTTCCGTCAGAAGCTGAAACTGGGTCAAACGATGTCGGAATGACCTGAAATTTGAGGTGAAGCCTCCTGAGCAATAAATAAGACCAACCATAGGCTTTTGTTTGAGTTTTGAATCCGTTTGGGGTCCTATCACCAGTAGACTTGCTTTTGTCGCGATGAAGATGTCGCGGTTTGATGTGCGGTCAACCGATGTCCGATTGACTTGAAATTTGACAGGGAACCTATTGGAGTCATTTTAAGATGATCCATAGGCTCTGTCTTGGAAACCATGGTCCCGAGAAGCTTTGCCGCCGAGAGGCCTGATTTGGCTTCCGAGCGTCAAAGTATGGTCAAATGTCGTCGAAATGACGTGAAATTTGACGTGTAGCCCTTTGTAAGCATTTTTGAAGCCGTCCATGTGCTTTATCTGATGAGTGATGGCCTCAGTGGTTCTCGTCGCCGAGAGGCTTGATTTAGCTGTTCGAGGGTTGATGTAGGGTCAAACGTTGTCGGTTTGACTCGGAACTTGACGTGGAGCCTTTTGGATGTATTTTGAGACCATCCATCGGCTCTAATCGAAGATTTAGTGTCTCCGATGCTTTCGCCACCGGGAGCTCCTTTTCAGCTGCCGGAGAAGCGAAGTTAGGCCAAATGATTTTGTAATGGCCCGAAACTTCTTGTGTACTCCTCTTTTGGCTGTCTTGAAGGATCTTGCAGTTTTTGTTTGATTCTGACAAGATTTGATTTTTTGGAAGTAGCATTGCCTATTTATGGCAGGTTGCGACTTCATGTAGCTCTTTGGATCTTGAAGAGGCAAAGTGACATTTTTGGTGTCAACATCACCGAGAGGCCTGATTTGGCTTCCAAGCGTCAAAGTATGGTCAAATGATGTCGAAATGACCTGAAACTTGACGTGTAGCCCTTTGTAAGCATTTTGAAGCCGTCCATGTGTTTTTTCTGATGAGTGATGGCCTCGGTGGTTCTCGCCACCGAGAGGCTTGATTTAGATGTTTGAGGGTTGATGGGGGGTCAAACATTGTCAATTTGACTTGGAACTTGACGTGGAGCCTTTTGGATGTATTTTGATACCATCCACAGGCTCTGATCGAAGATTTGGTGTCTTTGATGCTGTCGCTGCTGGGACTCCTGTTCTGCTATCGGAGAAGCGAAGTTAGGCCAAATGATTTTGAAATGGCCCGAAACTTCTTTTGTACCCCTCCTTCTGTCTTGAAGGATCTTGCAGTTTTTGTTTGATTCTGATAAGATTTGATTTTTGGAAGTAGCATGTCCTATTTATGGCAGGTTGCGACTTCATGTAGCTTTTTGGATCTTGAAGAAGCAAAGTGACATTTTTGGTGTCAACATGGGCCTTGGCATTTTCAGCGGTGACGGCATCAATTGGGTGAAGCCTTTTCAACTTCGTGGCCGTTTCAGTGCTGACTCTGATTGGGAGTCGTTGACCAATCGTGTCCTATTGATTGGTGGCACCGTTTTGAAGGAAGCCAAGATTTTTTATGCGGTTCATGCTTTTAGGGAGACCGTGATCTTTTCCGACGAGGCCTTCATGGCTATGTTGGAGTCGTTCCTTCCACAAACCAATACCTTCGTTGTCACGAATGGTGAGATTGGTTTTTCTTTGAAGGAGCTGAGCGCCATTACTCGGTTGCCTATCCTTGGCAAACTCTATGAGGAGTTTATGCCCATCGATAGAGTCCTTAAGGAGCTGTCTGAGAAGTTTAGGCTTTTATACTTTCAGCTTGTCGCCTTCTATGATTTTTGAAGGAGAATGAGGGCATGAAAGTCAGGTCCAACAGTTGGAAGAGTTTTAGCTCTTCTTTCCCCAACTTCTTTGACAAGAGGGAATCTTCTAATAGCACGACTCGGGAAGCCAAGGCTAAGGATCCGGGTTTGAAGAAGACTTCGGTCATGCGAGAAGAGTTGAGGGATTTCTTCGCAAGTACATACGCCATTTGTTCTGATATCGCACTGCGGAGAGATCTCGCTATTTACCTCACTTATTGGCTGGGTGAGGTTGTCTTTGCTGGTGGAGATGGAACACACATTAGGCCGCATTGTATTTATCCGGCTTGTCAGATGGCGTTCGAAGAGCCGCCTGCTTTGGTGCCTGCTCTTTACTCCTGTTTGTGTACCGAACTGCAGGCTGTTGCTTTTTTGGTTCGGCATCGACTCCCTATGAATAGGGTATTTTCAGCCCACATCTTTTATTCATGGTATGTATACCACTGTCCTAGCTTCCACCGGCTGGGTCCTGCACAGGATGATGTTCCTCTCATGATTCGGTTGGCTAGGGGTAAATCCGTCTTCGAATCTCTTTTGTTTGCCCGCATGAGGATCCGACGGTTCAGGGACCTCGAGATGGGGCAGTCTTCAGTGAAGCTTTCTCCGAAATTGCGGAAGAAAGCTTTTGATTTTGGTGCCTCCAGTGACTCTACCAAGGCAGGGTCGGGATGGCATTACTCCTTGACAAGTGCAAAGGAGTGGCTTTTTCAGCATATGTGTTGGCACAATGGTGTACCGCAGACATCTTTTCATCAACATCCAGCCATATGTTCTTTCCCATTTTGCGCTGCAGTTGGGCTTTTCTCAAGGCGTTGTTGGAGCGCGTTCGAGTATAGTGAAGCGCTTTGGAGGTTTGCAGGATGGCGGAAATGCATGGACTTTTTATAGTGCTAAAGACACTACTGCCATGATTTCTTATCCTGAGTTGTCGACTTTTCGGACTGCGGGCTTCACAAAATGGTTCGTGGAGAGCTTTTTGGTGTACCTGGGACTTTCCAAGAAGGAGCTTGATGTTAAGTAATCTTCCGAAAAAGGCATCGAGAAGTCTGATGGTGTCCGGCGAGAGGAAGTTTTGGCTTTCCTTTCTGGAGAGAAGCATAGGATAGGCTTTCTCGGTGAGCAGGGTGTCATTGGTTCTGAAGCTGTCCGGGAAGTACCTGGTGAGGCCTTAGAACAACTAGAGAGGGAGGAAGTTGAGCTTGATGCTTGGATGCAAGCGGCGTAGAGGCAAGCTTTCGTGGAGTCTACTGGCAAGAGCAGACCATCCAGTGAGGGGTTAAGTGAGAGACTTGACTCTGACAGTGGGGTTTTTCTTCTGGAAGACCGACCCGCAAAGGTAAGAGGAAAAGGAGTCAGCGCTGTAACAAGGGATGGCATGAAGATTCTCCTGATTTGGAAGTTCCTCTTACCATCAATGAGGAGATGTCAGGGACTGTTGACGTGCCTCTGGAAAAGAGGAGCCGAGAAAAAGCGACCGTCAGTGAAGGTATGATTCTTCCTCTTTCTCTTTCCATTTCTTTCATGGAACTTTCCATGTTCTGATTTGCGTTCTTTCCCTGTTTTTCTTTTAGCAGAGGACGATGGCTTGGTGATGCCCGAGGTCCCGACCGATGAGGCGGTGACGGATCTAGTTGTGGCATCTGAAAAAGGACCGAGGGACTCTGGAGTGATTCCAGAATCTTCAACTCGTATGACTTCTTTTACTTTCTTTTCTTATCTGTGTCGTCGTTTGCTAACATTTTTCTTGTCAGCTGACTTGCCACAGGATTCCGATGACTTTGAACCATCCATGGATGCAAATGTTGACGATGCTTGGGACGAGTTCATGGAGGAAGAGACTATTCCACCAGCCGTCGAAGAAGGTACTTTGTAGTGATAATCCTGATGATAATGATTTTTTTAACAGGATCATATTCATACCTTTTTGTGTTTCATTGGCAGGTAGGGGTGCACATCAGGTCGAGTTCCGGGTTATCAGACCGGGTCTGACCCAACCCGGTATTTTTTAAGACCTCTAGACCCGGTCCGATAACCCTATTAAGTAAAACCGGGTTATCGAGTTACCGGGTCACCGGGTTACCGGGTTCGGTTTCGGGTAACCTGATAACCCGGGAAGACATGACCGCCTACTGTACTGCTTTTGCTTCTTGTTGCTTCAAGTGTCCTATGCGGCCTGCCTGCCTCTCTAATTCCAAGATCATTTAACAGAGCTCTGCTTGCCCTGCCCTCACCTTATCCCATCTTTAAAGTCCTTTCAGAACTCCATGCAGTCATAAAGAAAATACTTCCCTTTCTACCTCCCAGATGTCGCTGGTTTCCATTTGCATCGGCAGGCCAAAAATCTGAATCTGTGGAATGTATTGCGAAACCGAGACTCCCTGTAGAAATGACCAGGAAGAAAGGACCGGGGATCTCCGGCAAGGGCAGGATTGGAGAGATAGCGACGGCGACGGGGACGGCGCACTTGCTGGCTTTAACTTTGGATTTAGGCCATGCGTTCCAGGTCATGTGGACGGCATCAATTCCTTTAGCGTCTTTGGGTGCAACCATCTCTTCCTGATCTGATCTGATCTGACTCTTCTCGTTTTCTTCTTCTTATTGTTGTTTTTGTTGTTGTTTGGGGATGTGATTTTAAGGTTTTTGGTTTTTTTGAGGGGGGTGGGAGAGATTGGAGAGGGGGTTTATTAGGGTTTTGTTTGGGAGACTTGGGGATCTAAGAATGGGATTTTTTTCACCTCTCCTTTCTTCTCCTCTCCTCTCCTCTTTCTCTTTTTTTCTTTTTTCTCTCTGTTTTAGGAAGAGAGAAACGGGAGGAAAGAGAGCAGCCAAATGGGTTCTTGTTATCGAGTTATCGGGTGACCCGATAACCCGATAACTTAAAAAATTCTAACCCGAAACCCGGACCTGTTAAGTAAGGTTTGGGTCGGGTTTGACCCGGTCCGATAATTTTTTTTATCGGGTCAGCCCGACAAGGTTTGGGTCGGACCGGGTTTCAAGACCCGGTGTGCACCCCTATTGGCAGGTTGTGAAGTGACAGGAGAGATCCCATCGCTTTCTTCAGAACCAGAGCAAGGGGTGCCAGAGGTTGATCCGGAGGTAGGGACTTCTACAACCAGTTCTGACACGGCAGAGGTGAGACCTCGTGCTGAGATTCCTTCCCTAGTGGCTCCAATTGGAAAGAGTTCTTTTATTACTCTTCCAACGGGGCATGGCATGAGCAGCCGACCGATGGAGAAGGGTGAATCTTCATCTGGGCCATCCCTTCAATTTACGAAGAAGGTGCTGGCGTGGGTTTTGAGCTCTTAGATCAAGACTCTCCTTTCTGGACACTTGGATGCCGGATTCGGCATGGTCCAACATGTGCAGGATATTCTCGCTGATACTGAAGGGGTTGGTCTAGATGTCACAAGTGCCAGAGCGATCGTTGATAGGATCATTGCACTGGGCAACAAGTGGTTTGAGACCACGACTTTTCCTGACGATGAATTCTTCTAGGAGATGTTCCCGGACCCTGCTAATAAGGCTAAGTTTGACATAGATGAGACCAAACAGAGCAGGAAGCAGTTTGTCCGAGAGAGGAATGTCACAGAGTTAGCCATCATTGAGCTGCAATGTGATATTGAATGCCTTGATAGGGTGGTCATCAAGGCTAGGCAACGTCTTGAGCATTTAAAGGTGCAAGTCGCGGCCAAGTGGGCTGCTATAACAGAGGCTCGTGACAGGGAAGAGGACTCAATTTTGGCAGGTTGCAGATGCCGATAGAGTTCTCAAAGAGAGGACTCAAGAAAACAAACGATGGCGAACTGCTTGGGAAAAGCTTCCCGGTGTCGAAGAAGGGTTACAGCATTCTCCAGCATCTCATGGCAAGTTTCTGAAGAAGCGTGTCTTAGAAGCCCTGATGGCTGAGGCCAAATGTTTGATTGAGAAGCTGAAACTTTGGCTAGAGGTCATTTTTGGCTGAGCTCCTGGTTTCTCTTTTTATAACAGAAACTCTTCTTCTTTTTTTTTGGTACCACATGTGTTTTTTTTTTGTATTACATGTTTTTTTAGTGCTTGTGAGTACTTCTATTTTCTTTTGTATTCCCTCATTTCATTTAAATCTTTTTGTGATGAACGCAAAAGTTAAATGGGAATATTTGTTTGAAAATTTGATAAAATTTTGTCATTTTGTGAAAGTCTTTTGTCAAATGATTGTTTTGGCATGGGAGCCAGATTTTGTTTGTGGCATGAGAGCCAAATTTTGGGATTATGGCACAAAGGCCAAGGTTTGTTTGTGGCATTAGAGCCGATTTCTCGCATGAAGGCCAGGTTTTTGTGGCATTGATAGCTGAATGGGCATTAAAGCCGGGTTTGTGGCATTTATAGCCGAATTTGGCATTAAAGCTGGGTTTGTGGCATTTATAGCCGATTTTGGCATGAAAGCCAAATTCTGTGGCATTGATAGCCAATTTTGGCATGAAAGTCATTTTTTTTAAAGCCAGGTTTTGGTTTGTTGGCGTGAAAGCCAGGTTTTTGTGGAGTTGATAGCCGATTTTTGTGGCGTTGATAGCCGGTTTTTGGCGTTGATAGTCGATTTTTGGCATGAAAGCCATGTTTGGTTTTCAAAAATGCAAGTATTGACTAAAAGTCGCCTCCCTGCTGAATGTTTTTTCAAGTATCGATGGAATGTCACATCCTTGCTCATTTGGTTGCGGTTATCAATGGAATGTCACCTTTGGGTACTGACTTGATGTCGTTTCCCCACGATTTTTTGAAATTTACTGTTTTCTCAAACCTTTGAATTTTGGGTTGTGGATATCAACTGAAATGTTGCATCTCCACGATTTTAGGTTTTTCCGAACCTTTGAAATTCGGGTTGTGGATATCAACTGAAATGTTGCGTCTCCACGATTTTTGGATTTTGCAAGTATTGACGAAATGTCACTTTCCAATTTTGGAAGTGTCGAATGTGTTTTGCTTTCTTCCGATTTTTTTTTTTGTTGTGCGAGTATCCACTAAGCGTCGCTTCCCCATGGTTTTTTTTAAAACCCATTTTTTGTTTAAAGACATGAGGGTTGTAGATTTTGGCCTAAAACCATTTTGGTGGTAAGAGGCAGGGCGAATTAGGGTGGAAATCCCAGAATCCTGGTTTTTGTTTCAAACCATGGATTTTGGGTTCGAGAATCAAAATTTTTGGTCAAGTTAGGGAGAGGTTTCTAAACTTGGATTTTTTTTAACAACGAAACGATGAAAGTAAGTATTTTTTTGAGTTTCAAGAAATTTCAACATTTAATATGGAAATTCTAAAAGGAGTGGATTTGATGAGCAAGTACCTGGGAATAGGTTTTGGCCATGCAGGTATTGCTCTAACCCAGTTGAGTAAGTCTTCAAGGGTAGTACCGCTTCAAGAACTTGGCATTGATGGGCAGCATATTTCTGTCGCCCTCCATGTTTAAGAGAGCATATGCGCCGTTGGAGAAAACCTTGTCGATGACGTAGGGTCCCTCCCATTTTGGCTTAAATTTGCCTTTGGACTTGTGAGCGAAGACCATTGGTCTTTTTACCGTAAGAACCAAGTCACCCTTTTTGTAGGCGCGTTGCTTAACCTTCTTGTCGAAAGATCCGGCCACGAGTGCTTGGTAAAGTTCAATGCTTTGTCGAGCTTCGAGACGTCTCTCGTCAAGATTGTCCAGCTCTTGGAGTCGCAACTTCACATTGCTTTCTTGAGTCATGTCATTTTCAAAGATATCCTTAGGGAAGGAGTTTATACCTCCAAGGGCATGACAGCTTCGCATCCATAGACCAAGGAGAATGGTGTGCTATGGGTTGGTCCTCGAATGGTGGTTCAATGGGCCCACAAAGCTTCAGACAGTTTGTCACTCCAGTCTCTTTTGTGACTAGAGACCATTTTCTTGAGGATTTTACAAAGTGTCTTGTTGAAGGCTTCTGTTAATCCGTTTGCTGCCGGATTGCATGGTGTCGAAGGACAGCTTTTGATTTTGTATTTGTCGCAGAACCTGTATAATCGATGATCCCGAAATTGTGGTTCGTTATCATTGACCAATCTTTTAGGTATGCCGAAACGACAAACGATGTTGGTGAGTAGGAACAGAAGGACTGATGAGGTCTTCATTTCGTTGAGAGCAAATGTTTCTGAACACTTGGAGAAATAATCCGTAGCGGCGATGATGAAGCGATGACCTTTGCTTGAAGGGGAAGAAATAGAACCTATGATGTCCATACCCCAGGCTTCGAAAGGCCATGAGATCGCTATAGGATACAGCCATTCTGGAGGCATGTGAACATAATCTCCATGAACTTGGCATTGTTGGCAGCGCTTAGCAAATTGCATTGCATCAGCTACCATGGTAGGCCAATATAACCTAACCTTTTTATCTGATCGTAGAGCTTAGGACTAGCCTGATAGGCTTCACAAAGACCAGCATAAACTTCTTTAAGTGTTTCTTCAGTCTCTTGTTGTGACAAGCAGCGTACAAGTACTCCGTTGAAGGATTTCCTGTAAAGGATTTTTGAAGGAATATCCAAATGAAAGTTTGGGGCTCGTCTTTGAACGCTTATCAGTTCTTTTGGATCTTCAGGTAGGATTCCAAACACAGTGTAGTCAATGAATGGATCCCTCCATTCTCCAATTGAAGGTCTAAGGATAGAGATATGACTTCTAACCACTTTGTTGCATTCAGCAACTACTTGATGTGTGTTAAGAGGAGGGAGGATCCTTTTCTCGTACACTGTGATTTGCATGTTTTCCCCTCCATGGATAGCCATAGATGCGGCAAGTCTGACCAGGGCATCTGCATGGATGTTTTCACCTCTACGGATGTGGGTGATGTGACAGATGTCAAATTTTTGCAGAAGCGATTGTGCCTTATTATAGTATGGCAGCAAATCAGGCTTCCAAACTTCATATTTCTAATTCATCTGGTTGACAATCAATTGAGAGTCTCCAAAGACTTCCAGCTTGGTGATGCCGGATTCGATGGCGAGTTCCAATCCTAGGATCAGAGCTTGGTATTATGCTTCATTGTTTTAGCATGGTTCCAGTAGTGAGAAAGCATGTGGAATCATGCATTTGTCGGGGCTAACAAAGAGGATGCCAACTCCTGAGATCAGCTTTCTTTTTTCATTTATCCTGGTTGCACCGTCAAAGTACATGTCCCAGGAGGCATTTTGTGAGGAAGTCTCTGAAAGAAACTGTGATTCAGATCTGAACATCACTAGCGGAAGGCATTCATGGCTGATTTGTAACATGACAGATTTTTTAAAAATCTGATTTGGGCAGCATAAATCAGCCATAGTGATCGCATAAGAACTCCATGAATTCCTGACCAACAATTTTATAATTAAAGGAGAATCAAGAAGACTATTACCTCGAAGATTTGTAGACTTCAAATCTCTGAAATAATAGATCCAAAGGGCCGAACTCAGACTTGCAATTAGCAAACAAATTGCTGGAATTTTCTGCAGTAGTATTGCCTTTGATCTTCTTCTCTATCTCACTTCCAAATCTGATTGGCTAAGATGGTGGGATCTTAATCTAGGGATTTGAGAACTATTTTCTAAGGAAAAATCTCAGACCTTAAACTTTCTTCTATGAAGAAGAAAGAAGCCAAAGGGCTGGACGTGTGGGACTCCTTATGGCTCTATCTATGTTGGACGTCCAGGGGGGTGTATGGTTCCTTTTAAAGAAACTTTGTGGATTGCTTTCCTAAGAAGCTATCTCTTCTAATTCTCAAAGACGTCCTAAAAGGAAATTATAATCTAAAGATTTATTTCCTTTTAGAAACACTCTAATTAGAAAAGGAAACTAAGGAACTTCCCATAAACTTTAGCAATTAGTAATCCTAGTTGCACAACACTTACTAATTTAAGTTTCTAATCCAAAAAGGAAACTTTCTTATAGGAATACTAATCCAAAGAGGAGTCCAACTTTCCAAGTAGAGAGACCTACTCAAAGTTGGAAACCTTACCCATGGAAATCCCATTATGGACGTCCCACATTCTTATGCACACCATGGCCCACAAATAATTTATCTAGAATTAAATTCATGTATGCCATCAAAGGCCTCTTTGAATTTAAACTCAAAATTATTTTTCCACTAAAATAATTCAACCAAATATCATCTAAACATTTTAGGAAACCATGACAATCTTGGAAAGTGACTAGAGAAGGGACCAAATGACATATTTACCATTGGCTCCCAAAATGACCAAAATGTCCATGCTAAACCCATAGCAACATAAAGACCATTTTAACCTTAACTCATTCCACTAAAGAGTTATGGTTGAACTCCAGTGACAAATATATAATATAATAAGCTCGTCCTAAAATGACAGTTGTCTTCGACCTACTAAGTGTAATGACCTGAATGCCCCTCTATGTAACACCATAATCGAGTCAGGTTATCACATGTACTATCAACCTTCTCGACTATATCTAAACCTTAGAACTTCATATCCTTAACATAATCATTATCCGGATATCATTCTCTTGGTCCAGGGAGCGACCCACAAGTTCAATATCCATATGGAACATCCATATACTAAGATCTTAGATTTTGATGATTAATCGGATAATTCTAAGGGGACGATCATTCCATCATTAGATGGCATAGATTCTATATTGCATCTGCACGTCCCAACTGATCAAGTCGGAGTACCCAAAACACAAAGCTGTTGACCCATGAAAAGAATCTCACCCATAGTGAATTAAAGCACAAGAACTTGACTTCGTTAGTTCATCCACAAATGCTCAAGATTAAGAGCACTGGTCACTCAGTAGCATGAGGTGACTTGATCTCTCTCAGTGATAGTACTATTTTAGAGATCACACCTACCATGGTCCTGTTCAATGCATTGCATATGCACTAATGAGATAAATCCGAGAAAGTCCTCCCATGACTTAGGTAAGTCACCCTGAATACAGGAGAGTCTCTCATTATAACTTATACCAAGATGAAGTGCCCAGCTCCATCTCTCAGTTATGAACAAATATGTTGTTTCCAGCGTCCATGAGTTAGACCTATCTTTGTGTAGACACTACATACCTAATTCATTTACTAGAAATAATGGGCCTTACACAACCATACATATATACATGTTTAAGCAGAAAAGAGTCGTTCCATTAAATAACCAGTAAATATCCAGTAACAAAAGATGAGAGTGCAGCTAGTGGGCTTTAGGGCATACACCAATCCCAACAAACTCCCGCTTGCACTAAAGATCACTACTTCCTAACCTAACACCCATAGACTCGACATGAGAAGTAAAGACTTTCTCGGTAAGAGTCTTAGTGAATGGGTCAGCTAAGTTATTTGCTGAAGCAATATGCTCAACCACTATTTCTCCATCATGAATGAATTCCCGGATCAAGTGGTACTTTCTCTGAATGTGCTTGCCTTTCTTGTGATTCCTGGGCTCTTTGCACTGTGCTACAGCACCAGTGTTGTCGCAGTACGTGACAATCAGTTTTTGCACTGCAGGAACAATTCCCAACTCCAATAGGAATTTTCTGAGCCATACTGCTTCCTTCGCAGCTTTTGATGCCGTCACATACTCTGCTTCCATGGTAGAATCAGCAGTACAAGATTGCTTGACACTTCTCCATGATATAGCCCCTCCTGACAGAGTAAAGACGTACCCTGAGGTAGACTTTCTGGCATCGCTATCAGATTGGAAATCAGAGTCTGTATATGCCAATGGCGTTAGATCATCTGCTCTAAAGGTTAGCATATAATCTTTCGTTCTCCGAAGATACTTGAATATATTCTTAACAGTTGTCCAATGCATAGGTGCAGGGTTTGACTGATATCTACTAACCATGCCAACGGCAAAGCAAATATCTGGTCTAGTACATAACATTGCATACATGAGGCTTCCAACAGCGGATGCATATGGAACTCTCCTCATGCTCTCTATCTCTTTAGATGTCTTTGGACATTGATCTCGAGACAGTGGTACTCCATGTCTAGAAGGTAGGAGGCCCTTCTTGGAGTCATGCATGTTAAACTTGACCAATATCTTCTCAATGTATGAAGATTGGGATAGGGCTAACATCTTATTCTTGCGATCACGCAAAAGCTTGATCCCTAAGATATAGCTGGCCTCACCCAAATCCTTCATCTGAAATTGAGAGGATAACCTAACCTTTGTGGATGACAATACACCTACATCATTTCCAATGAGCAATATGTCATCTACATATAGAACCAAAAATGCAACTGCTTTTCTACTTCCTTTCTTATACACACATGGTTCATCAATGTTTTGATCAAAGCCAAAAGATTTGACTGCCTGATTAAACTTGATGTTCCATGCTCTAGATGCTTGCTTAAGTCCATGAATGGACTTCTTAAGTTTACAAACCAAGTTATCTTGGCCACTAGCAATGAAACCCTCTGGTTGCATCATATAGATGCATTTGTCAAGACTTCCATTAAGAAAAGTTGTGTTGACATCCATTTGCCATATCTCGTAGTCATAATGACATGCGATGGCCAAGAGAATCCTTATGGACTTAAGCATAGCCACTGGTGAAAAGGTTTCCTCATAATCGATACCCTCTTTCTGAGTATATCCTTTCGCCACCAGTCTTGCTTTGAAGGTTTCCACCTTTCCATCCGCTCCTCTCTTTCTCTTGTAGATCCACTTGCACCCTATGGGTTTAATCCCTTCAGGTGCATCTACAAGTTCCCAGACTTGATTGGAATACAAAGAATCCATTTCAGATTTCATCGCTTACTGCCACATGTCAGCATCCATATCCGTTACTGCTTCATCATAACTAGTAGGATCCTCAACCAGATCTTCAGAGTCTGTCTTAAAAGACACTCCTAGATACCTTTCTAGCTGTCTAGAAATTCTCCCACTACGACGAGGCTCCGGAGTGTTAAAAGGAATGTCTTGTTCATCTACTGTCTCAGGATCTGGTACAGATGTTATAGGAGATCCCGTAAGAATCTCCTCAAGGGTTTCTTTACAACTAACCTCTTGGTGCATCATACAATCATCCTCTAAGTACCTAGCATGAGTGCTGATAAGCACTTTTTGCTCCTTTGGATGATAAAAGTGCCACCTCTCGTTCCCTTAGGATACCCAATGAAGTAGCACATTTCCGATCTGGGTTCCAGCTTGGTAGCTTTATCATTCAGTACATAGGCTGGACAACCCCAAATGTGGATATGTCTTAAACTAGGTTTTCGACTTGTCCACATTTCTTGGGGTGTCCTAGGTACCAGATTTTAAATGTATGCTGTTGCTTCTAGGGCATATCCCCAAAAAGATATAGGTAGGGTTGCATGACTCATCATGGACCTTACCATATCAAGAAGGGTACGGTTTCTTCTCTCTGCTACACCATTTTGCTGGGGTGTACCCGGTGCAGACAACTGAGACACAATCCCATGTTGTGTGAGGTACTCTTTGAACTCACCCAGGAGGTACTCGCCACCTCGATCAGATCGAAGGGCTTCGATATGTTTCCCTAGTTGTAACTCCGCCTCAGCATTGAATTGTTTGAATTTATCAAACGCCTCAGACTTGCGTCGCATTAAGTACACATATCCATACCTAGAGTAATCATCGGTGAAGGTGATGTAATACTCATACCCTCCTCAAGCCGGTTTGTTCATAGGACCACACACATCAGTGTGAATCAATTCTAACAACTCCTTTGACCTTAGTCCCTTTCCAGAGAATGACCTTTCGGTCATCTTTCCCTTGAGACAAGATTCGCACTGAGGAAAAGGTTCGAAATCTAATGAGCTCAAAGGCCAATCTTCTACCAACCTCTGAATCCATTTTAGGTTAATGTGACCCAAACGTAAGTGCCAAAGATATGTGTCATTGATTGAAGATACCTTCCTTTTAAGGGAAGTTGAGTTTTCTTGTTGTATATTATGCAGTGTGGGAGCAATAGGGTATATATAAAATAAGTTGTCATGTATTCTACCGGAACATATAATATTTCCATCTCTACTGATATCAACACCAGAATGGAAAGAAACTGAATAATTAAATTCAATGAGTCTGAAAACTGAAATTAAATTCTTCTTCATGTCCGGAACATAGAAAACATTATTTAAAACTAATATCCTATCACATGGAAAATGTAAGGTAACAACTCCTACTGCAACCGCCCAAACTTTAGCTCCAGTTCCGACTCTAAAAGCAAACTCTCCTTTCTCAATTCTCTGCATTATCTGAAACCCCTGCAATGAATTGCAGATATGATTAGTGGCTCCTGAGTCTACTATCCATGAGTCGGTAGAATCAACCACTAGACAAGTTTCAATGTAGTATGAAAAAGATGTACCTTTCTTAACTGAGGCTAGGAACTTGGGACAATCTTTCTTCTAATGACCTTTGAGGTCACACTTGAAGCATTTCCCTTTGGGCTTTCCATCGGTACCCTTGTCCTTCTTATTACCAGTACTGTCCTTTTTCTGTCCTTTTCCCTTATTCTGCTTCTTCTTGAACTTCTTCTTTTTCGGGTTTAGTTTAGAGGAAGACTGGAAAAAGTGAGCTTTGGCTTTGGGCTTCATGATGGCCTCTGCCGCCTGGAGTTCTTTCATTAACTCAGGTAGAGTCATGTCCATCTTGCTCATATTGAAATTTAGGTTGAACTGATTGAAAGAGTCCGACAGAGTTTCGAGAATCATATCAGTTTGACTCTCTGCATCAATCTCGGCCCCTAGAATCTCGGCTACATTGAAACAATCCATCAGCTTGAGCATATGCTCTCTGACAGGTGTTCCCTCAGCCATCCTAGTATTCATGATAGTCCTCATAGCAGCTTGCCTAGCTGGCCTGCTCTTGTCTGCGAACATCTCAGACAAGGACATCATTATTTCATAGGCTGTGTCCATATGCTCGTGCTTTGTTTGCAACACGTTGGACATGGAAGCGAGCATGTAGCATTTACCCATGCTATTCGCTTTCTTCCATTTCCTCTCAGCCTCTAACTGGTCATCAGTAGAATTAGCATCAATATCAGGACATGTTTCTAACAAGACATACTTGTACTCCTCGGCAGTGAGTACTATGTCAAGATTTCTCTTCCAATCTACGTAGTTAGGGCCAGTCAGTTTGTTCTCACGAAGAATGCACATCAGCGGACTAAAAGAATCATTACCCATCTCTCTCTGGATATGAAACGGTTTATAATTAGATAGGCAGTATATATGTAACATGCATATGGTGCTTGTTATAAATGGAAAAACAAAGTACAAAACTTTTTACATTATTTAACCCCAATCATAATGTATCAGTGTTTCAACCTCCTCATAGACCCTCCATCGAAGGGATGGCCGAGCCTACAGTCACTTATTTGGATTATCACTTTCTGGATACACATATCCAGTGGTAGTCCAATCACTGATTGGTTTGGCCTCATATGACAAATAACCCTTAACTCCTAGGGAGAGGTCATTACCGTCTTATGTCAAGTGTTTTACCATCTCTTATGAAATTTCCCAGAATGTCTATGATTAAGTCCTCCGAAGGGAAGAGACTTTTATCCATTCTAGAAGTGACCTTTAGTAAAGACCTCCACCGAAGGGATGGCCGCTCCCACCAACACTTCATTGACATTCTAAAGAAGTGATCTTTAGTAAAGAACTCCACTGAAGGGATGGCCGCTCCTACTAACACCTCATTACGAATATTCACATTAGTTCACCCATTAACTTATCAAAGCGGTCTTTAGTAAAGAACTCCACCGAAGGGATGGCCGCTCCTACTAACACCTTAATGAGATAACATGAAACGAAATTGAAGGCCGTGAGGTCTTTCCAAAACCCCTCTACCACTTGATTATTTATCACTAGGGTTTATACTTTTTGACCTTTACATTGTTTACTCAAAAGCTCTTTTAAATCTAGGAAACTTGGTTAATTAAATTTATAACTCAATGACTTGAGTCATCTTAAAAAATAAATAACCTTTGCTTTAAAACGTTTGAGCAAATCCCTTTAAAGAGTCAAAGACCTAACTTGGGTTATGGAAACCCATAGGTAGCATCTAATTAGATTTTAGTTTAGCCTCTTTTGGAAACCAAGGGTACCAAGATAAACTAAACCCTATCCAATTTTAAACCTTAGACAAAATAGAAGGTGCTGGTCTAAGTTCCGTTTAAAACAATTTGCCAAACTAAAAACAATCTAATATAAAAAGATGCCAATTTTAGAACCTAATGGTGGCCATGTTTCTAGGTGACAATTATAGCAATTATATAAAGCATTCATCGATGCATTCCATATATAAGAGCAAATAAAAGTATGCAATCCTTGATGGCTCCCTGCTCTTCAGACTTCTAATCCTTATCGAACTAGGACATCAAAAATAGATCTCATCTTGCACCAAGAAGTCTTGTCTCCTCCACCACTAGGGAGTCCGGTTACATGCAACCTTTCTTGCTTGAAACTTTCTTCTTCTTGCTTGTTCCAATAAATTAAATTTATACAAGCAAACCCATAAAAAACAAAACCCCAAAATACATTGGAGATACCTATGCTTTTTAAGAAAGCTTACATCAAGTCTAGTTGGAATAAAAGTAAAGAAAGAATTACAACTTCCTATGATTGCTAAACGCGCAATCGTACACTTTACAACTAATGAAAAAACATCCAAATCCACATAACAATCATTCGAACCATCAAGGATGCAATATACGGCTGCAAACAAAGAGGTTAGTGCAAGCAAAAACACTGTGCATCATTAAACAAATTTGGAAAATAAATTTCAGCAATGTTAATGAAACTTGCACATAACATGCATCACAACATAACTTTAGTAGGGTGCCACCATGCCCATAATCAATCTAAGATTAATTAAACACAACATGGGATCATGATTTCACATGGAGTGGCTCTGATACCACTGAAAGAAAATGCGATTCAAATCTGAACATCACTAGCGGAAGGCATTCATGGCTGATTTGTAACATGATAGATTTTTTAAAAAACTGATTTGGGCAGCATAAATCAGCCATAGTGATCGCATAAGAACTCCATGAATTCATGACCAACAATTTTATAATTAAAGGAGAATCAAGAAGACTATTACCTCGAAGATTTGTAGACTTCAAATCTCTGAAATAATAGATCCAAAGGGCCGAACTCAGACTTGCAATTAGCAAACAAATTGCTGGAATTTTCTGCAGTAGTATTGCCTTTGATCTTCTTCTCTATCTCACTTCCAAATCTGATTGGCTAAGATGGTGGGATCTTAATCTAGGGATTTGAGAACTATTTTCTAAGGAAAAATCTCAGACCTTAAACTTTCTTCTATGAAGAAGAAAGAAGCCAAAGGGCTGGACGTGTGGGACTCCTTGTGGCTCTATCTATGTTGGACGTCCAAGGGTGTGTATGGTTCCTTTTATAGAAACTTTGTGGATTGTTTTCCTAAAAAGCTATCTCTTCTCATTCTCATAGATGTCCTAAAAGGAAAGTATAATTTAAAGATTTATTTTCTTTTAGAAACACTCCAATTAGAAAAGGAAACTAAGGAACTTCCCATAAACTTTGGTAATTAGTAATCCTAGTTGTACAACACTTACTAATTAAAGTTTCTAATCCAAAAGGGAAACTTTCTTATAGGAATACTAATCCAAAGAGGAGTCCAACTTTCCAAGTAGAGAGACCTACTCAAAGTTGGACCCATGGAAATCCCATTATGGACGTCCCACATTCTTATGCACACCATGGCCCACAAATAATTTATCTAGAATTAAATTCATGTATGCCATCAAAGGCCTCTTTGAATTTAAACTCAAAATTATTTTTCCACTAAAACAATTCAACCAAATGTCATCTAAACATTTTAGGAAACCATGCCAATCTTGGAAAGTGACTAGAGAAGGGACCAAAAGACATATTTACCATTGGCTCCCAAAATGACCAAAATGTCCATGCTAAACCCATAGCAACATAAAGACCATTTTAACCTTAACTCATTCCACTAAGGAGTTATGGTTGAACTCCAGTGACAAATATATAATATAATAAGCTCGTCATAAAATGACAGTTGTCTTCGACCTACTAAGTGTAATGACCTGAATGCCCCTCTATGTAACATCCATAATCGAGTCAGGTTATCACATGTACTATCAACCTTCTCGACTACATCTAAACCTTAGAACTTCATATCCTTAACATAATCATCATCCGGATATCATTCTCTTGGTCCAGGGAGCGACCCACAAGTTCAATATCCATATGGAACATCCATATACTAAGATCTTAGATTTTGATGATTAATCGGATAATTCTAAGGGGACGATCATTCCATCATTAGATGGCATAGATTCTATATTGCATCTGCACGTCCCAACTGATCAAGTCCGAGTACCCAAAACACAGAGCTGTTGACCCATGAAAAGAATCTCACTCATAGTGAATTAAAGCACAAGAACTTGACTTCGTCAGTTCATCCACAAATGCTCAAGATTAAGAGCACTGGTCACGCAGTAGCATGAGGTGACTTGATCTCTCTCAGTGATAGTATTATTTTAGAGATCACACCTACCATGGTCCTATTCAATGCATTGCATATGCACTAATGAGATAAATCCGAGAAAGTCCTCCCATGACTTAGGTAAGTCACCCAGAATACAGGAGAGTCTCTCATTATAACATATACTAAGATGAAGTGCCCAGCTCCATCTTTCAGTTATAAACAAATATGTTGTTTCCAGCGTCCATGAATTAGACCTATCTGTGTGTAGACACTACACACCTAATTTATTTACTAGAAACAATGGGCCTTACACAACCATATATATATACATGTTTAAGCAGAAAAGAGTCGTTCCATTAAATAACCAGTAAATATCTAGTAACAAAAGATGAGAGTGCAGCTAGTGGGCTTTAGGGCATACACCAATCCCAACAGTCTCCACGTTGTAGACGAGTTCATCTGGGAGATCATCTCTGAGTGGAGAATCTTTAGGCAATGGATGCTCTGCGAGAAAGTTCGCTATGTTAGTGCCACATTCCTATGAGCACTTGTTTTTGTATTGTCAATTCCGTGTCGAAGAATCCAAGATCTTGCCTCTCAGGATTTCTCAAGGAAGATCAAGTTTGAAGGCAGAAGATCAAGTCTCGGAAGGCCCGGATTCATAAAGGAAGACGTCCATATGTGTGCAAGCTATTCAGGAAAATAGGTCTCCAAACCAACCAAGACTTGGCCCTAAAAACCCTTAGTTTAATGGCCTATTTAATAGGGTTTTAGAGATTGTTTTTCATCTTTTTCAAGACTCAAAACAGGCCTCAGAAGTCGGCTAACCACCACGGTTTTCGGTCACCTCACGGTTACTTTTCAAGAGAGCAAAAACTCTCTTAAAATTGTTTTTCGGTTACCTCACAGCTAGCTGCATAAATAGTAACATCACTAGTTACTATTCACTGTTTACTGTTCACTGTTCACTAGCAGTTTGAACAGTAATACTATTCACTATTCACTGTTCACTGTTCACTGTTCACTAGCCGTTTGAACAGTAATACTATTCACTATTCACTGTTCACTAGCCGTTTGAACAGTAACACTATTCACTATTCACTGTTCACTAGCCGTTTTATGACAGTTGGAAAGCTTTCTATAAATAGAAAAAAGCCCCAATTCATCCCTAAGGCTTGGAAAATCATTCCCAAGGCCTCCAAGATCATGAGAGCTCATGTCCTAACCATTGTGTATCATATTAGAGCTCTCGTAGATCATTCCACACACACTATGAGCTTGGTTTGTCAAATCTAAGAGCTTCATTAGCTTAAGGAAAGTGTGATGTGTGGAGACAATATTGCCTAGGGAAGAACTTGAGCTATCATAGTTTTTATCCAAATCCCTAGACCAAAGACCTCTTCCCTTGACTGAGCACAACATTGGAGCATCATCATCAACATCAAGGAAGCATTGCAAGAGGCATCAAAGCTTGAAGCTGCGGTGACAAGTTTTGAAGAGCATCCTCCGGACTTCATCAAAGAGGCAAGTGGAAACTCCAGACTTTGTCAAATAGAGGCAAGTGTTCTTCGCCCTCCATTCAAATTATATCTTTGTGATAGTGGATTTTTTATGCGCGATTCAACCACTTTTAAAATTGTGATGGTGGATTGTTTCTGTGTGATTCAACCACTCTAAAAGCTGTGTGTGGGGAGTAGATCTTTGTGATGAAACCTCGTGAACAAAAATGGGGAGTAGATCTGTGTGGTCGAACCTCGTGAATAAATTTTTTTTAGCACACACTCTTTAACACACACTCTTTAACAAATATTCATTTGAGTACATTGATAATAATCATAAGTGAATTTGTGAAGAGTGTTGTATTCACACTTGTGCTTACTAATATGAAACTAATTGTCTTATCTTTGATTGTTTAAGAACTCATACATTGAACACATATTCCGCATAAGTTTTATTCTTATTTGTGTTCATTATGTTCTTGTTCCTAGTTGGTATTAAAATTGGACTAAGATGTTTTAATTGGGAAAAGAACTCCATTAGTCCTATTCACCCCCCCCCCTCCTCTAGGACACTTTCATTGGCCCTAGCTACACTTTCATTTGGTATCAGAGCAAGGTTACTCCATAAAGGCTTAACAACCCGGAGTTGATCTTGTTTCATTGCTAGTGCCAAATTCCTTAGAGGGACCTCATGTATCAGAGGGACCTCAAGGACAAACCATCCAAGACCGTAGGATGTTTTTCAAAGGAAGATTGTTAGAAAGACCGAAGATCTTGAACCCTTTTGGACCAACCTATTTCTTTTCAATTATTTCATATTGTTGGTCTATGAACTTTTGCATTTTGAGCTTATATAGTTACATTTGTTTTAATGCAAAAATATTTGTAGTCAATTGATTTTGTTCTCATAAACTTTTATAGTTATATCTTTTGGTTCACAAAATCACTTGATTGCATCTTATTGATGTGCATTTTGTATTCATACTGTTATATCTATGAAAATACATTTCAATGCTCTTTTAATGTGCTTCAATTAATTATGGACTTAAAAGATTTTCTATCCATGATCAATTAATGGTACATCCCCTGTTTTTCAAAAATTAATGAATTTCATAAGTTATATCTTTTAAAAAAAAATTAGATATTTTTGAAAAATAAATTTTCCATAGTTTTTGTTTTGAAATAGAAAATTATTCTCAGCTTGTATTTGTTTCTAATAGTTATATTGTTTAAAGCACAAGTTGAAAGTTATGAGAACTGAATTTGTTTCTCTTTAATTTCTTGTATGAGAAATTCAATTCTTGTAATATACTTGCAACTCAATTGGTTATCTATCTATAGGTATATTTCTCAAAATAAATGTGTTTTTGAATAAATGCATTTTCCAATTCGTTTCAAGTTATATTTTGAAAAATCTCTTAAAAGTTTTGAGTTTCAAAAGCATTGTCAATAAAAGCATTTCCTTGTTTTTTTGGAAATGTATGGTTATTACAAACAATTTGCATTTCTGTTTTTATAGAATTACATTTCTTAAAATGCATTGTTTACTTATGACCAATTGATTTTGTTTTCATGTACTTCTCTTGTTTCATAACATGGTTTTCAAAATCATTTGATTAAAATTTCATCATGTTAGATTTTCTTTTTGCTTTCTTTGAGTTATATCTCTTGCATTGCATTTCTATACATGATCAAGTGATTATGATTTCAAAAGCCCTCTTAGCTAGATTATTCATGATCAATTGTAGTTTTAAATTCATTTGTTTGTTTGTCATAAGTAAGATTTTTTTTTTTTGAAAAACAAATGATTTAAAACAATTTAGTTTTTCCATAGATTTCCAAGTTATATTTTCATATGAAAAATTATTGTTTTGAAAAATCAGCCTGTATGTGTTTCAAATAAGTCATATCTTTTAAAAGTGCAAGTTGAAAAATGATTGTGCCTCATTGATGAGATATGATCAAAATTGATTTTCATTATATGCTTACTAAGTTAGAATCATTATATGAAAATAAATTTCTTTGATATACTTGAAATTCAATTGGTTAGAGCCTTATAGTTATACATTTTATCTGAATGTATTTTCCAATTGATATCAAGTCATACTTATTCAAGTCAATTTGTATGAGCTCTTGTAGTTATATTCCTTTTATGAGCAAATTGATTTGTATGTTTTGTGGATCATGAAATAGAATTTGAAATCTATACTTAGTCTTGTGCATTTTTTTTTCAATGCATAATGATAATGTTTCATGATTCTTTTAGTACATTTGCTAAAATGAAGATTATTTTGTTAGATCTTGATTTTATTTAATCCTCTTTTTGCAAATGTCTAATAGTTCCTTGTATGGTCGTGCTCTTAAGTTACATTTGTGGATACCATACTAGAACTCCCAAACCCATCCTTTATGCTTTCTAGTCATTATTTTTTTGAAATGGATCGTTATGATGTTGATTCTTGTATATTCTCTAAGTGATGTCATCCTTATACATGTTTCAACTTCATAGTAGTGATCTTGATCATATGAACCTCTTTGAAATCCATTCCTTGCATTTCATAGTTATACCTATTGTTTGATGAATTTTATAGATGTTGAATTCGTATGATTTGACACTTTCAAATTGCATGTATCACCAAGAGACATTTCATGCAATTTAGAATGTTCATCACTATGGTCATTAGTTATATCATTAAAAGTGATGAATATCAATTTATGATGCTTGATGGAATTTTATGTTTATCACATCTTTGCTCTTAATCTTTGCTCTTAATCTTGTTCTATATTCAATCTTGAAAATGTGATAAACCTTGTATACATTGGATTGATCTTGATAGTAATATGTTTTTATTCCATGTCACTTTCTATTAGCATCATAATTGTCATGATTGACACCTCTCATGCTCTTATAAAATTTAATAACCACCATACTCATGTGTTCATAATCTTGGTTGGTTAATGGTTGAGGTAGGCTTCATGTTTGAACTTCATTTCATTCATCTTGCACATGATAGTTATATTTTATGATTGGATGAAATGATTTTAAAATATTCATACCATATGATTTTCTTAGTTATATTGATTGATGCTATGATCAGTTAACCCCATAACATCATGGATAGCTCTAATTTGGATTAATCCTAGTAGTTATATTCATTTTAACTCCATTTTAGAGTGATTAGGCTAATAGTCTTATCCTTGAATCTCAATTGGTATTTCTTGTTCCAATTGGTATCCATGATCGTTTTTTCTTCATGGCTTTAAACTCTTAGAGGCTACTACCATACCTGATACCCTGTTATGTATTTCATTTTCGATTTCTTTTGTTAACAGGTACTTATAAAAGGTATTTTCCTTATTTCATGTATGTAGGTACATTTGCAAGGGTAAAAAAAAGTTTATTTGTTGATGATATGACCCTCTATATGCAAATGCTAAATGGTTCTATGCATGGTTGTGTTGTTTTCTTTTGTTAACTCCATACTAAGAATTATAAAATCCATCCTTGTGTTTGTTAGTCTTTATTTAAGTAATTGATCCATGTTTATGATTTCATCTTTGTACATGTTTCAATTTTCATAAGTGTGTTGTTGCTCATATGAATCTCTTCAAATCCATTTCTTGTTCATTATGATCATAACTATTATTTGATGGATGTTATATTTGTTGAGTTCATATGTTTTACACCTTGGAAATTGCACGCAACAACCAATCTTATTTTTATGCAATTTCTTATATTCATCATGATGCATTCAACTTATATTTTTATAAGTGATGAATATTCATGATGCTTAGTGAATTTTGTGTTTGTCACATCCATGTTCTTTTCATGGCTTTCTATTTGTTTGGTATGTCTTAAAATGTGACAAATCTTGTGAACATTGAACTGAAATTTCACTTTAGCATCTTATCTCTCATGTTTGCCTCCTCTAAATTATGATTGTTTTCTTGAAGAGGTTGGCTTCATGATAGTTGAACTTCATTTCATAAAGCATATCATGAAATGATGATATTTCTCATAGCATATTATTTTCAAGAGTTAAACATGCTTATGCTATGATTAATACCACTATTCTCATGGATTTCTCTATTTTGAAACATATTTATTAGTTACATGATTTCAAAACCAGTTCAGAGTTTTAGCATTTAAAAAAAATTATTTAACAATCCATGATTTTTTTTTGGTTGTATCCTTAACATGTACATCATTATGGAATTGATTTAATGCTTTGAATACTCCACCTTGATTCATTCCAAGTTGCACTCATATTGGTATATCTATTTGAATCATTCGAACATTAACGTTTAAGGGAGGAAACGGGAGGAGACGGGAGACTCCTCACTTGTTGGCTAGGAGAGTGGGAGGAGATGGGAGACTCCTCACGTGTTGGGTTTGCCAAGAGTAATTCCATGTGTGGTAGCTATGGAACTGACTTGTAATTCTGTGTGATCACGTAAAACACTTATCTGATGCTTATATCCTCACCACAAGAAACATGATTCATATACTTGGTTGAATCTCAAGTTGTTGTCCTCCATTACATGTAAATCTCTTTCGATCTTGTCTATGTTTTGGAATCAACAATTCATTTTGCATATTTTCTTGATAGGTATATTTTCTAAAATGCAAAATTGAATGAGATGTGATATTGATGTCCCATCTCATATTTTTCAAATTAGTTGTTTTGTCTTTTTGAAAATAATTATGATTTGAAAAATAAATTTTCCATTGATTTTAAGTTTTTACTTAAATGGAAAATTATGCAATTGATTTTCATTTTGGGCCATGTTTAGAAACATGCTTTCAAAATGAGATTTTCAATTGGGACTCATCTATTCATCATTATGTCTTTCCATGATTAGCAACATCTTGAGAAATTTGATCAATGTAAGCTTTAATTGTTACATTTGAGAACTCCCTAGTTTTCATGCCTTACATCTTCTTCATGCATTACATCGGTATATTCATTATCATCATATTGACAAATAGAAGAAAATGATGTTAAGGGGGAGTAGACATCTTTAAGATGATCAAATGAGAATTCATATTTGAGGATCATGGAGACACATATATGAATATGATGAATATTTGTTTTTAAGTTTTTTGTTTTAAAAACAAAATAATTTTTAATTGAGAATGCATTAACTTTTATAGGTACTTCTTTATGTATTTCTCATATTGCCACATCCATGAGTTTTTAGTTCTGGTATTTTTCTAAGATATGGATGTTTTTATCTTTGATCATCACTATGCTCTGTATTGTATTTTTCTTTTGTGTGATGATTTTGCAAGTCAAATGCTCCTCTATTTGTAAATTTCCTATCTTGATGACTTGTTTGGAATGCAATGTACCCAATTCATCATTTTAGATTATAATCGCTTATTTTGATGATTGAATTCATTTGGTGATTGCATTCATCCTCATAACATTCATTATGCCTTTGTAAGTTAAATTTTTCTAAAGATTGAATATTATGGTTTTGGATTTTATTTTTTTGGATTTTATTTTCTTTGGTATCATAATGCATGTTCCTATCATATGTTTTTAAATGGATTGATTTTCTTTTGGAACCTCATGCATTCCTCATAATTATTGTATGTGCTTCATAGTTATATTAGTATGATTATGCAGGTTCATCACTATGATTAAGTGGTGAAAAAGGTCAATGAAATGAAATTTCATATGATCTTTATTGAGTCCTTACTCTTCAATCGGTTTGTATCATTTGAAGGACTTAAAGAATCCTTAAATGGATTCATGGAATTGATATGGACTTTCTTAGTTGATTTATATAGTTCAAATCCATCTTAGCATGATTACATCTCTTTATAGTCAAATCTTTTGATATCATGCTTGCTAACCCCTCTATGCTTATAGGTGAATCTTTTTGTGTCCTTGATATCATAACATGCTAAATATTGATATCTCTCACTTCTCCTTATCTCTCCATAGTACTCCATATGCTTCATCGGGACATCTCTTTGTCAATTTGTGACAAAAAAGGGGTAGAATAAATGGATTGAATCCTGAAAATGGAGAGATTAAACAAAGGGGGAGAGTGTAGAACAAAGGGTGAAAACACACTCTATCTATGATATTTTGTGACTAACAATTAAGGGGGAGTAGCAATCCCACCATAGAATGTGTATGTCAATGTCTTATGCAGGTATATCTTTAAGAGACAAAGCACATTCTCAGGGGGAGTATTTAGAGTCATGAGTCTTTGAGTTGTAATTGTTGTATCTTTTGTAAAGATCATGTACTCATGTAATCTTGGTTGTATTTGAGTCCATTTGTTGTATTTCAATCAAGAATAGGTGTTTTGCCACGAAATTGACAAAGGGGGAGTTGTTAGTGCCACATTCCTATGAGCACTTATTTTTGTATTGTCAATTCCGTGTCGAAGAATCCAAGACCTTGCCTTTAAGAATTTCTCAAGGAAGATCAGGTTTGAAGGCAGAAGATCAAGTCTCGGAAGGCCCGGATTCATAAAGGAAGACGTCCATATGAGTGCCAACCTATTCAGGAAAATAGGACTCCAAACCAACCAAGACTTGGCTCTAAAAACCCTTAGTTTAATGGCTTATTTAATAGGGTTTTAGAGATTGTTTTTCAACTTTTTCAAGACTCAAAACAGGCCTCAGAAGTTGGTTAACCGCCATGGTTTTCGGTCACCTCACGGTTACTTTTCCAGAGAGCAAAAACTCTCTTAAAATGGTTTTTCGGTTACCTCGCGGCTAGCCGCATGAATAGTAACATCACTATTCACTGTTCACTGTTTACTAGCAGTTTGAACAGTAACACTATTCACTGTTCACTAGTCGTTTGAACAGTATCACTATTCACTGTTCACTAGCCATTTGAACAGTAACACTATTCACTATTCACTGTTCACTAGCCGTTTTATGACAGTTGGAAAGCTTTCTATAAATAGAAAAAAGCCCCAAATCATCCCTAAGGCTTGGAAAATCATTCCCAAGGCCTCCAAGATCATGAGAGCTCATGTCCTAACCATTGTGTATCATATTAGAGCTCTCGTAGATCATTCCACACACACTATGAGCTTGGTTTGTCAAATCTAAGAGCTTCATTAGCCTAAGGAAAGTGTGATGTGTGGAGACAATATTGCCTAGGGAAGAACGTGAGCTATCATAGTTTATTATCCAAATCCATAGACTAAAGACCTCTTCCCTTGATTGAGCACAACATTGGAGCATCATCATCAACATCAAGGAAGCATTGCAAGAGGCATCAAAGCTTGGAGTTGCGGTGACAAGTTTCGAAGAGCATCCTCCGGACTTTGTCAAAGAGGCAAGTGGCAACCTCCAGACTTTGTCAAAAAGAGGCAAGTGTTCTTCGCCCTCCATTCAAATTATATCTTTGTGATAGTGGATTGTTTCTGCATGATTCAACCACTTTAAAAATTGTGATAGTGGATTGTTTCTGTGTGATTCAACCACTCTAAAAGTTGTGTGTGGGGAGTAGATCTTTGTGATCGAACCTCGTGAACAAAAATGGGGAGTAGATCTGTGTGGTCGAACCTCGTGAACAAAATTTATGTAGAATCAGTACTTGTGTAGTTTGATTCTTCATAGTGGAACCAGGGGACTGTGTGACCCTTGAGAGTAGATGTAGGTCTGTGTGGCTGATCCACTATAAATCCCTTGTGTCAATTTCTCTATCTCTATCTCTTGTGCTTGATTTATATATCTATATGTTGTGGAGAATGATATGAATGATATTTAGTTTAATTGACACACATCCACTTGTGCGAAAACAACATTGATCATATTGGTAAATCAAATCTTGTTTAGCACACACTGTTTAACAAATATTCATTTGAGCACATTGATATAAATCGTAAGTGAATTTGTGAAGAGTGTTGTATTCACACTTGTGCTTACTAATATGAAACTAATTGTCTTATCTTTGATTGTTTAAGCGCTCATACATTGAACACATATTCCGCGTAAGTTGTATTCTTATTTGTGTTCATTATGTTCTTGTTCCTAGTTGGGATTAAAATTGGACTAAGATGTTTTAATTGGAAAAACAATTCCATTAGTCCTATTCACCCCCCCCCCCCTCTAGGACACTTTCATTGGCCCTAGCTGCACTTTCATGTTATAGCTTGGCCTTTGATTGCCTTTCGCGGTACATACCTAATGTCAAATTATGACAGAAGGATGGACCATCTTGCCAGTCGAGCATTGAGAGAACCTGCTTTTGTGACAAGGACCTTCAAGAGGTTGTTCATCAAGATCAGGAAGAGTGTGTTGGAAAGCGGGTAGTGACGTAGCTTTTGTACGGCGAACATCACTACAAGGCATTCTTTTTCGACTAGAGAGTAGCGATGCTCTACACCTACCAGCATGCGGCTGAGGTACTATAGAGCAGTTTCTCTTCTTTCATCATTTTCTTGTGCGAGTAGAGCGCCTAGAGAATGGTCGAGGGCTCTTGTGTACAAGATGAATGGTTTTACAGTGGTCGTGGTCGGAGCAGCTAACACTGGAGGTTTGGTAAGGTATGATTTGATATCTTGAAATGCGGCTTCACAGTCAGTATCCCAGACAAAGTTCACACCTTTCTTCATCAATCGAGAGAATGGACGGCACTTTCCTGGAAGATTGGAGATGAACCGTCTGATGTAGGCCAATCTTCCTTGAAGTCCTTTCAGTTCTCTCAAGGTTCTTGGAGAGGACATTTCTAGAATAGCCTTGACTTTGATGGGGTCAAGTTTTATTCCAGCTTTACGAACTAGGAATCCGAGGAACTTACCCGACGAGATGCCGAAGAAGCATTTTAGGGGATTCATCCGCAGTTTGTGTTTGTGAAGTCGGAAGAAGACTTCTCGAAGGTTTTTTAGATGATCTTTTTTTCTTTTGCTTTTGACGGCGAGGTCATCAATGTAACATTCAACTGTCTTGTGCCGTATATCTTGGAATATCTCCATCATAGCCCTCTGATATGTGGCACCAACATTTTTCAGACCAAATGGCATGACAGTGTAGCAATACACGCCGAATGGGGTCTGAAATGAAGTGTGTTTTTCATCTTCGGGATGCATCTTTATCTAATTATAGCCAGAGAAGCCATCCATGAATGTCATTCGTTCGAATCCGTAGGTATTGTCAATCATGACCTCCGATATGGGGAACGGGAATTCATCTTTAGGGCAAGCACCATTCATGTCTCTATAATCAATACAGACTCTGATCTGCCCATTTTTCTTTGTCATGGGGACAATGTTGGCCAACCATTCAGGTATTTCAGCGTAAGACCATGCAAAGCAATCAACAAACTCACGAAGAAAAGTGATATACTCGGGTAAACTCATCATCCTTTATATTCTTGCTTATGAATATAGGACGTGGGTTATCTATCTTTTGAACAGGATCTTCTGTTGGAAGGTTCGAAGGTGGTTCCTCCATAATATTTTCGGAGGCTTCCAACTCAACGAAACCTTCTGGGTTTTCATCGGCATTTTCAGACCAAGGCTTTGTTTCTTTCCATGGGTCTTCTTGATCGGTGATCTTCTCAAGGCTTGCTATGAGATGGTCCCAATCGCCTGTTGAAACTGGGTTGAAGTAAGGTACTTCTTTTGGAGACGAGGGTTCTTCTGGGTCAGAATACCACATGTTTGTGTTATCGAACAATTCCTCTCCATCATCAGAGAAATCGTACCAATTGGATGAGATTCCTGGATCTTTGTCAGGTGACTCTTCAAAGAGATATCCAGGGAGATCAATGTCTTCATGGACATGAGATGTTGAGGCTTGGTTGGCAAATTGACTTTTCAGCTTTTGTGTCAACTGTCTCAGAGGAGTATCGGGATCATACCCTAACCCATGTGAAGACTTTTCTACATGGCCGTAGAGTCTCCAATCTTCTAGTTGGCTTTTGGTCAAGGAGAGCCCTAATGGAGTGAGAATACCGCGACCTTCTCCCAAACTGACTGGATTTTGAGCGTCATAACCCATTTTCTTCATAATAGCTTGCGCCACAGGACTATATAGAAATAGTTAATGCATACCTTCATTTTGGAAAGGTTCAAGCATGGAGTTTGATGAAGAAGCATCTGATCTATGGAAGAAGATCGGCTTTTCCTTTGCTGAAGTTGCTGGAACAATGAAGGAAGCAGACGTAGGATCTTCTACGTCAGCAGGTGTCTCCATTGGAGTAAGAGCAGGCTGAACTTGCTGAGTGTCAGCTTGGCTTGACGATGTGTCGTCTTCTGGCTCTGAATTCGAATCTGTATCTTGCATGATAGACACGAAAGAGACAACAAGTTTGCCCCTAGGCTTTTGCTTTGCCTTCTTCACTTTAGTTGTGATGACCAAAGGTTTTGAAGGTTTGAGTGACGAAAGGAGGTTGACTGCTCTCTTCGTGTTTACCAGAGGGTTTGTTTTCTTCCGGTGATTGGAGCCTTGCCTTTTTCTTTTGGAGATTTTCGGCAAAGGGTGTTATTTCCTTCTCCTCTTCTTCCTTTTTTCCTTCATACATCTGGGAGATTACAAAGTGGGCTTCTTTACCCTTGAAGGGTTTTCTGTCTGGAAACACTCGACGTATCATGCCGTCGTCGCCAACGAACTTGATGCACTGATGTTGAGTTGAATGTACAACACCATTCTTGTGTATCCAGGGGCGTCCGAGAAGGATGTTGTAGCATGAACGGGTTTTTATTTCATACACAATGACCTTAGAGATAAGATCACTGATTTACAACTTAAACCTGATTTTGCTGATAGGCCTTTGAGTGTTCCCATCGTATCCAAAGATAGATACAGATGTGTGGCTCAGCTTACTGGGTGGGATGCCTAACTCTTCGAGAGCCGAAGTGGAGACGAGGTTGAGTGTAGAACCTGGGTCGATCTGAACTCTGTGCATTGGCATTTTCTTGATGTACCCTGTGAAGTACAGGGGTCGATTGTGCCTTGTTTCGCCAAGTAGGAGGTCTTCCTTGGTGAAGGCAATGGTTGCACTTGCTGCTTTTTTAACCGAGAGTCATTCAATGCAAGATCCCTCAGTTTTTTTTCTCCCTTTGGGGAAGTTTTTTATTTTTCGACCCTATAGTCCATTTCAATTTGTAGGACTTGCGGGGCATGTTTGTCGACATCCTCATTCAACTTTTGTAATTCTGAAATGAGATTATCACAAGTGCGTGGAGACATTTGTAATAAGTCTAGGATGTGCAGTCGTGCAGGTATGTGTTTGAAGTGCTCGATCAAGTCATACTTGAAAGCCTCCTTGGGGCCTGCATGTTCATTATTGTTGCCACTTGGGGTGCTTACAACATCTTTTCCCAAAGGATTTACATAAGTAAGAGAAGATTGGTTGTGGTTTTTGTACTAGTCCCGGCAAGAGCGGGTGCCTCTACCAACTTCAAGTGCTTCTTGAGAAGGGTCTCCGTTCAGAAGATCACCTTCGAGATAAAGAGGTTGTTGCTTCTCATTTACTGGGGATGTGTCTGTAGCAGAGATGCCATCCTCAATGATTGTGTTGCACGGAGCATTTTCCTGGAACAAGTCCTGAGCAGCATCCAACAACTTTTCTTCCTTATTGACCAATTCATCGGCCCAAACATCAATAGTTGGGGCTCCTTCACGATGATCGGTTTAGAAGGGTGTGAGTTCTGAAGTCACAGTTTCAGGAGACGAAGCCTGAGAGGGTGATATCTTAGTGAAAGTCACTTGAGAAGAGGAAGCTCCAGAAGATATACTGCCAGACGTGGTCTGAGAGTAAGTGGCCTCAATAGACGAGGCTTCAGAGGAGCTATCATCCCGAACTATCGTATTGTAGGCAGCTCCGATAGGAGATGTCGCCAGAATGGACTGTTGGGAGTCAGACTCATCCTCAGATGTCAGAGGATCATCAATCCAGCGGTTTTCTCCATTTTCAGGAGTTAGGGCAGGAGATACCTGGTGGTCTTTAGGGACTTCCGATTCTGGATTTTGATTGTGTTGAAGCTCATTTACATGATCTTGTTCTTTTTATAGGGTAATAAGCAATAAGATCCTCGCATATTCTTCAAGATCAGGCATGGGAGCCAGATCTTCTTCATCTGCTCCTTGTGGTTCAACATGGTTGGGTTCCACTGGAGCAATGACGGGTGCTAGGTCAACAACATTTTCTTGAGCAGCCTCTTGGTCTTCTTCAACATCAGACCAGGATCCTTGTGGCTGTAAGGGATTATACCAGATTACTGGCATAAGGCGGGTTTCAGGAACCCATTCTTCATCGGAGAGGTATTCTCCTATTTCAAGGGATTCCTCCCACTTGTCGGTGTTACTAGACTCGTATCCATTCATGGAGTATCCGACTACCGAATTGCAAGAGTATGATGCCCCCTGCGTGGTTTCATTTCTGAATTGAGGTGGTATGAAATCACTGAGAGTGAATTTTCTTACCGCCTTTGAAGTCTCTGAAAGGGACTCTTCTGTTGCCCCCAGTGAAGTGGTAGAGGAGGTCTCTGCCTTTTCATGGACTTCCTGTTTTGGCTGGGTTTTCTCCTGTCGTTTGAGCTTGAGGAGATGTCTTCTAGCCTGGCTTCGCTGTTGAGCTGTCGGCTTTGTTTCACAACCTCCCAATTTTCATCTTTCAGGTGATCGGGATGTACACATATGGGTTGTCTGTCTGGTGTCAGGTAAGGAACCAGCACTAGGGTGCTTAAATTCTTTTTATCACTATTGACACCAAAAAAGTCACTTTGCCTCTTCAACATCAAGAAAGCTACATGAAGCTGCAACCTACCATAAATAGGCAATGCTACTTCAAAAAAAAATTCAAATCTTGTCAGAATCAAACAAAAACTGCAAGGTGCTTCAAGACAGCCAAAAGAGGAGTACACAAGAAGTTTCGGGCCATTTCAAAATCATTTGGCCTAACTTCGCTTCTCCGACAATTGAACAGGAGCTCCCGGCGGCGACGGCATCGAAAACACCAAATCTTTGATCAGAACATATGGATGGTCTCAGAATACAACTATTAGGCTCCACGTCAAGTTCCTAGTCAAACCGACAACGTTTGACCCTACATCAACCCATCTAATAGTTAAATTAAGCCTCTCGGCGGCGAGAACCACCGAGGCCATCACTCATCAAGTAGAGCACATGGGCGGCTTCAAAATGCTTATAAATGGCTACACGTCAAATTTCAGGTCATTTCGACAACATTTGACCAAACTTAGACTCTCAGAAGCCAAAACAGGCCTCTCAGCGGCGAAGCTCCCCGGGACCATGGTTTCCAAGACAGAGCCCGTGGATAATCTCAAAATGACTCTAATAGGTTCCCTGTCAAATTTCAAGTCAATCGGGCATCGGTTAACCATACATCAAGCCGCGACATCTTCATCGCGACAAAATCAAGTCTACTGGCGACAGGATCCCAAACGGCTTTGAACTTAAACAAAAGCCTATGGTTGGTCTTATTTATTGCTCATGAGGCTTCACCTCAAATTTCAGGTCATTCCGACATCGTTTGACTCGGATTCAGCTTTTGACAGAAAATCGGCAGCTCTGCGCGACAAAGACTTCGACTTTCTAGGAAAATTGGAAACTTTCTTCTCCAAAATGCAAGGATTCTTGTCAAGTTTTCTACAGGAAAGTCAAACCAATAAATGTGCAAAAATGTCAGGAAAAATACAGAAGAAAAAAGAATGGAAAAAGACCTCAAAACGGCCGCAAAATGGGGACCAAAGGGGAAAATTCCCCCTAGGGTCGCCGGCGATCATGGAGCCCCAGGTCACCGGGTTCACCCCGAACGGCCCGTTTTCCGTCATTTTTTCATGATTTGAAGCTTCCAACTCCTAAGGTTTTTCAAAATTCATACTTTTGATGCACCAAATCCTTCGACATCCGTCAAAATCACGGGTCCGTCTTCAAGAGTATCAAAATCAATATTGATCGCCAACCGGTCAACTAAAAAAGTGTGCTTTCTACCCGATCGATTGAGAAATCGATAGGACAGATAGCACCGACCCGCTGTTGACAATCAATGCCTGAAGTTACATGGTCATCCGATGTCGGTCTACATAAAGATCCATCGATGATCATCGCCAGAAGAATCCCAAAAGATGTGGCATGGCCCACGACTCTTCAACTGCTCGGTGACCACTTAATGCGATTAATTGGCTAGCTTTATTGCAGTCATTATTTCATTTCTTTGGATGGCCCAACCTGAAGCAAGCATTCGGGAGTTATAAGTCAAAAGATTCACGGCATTTAACCCATGAAACTCCTCCCATCATGGTGATTAAAGGCAACTAACGCCCTCAATCTCCACCGGCCATTCAGAAGCCAAGAAAAAGGAGTTACAAAATAAATAAATAAATCTTGTAACTCCTCCCTTTATGTAGCTTTATGATAATTGAAAGCTCATAAACCCTCCTAAATGGCCACCTAAAAGCCTATAAATAGGAGAGCACTCCAAGCATTTCAAACCATTCCCAGAGATCAGCATCAGATCTGCTTCCAAGCACAGAAAATCCAGAGAAAGAAAGTGAGAAAACTCTGCTAAAGTTCTGCACCGGCCACCACTACAAGGTGACAAAAGTCCCTTGGGGGGTCCTTCTTCTGCCTCCAATGGCTTAGACATGGCTTTTCAGCCCGTCTACTTAGCTTTTTATTGGACACAGGACCTCCTCTTGGTCTTTGTCCTCTAAAAATCTAAGGTCATAGCCAAGCCAAGCGAATCAAGAGCATTCTCTGTTCTCATCTGCATGGATGATGGCGAAGTCCACATATAACTTGCGACCGTCAATCTAAACGAGTCCCCCACAATCTCCTGAGAAGTTAGATCCTCATTTTCTAGCTTTTCATTGTAGTTTGTATTCTTTCAAAAGAGACAAAAATTACAACTCTTGTCTTTCATTATTGATAAGAATTATAAATCAGCTATAAACGCCAAAATCGGCTATAAACGTCGAAAATTGGCTATAAACGCCAAAATCGACTATAAAAGCCAAAAAAATCGGCTATAAATGCCAAAAATCGCTTTTCACGACAAATCAAGAAAATGTCTATTTTCTTGAATATACGTGCAATGGAAAACTTGAAAGAAGTTGATTTCCTTTTTTACTTGCGAAGGTCAATCTCCGGATCACTACCTGTAATTCCAAGTAAAAGTAGAAAATATGGCACACCCACATAAAAAATGTTGATGCACGCTTTGTCCTCCGGGCGCGAAAGAGTCGGACCCAAACGGACTCCCACGTCCACCGACCTCGGTAGCGCCGAGCTCAAAAGCGCGTTCCATCAAGCTGGCTCCACTCGGTGGAACTCTTTCATTTGAGAACACAATGCTTGGAAATAAAGTATTTGCATACCATATTTTTGTTCTATGCTTATACTTCTTTTCTAGATTCCTTGGTTACTTTCTAGTTGGTGGCCTATGTTGCATTTCGCATCTTAAAAAAAATGAGATGGGATTTTTTGGAAATTCCTAATTCTTTGAATTTAGGGGTTTTACCCCGAAAATACACTTTAAATGGCCACTACACACAACAGTGCACTTTAAACATCTATGCACCTAACAGCGAATACGTACAAGATTCGCATTTTTTTTCACCATTTTTTTCGGAGGTCGAATTCGACCTTCATTTTCAGTGTTAAAGGTCGAATTCGACCCTGAGATATAATTCACTATATGTACAAACCCTTTTTCCGTTCGTGCCCTACCCTTACGAGTCGAGTTGTAGAAGACTGAAAGCTGTTTTTTTGCCATTCTTTGTCTGATTCCACATCTCTTGGACATCTCCCCTCTGATCTAAGTTACTTATGCGATGATATATTAAGAATAAGAGCATAACTTATCTTTACATAGCTTTTAAATGAATTTATTTGTTGTTATGGGCATCTTCCCTTTTTAGGTGGTTCTTATCATCTTCCCTACTTCATTGTTTAGATTGTTGTCATCATGTTTTCGAGTTTTATTGAAACAAACTTGTATGGTTGAATATGAACATGAAGGTTTTTGTCATAACCGTTAGAAATATGGGTCTGTTTTCTAAGTAGAGGTATAACTATATTGGGTTAAATGTGAACGTGCAGTGACCAACCCAAGAAGTTTCCTTGGCCATTCAAGCACTATTTTTACTGTTTTGTGCATTTGCATTTCATAACATGAATTGGCAGTATAAGGTTGTCTCTCAAAATCTTAGTACGAACTTGTTCAATTAAACTCAATTTTTCCACTAATTTAATCAATCGTTCCTTTTTGTAACAGCATGTCAAATGTCCAACAATTAGCTATTTTTCATTACGATGGCACTTTTGAATTTGATCTAAATCGACCCCAATATAAGGGGGGCAGACAGAAGGTGAGGTATCTATCGAATAACATAAGTATCAATGAGCTGAAAAACATGGCATTTGAAGCCTCATGCTGGGATGTAATCGTCGAAGATCTTACTTTAAAATACCTACTGCACAATGGAAGCTTCTTTTCGCTGATAAACATTGATGATGATAGCGATATCAATGGACTTTTCAAAAATTGTACGTCCAAATCTTCCGGGATATTAATATTTGTAACACGAATAATGGGCGAGGAAGATGGCACCTTACACCTATATCAAGAAAGGTTGGTTGTTGTTGTTAATACTTAGTTTTTATGACTGTTGTATTCAATATTGTTATACATACTTGTAATTTATGTTGTTGTATTCAGTATTTATACACAATATGATGGTGCAATTTTGAATGTGCAGGTTTGATCGCACGGGCACTAGTCATCCCACTTATAAGATTATTAAGAATATGGAGTCTAAATTAAAAGGCTCGACATTTACGTCTCCCATGAAAGACTGCCCTACCATCAACTTAAGAGAGGATGTTGATGTGAACTTATCTTCTTTCATGAATGATGTCGACGATGTGGTGGGCCAACCCTTGTCTCGCGAGTCAAATGAGGTGGCAGTCAATGTTGTAACAGCTGAGACCCAAAGTGGGCCTGACGAGTTCCATGACTTGGGCATAAACACTGCATCTGAGTCGACTTGGATATCTGCATGTCCCCACCCCAAGTATAGGCCTATAGAGCGAGGTACTACGGATTCAACTCCGTTAGAAGGGTGCAACGGATCTGGACATACTACTTTAGATGGGTCACATAGTATTCATGAGAAGATGTTTGTAGAAACAATGGTCCCTGAAGCGGTCATAGCCGAAGGAGTGGACAGTTCTGTCAGGGAGATGTGGTTGGGTCGTGAGTTTCCAGACCGCGAAGCGTTCCGAAAAGGCATAGCCAAGCATGCAATTTACAACAATTTCACGTTGAAAAACTTAAAGACAAGCATGAAGATGGTAACCGCATGTTGCAAAGATGATAATTGTTCTTGGCGAATACACGGCGCTATAGTGGATTATGGCCCACAATTCAAAGTTCGGAAGTACAAGCCGAATCATTCTTGTTCCAAACCAATGATGGGGACAATGCATAGGCAACCATCAACGCAGTTAATAGCTGAGTTCGTCGAAGGGAATATACGTTGCAATAATGATATTAGACCGAAAGAGATAATGAGCGAATATGAAATGGAGTTTGGTACTAAAATCACATATAGGAAAGCACATATGGCAAAGGAGATGGCACTGCGTAAAATTCGAGGGTCATATGAGGAGTCCTTCCAGATATTGCCACTTTATTGTTTTGAGCTGCAAAGGACCAATCCTGGCACAGTGACAAACATTGTTATCACCTCGGATGGCCGATTTAGGCGGTTCTTCTGGGCCTTCGGGCCTTGCATATGTTCATTTCAAACTTCTATAAGGCCTTTGCTAGCAGTGGATGGTTCACATCTTCGTGGAAAATATCCTAGAGTACTGTTACTCGTTGTCACACACGATGCGAATCATCAATTGTTTCCAATAGCATTTGCATTTACAGAGGCAGAACAACGTGATAGTTGGGAGTGGTTCCTAGCGAACTTATCGATTATATTGGGCGAGCCAAAGAATTTGACAATTGTGTCTGATCGTCAAAAGTGTCTTCTTCCTGCATTGAAATCCATGCTCCCAAGTGCTTTCCACTATTTTTGTTATCATCACATAACTGAGAATATCAAAGCATCATTCAACGATCATGGTATCGTTAGGACATTCTGGAAAGCTGCACAAGCATATAGACCAAACGAGTTCAATGTTTAAATGAGCAACATACGTTCCTTAGATGAACGTGCTTTTGAATACATTGGTGCGATTGGCCGTCAGTATTGGGCTACGGCGTATGTTCATGGACGGAGGTATGACATGCTAATGAGTAACGCTGCGGAGTGCACCAACAGTCTTTTAAAGGACACAAGGGTTCTTCCTATCACAAAGCAAGTCGAAGAGATACATGCAAAATTAATGGAGTTCTACCAAAAGCGTCGGGCTCAAACACAAAACATAACAACACGTCTTACTCCATATGCAGAGAAATACCTTGACAATGAAATTAAAGAAGCATGTAGGCTCCATGTTCGTGTCGCCGGTTTGGTAGAGTTCCAGGTTCAGTCAGCTGAGTACATGGATGTTGTTGATCTTGAAAAGAAGTCATGCACATGTCGCAAGTGGGAAGTGATTGGCATCCCATGCTGCCATGCATTGGCATCAATGAAATTGTGGAGTATAAATCCGTATGAATATTGTGAGCATTGGTACAGTGTGAGCATGTATCAAAGGACATATGATGACATCATTCATGCAACACGTGATATGAAGCAGTGGGAGCAAAGATCAATTGAACAGGTACACCCTCCATTGGCAAACAAGTAACCGGGAAGGCCTAAGAAGAATAGAATCCGTGTGGAAGATAGGAACCGACAGGGCAAAGTGGTAACTTGTTCCAATTGTAAACAACGTGGACACAACAAGGGCAGCTGTAAAAATCCACCTATTTCATCTCAAAATTAGCGACTTGATGAATGGATTTTACTTCCATCTCTTTTTGTGAATGTTGTAAATACCATCTTTTATGTTAATGTAAATCTTCATGAGTGGATGTAATCTTCATATCTTTTGTTATTGTAATCACACATGAATTGATGAAACTTTCATCTTTTTGTAAATGGTGCAAATACCATCTTTTAGGTTAACATAAGTCTCCATTAGTGGATGTATTCTTCATATCTTTTGTTAATGTACTCCTCCATGAATGGATTTTACTTCCATTTCTTTTTGTGAATGTTGCAAATACCATCTTTTAGTTTAATGTAAGTCTCCATTCGTGGATGTAATCTACATATCTTTTGTTGATGTAAGTCTCCATGAATGTTTCAAAATTCCATATTTTATGTGTATGTAATTTAAAAGGAATGGATGTAATATGCATATTTTTTGTTATCATGTAATAGAAAATGAATCCGACAATCATTACTAAGATTACCAGGTCTAATGAAAGAGCTGGAAGTGAAATAGGTAATTTGCATATAAATTTTAACCAGAGTCGAATTCGACCTTCATAACATGTTTTAAGGTCGAATTCGATGCTGGGAGTGAAAAATACATGTTCCAAATTTAACATGTAGGTCGAATTCGATCTTCATAACATGTTTTAAGGTCGAATTCGACGCTGGGAGTTAAAAATACCTGTTCCAAATTTAACATGTAGGTCGAATTCGACCTTCACCCATTGTGTAAATATCGAATTCGACGCTGGGAGTGGGAAAACCTATTCCAATTTTAACATGTAGGTCGAATTCGACCTTCATAACCTGTGTAAAGGTCGAATTCGATGCTGGGAGTGAAAAACACCTGTTCCAAATTTAACATATAGGTCAAATTCGACCTTCACCCTTTGTGTAAAGGTCGAATTCGACGCTGGGAGTGAAAAAAACATGTTCCAATTTAACATGTATGTCGAATTCATCTTTAATAACCTGTGTAAAGGTCAATTTGACGCTAGGAGTAAGAAATATTTAATATATATGTCGAATGCGACACTGGGAGTCTGAAAGACCTGTTCCAAAGTGAATATGTAGGTCGAATTTGACCCTGAGCATATAAAATAAATAAAAAAATTGAAAGCAAAACCCATCTAAAAAATTGCACTACCATGAATGGATTCTGGATTCTGATTTCAACATTTCTCACAATAACCTGTTCAATAAAATCTGACAGAAGGTTTTAAAAAAATAATACACATTCAATCATTAAACCATATGCACCTCAGTTAATTCAATAACACACAACCACCAACAACAATTGTAATTCACTGTTAAAAACTTTACAACCATTACAAATTTGGGCTTTTTGTTAACAAAACAATTCTCCTTCATGCATGATTAGTCATTGACAGCCTTGTCACCATAGGTCAGGGACATTGAATCTGTTTCCATTCAACTCCCAACTTTTCTTGAATATCTCGATCAAAATCCTATGGCGGAAATATGGCATGTCAGCTTGGGTGAACCGAACTGGACGACGAAAGATACAATGCTCCGCAAACGCACACGCGAATACAAAGCAGTCACTTCCATTATGTTGATAGGGAATGTTCGCTTTCACGTCCATCGACCACACCCATGGCTCCGTCCATCCATAATTGTAAAAATGTTCGGTTAGCCACAATTTCTGTAGAAAAGTTTAGAAAAGTTAAGTTAAAGGGTGAGTTAATTTAAATGAAACGTAAATAATCAAAAAGATTTTAATGGATACTTATAAAACCATCGCAAACGACTAAACCATATTTATCACTGTCAGAGCTATTGTAGAACTCCCAACGGTTCTCATCCGTGTAACCAACAAGCAAGGTGAAATGATTGTGCTGGTGTAAAATGTAAACGAGCGTCTTACATTCCTTTGCATCCCACAATCATCATTTCCCAAATCCCTAATTTACCTTGTAGTATAGTATCTATGGAAGCCCTCTAGTATCTCTTTTTCCAAATCTGATAGAACATATTCAGAATGAGGTACTCCATGCTCGAAGTCGAGCAACCTCTCCGGCACTCTCCTATTCCTTGGAAGGTGTTTCAACCTCCACACTAATGACTCAATTGTAGCAGGTGAGGGTGCTACAACAAGCGCAAGTGGTTCTATAGGGGTTGGAGTCAATAAAACATCGGGGCAAGGAGAAGTTGAGAATATTTCTTCTAGCGGCACAAGATTGGGTTCGTCATCAAGTTGACTGTTAAGGGCTTCGACATATCCATGGACGCTTGATTCGCCGGTATGAGATGTAGGCTTGAATGGACTTTCATCCTGAACAGGCACTTTTGGCTTGACCTTTGATTCAGGGTCAATAGTGATCAACGGCCTTGTTGGACTAGCTTCGGTTGGACCAGTTTTTCCCTTCTTCTTTTCCTTAAATGGAGTTTTAGATGCGGGTCTCTTGACATACACTTTCTTCGGAGTAACATCCTGTAAGAAGTCAATTAACAGTGTAAGTCAAATGAAAATAGTAACATTCCAACAAGCAATAACACTATAATACGAAGATTGATAGTTTGGGGACCATTAAATTTAGATATATGGTAGAATACAGAAAGTTGACGTTAGATACATAAAGTTGACGTTAGATATATGAGTGAAGGCTATGAAGGTGATGACACAATTGTCAATTCTGCAGTATCATCATTAAGGTGCAACATGTTCTGATTTAATTATTAATTCTTATGCATTAACATGTTCTTAGTTTTCTATTTGTCATTCAGAAATTTGCTATTGATTTTAAGCATTGGAGCTCTCTTTTTTTAACAGAATCCATGAATCCTTAAAGCACCAAAATTTTGCAGGACATATTACTATTCCTCCCTCCCGCTTGCCATTACTTAGGGTGGAACTATTGCAGTCTCTCCTTGAGGATTCTAACACCTTGAATTCAGAAGCTGTAAAAAGGTTCAAGTCATCTAGTGGATCTTGTCCAAACTGTGTTATCCTATGGTTCGATACAGAAACATCTCTCGAGGTTTTGAAATTGGCCTTTTATGACACTACACCAAAAAAGGGAAATTGGAACGGATTACCGTTCCTAATCCGTGTGTTCCTAATCCGTTCATCCGTTCCTAAACCATTCATAATCCGTTAATCCGTTCCAAAAACAGGAAATTGGAACGGATGAATGGATTAGGAACACACGGATTAGGAACGGTAATCCGTTCCAATTTTTCATTTTTGGTGTAGTGTGAGGAGTCAAAATCGAAGTCCAACCATTATGTGAATGAATTACTTGATGCCGGTATAGCGGAGAATAGCAAACATGATGTTACGGACCCAGATAGTCAGAATTTGATGGCACAAAATACAGTTAACACTTTAGTGAATTGTATATGTTCTTTCAGTTTAATCTTTGATTCAGAAGATTTTTCATTGAACACGAAACTATGGAAACACTATTCATGGTGAAAGTGTGATGAATCAATTTAGCAGAGAAGAACGGTCCTTACCAACTATTTATCCACCACGGACTGAGAGCTATCGCAAGACTCAACATACTCATCGAATGTAGTTCCAAAAGCAACCGTGAATCTCTTCAGCTTGTCTCTCAATGAGGATATATATTTCCCTAAATCGGGGCCTTGATTTCTAAGCGCTCGGTCACATGACCGCTCAATGTGATCAATGAAATCCGTCACCTACAAATGAAAATAAGCGAGAAGGTTAACCTCTCTTTTTTTTTAAGAAAAAATAACATAGCTGTCAAGCATAGAGATATTCATCATCAACTGACCCTTTTCTGTGGGATGCTCGGTTCCGGATCGAATGTATGTTCTTTCTCTATTGGTCGTTGGCCTTCTTCCCTCCTAATGCGGCCAACAAGCATTATGGTATTCTACAAATACCATGCCATGTATTCATCGGATTGTGGCACACTAGATGACTTCTTCCCTCTTGTAATATACCGCCTCCTGTCCTCCCACATATCTATCTCCATCTTATATTTTTGGCTATAGTCAACAATCACTCTTTGTTTTCTTTCGACCCTTGGGAAAGGAAGGACAAAAGGTGGGGGGACAATCTGTCGTAGGTCGAATTGCTTCATCACCCTTTTGGTATTGTGTCGCTCAAGCAACCAATAAAAGATGAGGGGCGCATAGGACGTGAAGAGTTCTCGGTCGGCTTTTGGGACCGATCTCAAGAATGGCTTGCCAAGTTTCTTATATGGCTGCCATTCAAACTGGATGAAGAAGCATAATTTTTGTTAAGCATTCAACAAATCATGCCATGATTATTGTACAAAGTAAAAAAGAAAAAAAACTATCGTAATGAATTAGTCTCACCTCACCCGACGCGAGATTGTTAAGTTGTTTGCGAACACGCCTCAACTTTGTCAAGTGGCTTATTCCCTCTAGCCTATTCCGCCATGTGACCATCAAAGGGAGCCGAACGTTCTCGCCAGTGTATCGTGAGGGATTGATTGATCTACCAATGGCCATCCTCGAATACGCCCATACCTATGAAGCATAATGTCAATGATCATTTAGTTAAAATGGTCGATGAAAGTTTTGATATCACTTCTTTTCTTCAAATAATTTTTTATTAGTTTCGGATGATGAAGTTCAAAACCAGTTAAGGAGATCGATGACATGCTTCTGGGTTATACAGGGAACTAAACATACAAAACAATAAAAGAAACCTATCGTAAGATAACTGGAGCAACTGAAGTGGTCCTGACATAGTCTTGAATGTATGTTCAAAAGCATCACTCTCATTTGTCGGGTCTAGACCCGCACGTATGGCCGCCTCTCCATCCTCGATATTCTTGATACCGGACCATTTCACTCCCTTCGTTAGCATCCTATAAAGATTAGCTAGATAAGCGGGAGCCCACGCATACGGTTTGAACTCCCTGAATAGCTCTAGTAGATAAGCAACCAACTTAGAATTTTCTTATCTGAAGATTATGATTATGATTATGGGAACAACCAAAAGTTGAACCTTTCTAAGTTTAGTTGGAATGTGAACCCAATAAGTGAATGAGTTGGGTTTGGATCTTCAGGTCAGAATGGAGAATGGATAATTGAATAGCACGTACTGGTCCACTTAAGTTCAACCTATTCATTAACCGGTTGGAAATGTTAATATGAACTTACTATCTTAAAGTCCACAACTTATAAGGATTTATTGTTGTTGGCATGTTTCTTTTGTTGTCTTTTATTGGATGTTGTAATTAATCATAAAACGAAAAAACCTCACGACAGCACTCACAACATGTTTGGCAGCAAGAGGGGCTATTTTTTTTATTTTTCATATTAGGTGAAATAAAGTGTTTGAAAGGGACTTGAGGTGGTAGGCCTTCATATAAGGTGTAAAATATTTAAGGTTAAAAGGACATATAACAACAAAAGTAATTCTATATGACACATTATAACTACTAAAGAAAATATTCACTAAGAATCTGCGAATGGTAGATACTTAGTTAACAAATTCAAACCCTTTTCATTGGAAATGTCACAATCATTTACAATGTTGGATAGGACATTTGAATCTCAAGTTACTGTGACCTCATTGTTCTTTAACTTGAAACTGATGATCTGGATGTATTCAAGTTCCGGCTCTTATGCCAAACAATTGCAAGTGAAGTGAAAGCGAAAGTGAATGCAGAAACAAAAGTGAAAACACCGTAAATAGTTTTGCTGAAAATCAAAGATAACTAGTACTATGGTCTATGGATCATCCAAGGTGGAAGGATAAGTCCTTTTTCACCTAAGTCAAATTTGAAACACAAGGTTTGTGTCATTCCCTGAAGTCTGTCCTAATGTGACATGCAACCTAGTATTATTGCTATGGGCCTATGAACCCCATGAGTTTTAACCCATAAAAAAGGGCAAAAAAACACCATTCCTTGAAATCAAAGCAAACCCAAGCCCCCCTGAACTCAAATCAAATTGGAAAATATAAGCGAGGCACAGAACCAGTCCCTACTGTTTGCGATTATTTGTCATAACTTTGCAGATTAAAGGTTCATGTTGACAACCTTTTTTTTATTTTTATGTTGTTATTATTATTTTCTCTCCTAGATTCACACCACCTAATTTTTCAAACAAGTCCCTACTGTTTTTTTTTTTGTGCAATACTCTTAACAACAACCACCTACATCAATACCCATGGTCCAACTCATACACCCATTCTTTATTTATACAACATTACCATACTTCAAACGAAAGTAACCCATAATCATTACTTGCAAAAATAGAATGTAATCTTTCTAACAGCTTACCAGTCCACATTGTATCGCTGATGAGATGTGGGTATCATGTTCGTATAGTAGCCTTGTGGGTGCTTCTTCAGGTACACCTTCATTGCTGTTTGTGGCTTCGGACATCTGCGAAATGAAATCTAATAAGAAAGGTGCTAAAATCAACATTGTAGATAGTATAAAGAGGATATTCTTACTTTACTTCAGTGAAGAGGATGAAACATAACAACAAACAATAACAACTATAGTAAAAATGAATTTCAAAAAGATCATTCAACATGAAAGAGAGCAAAAATGTACAATAACAACAACTATAATAAAAAAAATACAATTTAAAAAAGACCCTCACTTTCAATATGAAACAGCAGGTAAGAGAAAAAAAAAAGAAAAATCAAAAAGAAAAACACTCACATTACAGCAGACCTTAAATTGTAGGTCAAATGAGGTTCACCAAAACTTCCAATGTCACCTTCACTTTCAATGGATTTTGGAGTAATAAAATCAATTCGACCCATTCATTCATTTTGAGGGGAGATAATTTGGTGGACAACCACATGGGCAGTTACAAAACAAAGACAACCACATGGGCAGTAACTTGACAAAGACAACCACATGGGCAGTTACAAAACAAAGACAACCATGGCAACTGACATTAAAAAACAGAAGAGACCATGACAACTGACAATAAAAATCAGAAGAGAATGTAAAAAAAGATGAGCAGTCTAGATAACCATGCAGCCTAGATAACAATGGCAACACATCATTCACATCATTCTTGGTTGGAGTAAAGTAAAAATTTTACTGAAAAAACGAAATCAAGGGAAATGAATATGTGCTTGCCTCAAAAAACAAGACATTCGTAGTTGCCGTTGAAATCAAAATCCAATACCCCAATACCCAAAATTTCAAAACCAACAAACAAAACCCAACCACATTCATAATGGCCATGGCTGTATATGTGGTGACAATCTCATCTGCAACTATATGGAATCGAAGACCTAAATACGTAGGGGATGAGCACGCCAAGAGGGTGCAACCACAATGAACATGCAGAGATGCTGACAGTCGACGTAGAGCATAAGAAAACAAAACAAAAAGAAACGGAGATAATGCACGGGGGGGACCATGGCAACACATACCTTTTCGTCGATTCAGAAGGATGGACTTGGAGGGGACCACGGAGGGTAGAAAGTGCATGCTTGCAGTCGATGGGATGGAGAAAAAGAGAACCTAGATATCGCAGTCGACCATTTCTGGGTAAAATGACTTTATTTTACTGTGAAATGACGGCTTTGAAAAGGGGGAACTAGTTCTGTCGTGGTCGAATTCGACCTTAAAAGCTGAAAGATATGGTCGAATTCGACCACCAACGTATTTATGTATACAGAAGTTTACACCTCAGGGTAATGCTGAAAATGATGGTCGAATTCGACCTTTGAAAAAAATGGTAAAAAAAAATGGGAATCCTGTACGGATTCCTTGTTAGGTGCATAGATGTTTAAAGTGCACTGTTGCGTGTAATGGCCATTTAAAGTGTATTTTCGGGTAAAATCCCCTTGATTATTTATTTCCACTCTTTCTCTTTTAAAAAAATCAAAAAATTAGATTTCTCATTTTGGATTCAAAATTGAGAAACTTTGATCCTTTCCCTTCTGGGCACTGGCGCTCGCGGAAATCGTTGAGACCTGAAAGTCTGGGATCCTTACCCTAAAGGAAGGGTGAATAGGGTGATCTACACTTAATGACTTATTATGACCAATTTTAAATTAATTAAAACAAACTAGTCACATGTGATTAGTAACATACAAAATGCAGAAGCTTAAATAAAACACTCACCACAAATCAATCACCACTACACAAAGATTTATAGTGGTTCGGCCTCAATGCCTACATCCACTACTGGCTTGTGACTCAACACCCCCACCGGATTTTCACTATGTATGCTTTCCAAGGCTAAGCAATAACCTTACAATGTTGTTTTTCAAGGCTTAACAACAACCTATACACAATGCTTTTCTAGGCTAAGCAACAACCTTTACACTATGCTTTTCAATGGGCTAAGCAATAACCTTACAAACAAAAGATTTCTCTCAAGGAATTATCTTCACAAGAACACTCTAGGAGATTACAATTAAGCTCAATGTAAAATGCCTCTAAGTAGGCGGATATGAAATTGATAATCTAACTCACACAACACTCAATGAAATGCAAAGATGTATGCTTATGATGTGTGTGTGTGAGAACTTCAATAAAGTTAAAAATAAGTCCAATCAAAATATATGCTCAAAGCATTTTAAAGTTTAAGGCACATAAAAAGATTTGATTGAAGATATATGCAAATCACATGTAAAACATTTAACTTGTTAATGCCATGAAAATCAAAAGATTACAAGTTGTATGAAATTAATAATGTCTAAAACATGTGATGCATAATCAATGTTGTTTTCCAAACAAACTAGTTTAACTAAAGTTCAAATAGATTGAAAACAACAAAGAGAATTTTAAACAAGATAAAAAGATTTTGGCTAAGCATGATTAACAAAGTTTAAACAAAACTTGGTTTGAAATCAAGGGTGAAGAATCCAATAATAAAATCAAAGATTAAGAGAAGAATGGATTCAACACATCATAGTTATCATGCTAGAATTAATTTACCAATAATTTAGTCAAAGCATAAAACATATGATTAATAAAAGTAAAGCTTACTTGATGATTTAACTTCATTAATCCAAGCTTAAGCTTTACTAATGACCCCCTTGATCTCTTCTTAGTTCATCCCCTTTTTCTTCTCTCCAAACTCCTCAAAGAGTGCTTAGAATCTCCAAAATGTTCAACCCTTTTTCAATGGAAATGAACTCATATTTTACTCAAAAAGTGAGTATCAGCGTGTCCGCGGTCGACCCCGTATAGTCCCCGGTCGACCCCATACAAATGGTTAAAAATTTGACCGTTGGAGAGCCAACGGCTCTCTGCTCGGTCGACCGGGTCCATGGGCTCGGTCGACCGAGCATACTGCGAGTCGACCGGGTCCCTGGACCATTTCCCCCAAAAATAGCATTTTTCAAAGATTTTTCTTGAGGGGACTTTGGGCCATTAAACCAAGCTTGGAAACATGATTTTAAATCATCTAAGTTCTTTTAAAATCATGAAACATAAAAAGCCAAATATAATTTGAAACTTTAAAACATTGGCTAGCTTGATTTGTATTCTTTTTCAAATGTAATGCATCCAACTTTAAAAACAAATCATGCATAAATCAAAAGATTTACAAGTTTGAAAGAAATGCATTAGTAAATGAAGATTTCAAGTTTATAAAACAATGCATGTGTGAGAATTCATGAGATGATTAAAATGAATCATGCATCCACCAAATTGCAATACACAAAATCCTAACAATCTCCCCCTTTGCAATTTGATGGCAAACCTTTCTCAATTACTAATACTCCACACATTGTCTTCAGTTCTCCCTTGGCGGGACAAGGCTTGAAATCTTCTTTGGATGCTTCTTTTGACTTGGCTTGGGCTTTAGCTATTTTTCTTTATTCTCCTTGATGCTTGGAGCTTGATCATCCTTCAAGCTTTCTTTATCACCCTCCTATGTTTAGGCCAAGCAAATTCTTTAGCTCCCAAGCTTTCTTTTTTCATTTCTCTCCTCCTTTGACCATGCATGCTTTTCCTTTGACAAGCAATGCATTCTCTCCCCCTAGTTCTTTCTCCCCCTTAATTCTTTCTCCCCCACTTTGACATTCAACTTGAGAACTATCTCCCCCTTTGCCATTAAATTGGGAATCCTTGATAGCAATTGAAGAGGGATAGGAATTTCAAGATGTACCTACACACATGAAACAAGGAAAATACCTTTAGTAGCACCGGTTAACAAAAGAAATCGAAAGTGAAAATAACATAACAAGTTATCATGCATGTGAAGTAAGGGTAAGAGCCAATATAAGGGTGAATTTGATCATCTCTAATGCTTCCTTAGAAGGTTTACTCCCCCTCAATCCATAATCTCCTTTTGTTAAACTTTTGACAAGAATATAACTATTTGGTGCAAGAAGAAGATGGTTTAACCAATTGAGGGTTAACTTCAAGGGAAGGATTAGATACCAATTGATAATATTTGACTATAAAGCTCAATGATCAAATTACCAAATTAAGTATACCAATTGACGGAGAAGCTATAGGGTAATTGAAGAGCAAGGTCAAGAGGATAATCTATCATGGATACCAATTGAAATAAAAATATCAATTGAGATTCAAGGATATGACTATTAACTCAATCACTCTAAAATGGAGTTAAGGAATATAACAAGTAAGATTAATCCAAATTAGAGCTATCCATGATGAGATGGGGATTACATAGCATCAAACAATATAACTTATGAAAATCATATGCTATGAATATTTTGAAATCATTTCATTCAATCATTAAAATATGACTATCATGTGCAAGATGAATGAAGTGAAGTTCAAACATGAAGCCAACCTCAACCAATAACCAACCAAGATTATTAACACATAAATATGGTGGTCATGAGATTTACCTATATGAGTATGAGAGGTGGCAAACATGGAGATTATGATGCTAATGGAATGTGACATGGAACAAAAATATATAACTATCAAGTTCAATCCAATGTACACAAGGTCTATCACAAGCTCAAGATATGATACCAATTGGATATTTGAAACTAATTGAAAATGATACCAATTGATTACCAATTGAATATGAAACATGATTAAGAGCAAGCATGTGACAAACACAAAATTTCAACAAGCAACATAAATGAATATTCATCACCTTAAAGATATAACTAATGAGCATAGTGATGAACATGAAAAATAGCATAAAAGGTTATAACTTGGTGATGCATGCAATTTTGAAAGTGTCAAAATCAAATGAATTCAACATCTAAGAAATCCATCAAACAATACATATAACTATGAAATACAAGAAATGCATTTCAAAGAGGTTCATATGATCAAGAACACTACTATGAAGTTAAAACATGTATAAGAATGATATCATTAAGAAAATACACATGAACCAACATCATAACCATCCATATCATAAATAATAATTAGAAAGTACAAAGGATGGATTTTTGAGTCCTAGTATGGTGTCTTCAAATAAAACTAAAATCAAGCACAACCATACAAGGAACCAATAAACATTTGCATATAAAAAGAATGTAACTAAATGAGCATAGACGCAAAAAGTCTATCACAACATTCATTTCCAATTCTAAGAAGATAAAATCAAAAGCATAAGGAAATGCGAACATGGAACATGCTTTCAAAAATCTAACTAAGAAAGGTTAAAAACATATCCATTCATACAATCTTCAAATCATAAACAAAATCTAACAATGGACAAAATGAGTATGAAAATGAAGAAAACATATTATCAATCATCAATTTGTATTCTAAACAATATAACTACAAATATTCATACAAATAGAAAACATATTTTCCATACCAAAGGATATAACTTAGTAAGTTCATGGAAAATCCAAATTCATTTAAATCATTTTTTTTTCAAAACAAATTTTACTAAGACATTCAAACAAAGGATTTTTCAACAACAATTGATCATGAATAATCTAGCTATGAAAGCTTTTGAAATCACAATCAATTGATCATATTTAGAAATGCAATGCAGGAGATATAACTCAATGAAAGCAAAATGCAAATCTAACACGATGAGATTATAATCAAAAGATTTTGAAAACCATGAAATGTAACTAGTATGGTGCATGAAAACAAAATCAATTGATCGTAAACAAGCATTGCATTTTATGAAATGTAACTATGAAATAACAAAATGCAAATTCAACATGACCAACAAAAAGATTTACCTATAAAGGATAGGTTGGTCAATGAGGTCCAAGGCCTTAAGGTTTGACTGAGTAAATAACTTTTGGAATCCACCTAAGGTCTTGGGAGGGTTGGTTTTTGAGGTCTATTTTAAATGTCTTACCAACTATGGGAGATTTGATTTGATAAATTTTTAACTTAGACTTATCACCTTGATATTTAGATTTGACTAAATTTAGCTTAGATTGGTGATTAGTCTTTTGGGGTTGGTGAGTTTTCTTCTTAGGGGATGAATTCATTTTTTTTTTCTTCTTATCTCCTCCCTTAATTTGACTTTTGAATTTTAAATTTAACTTTGCAACTTTATTCAAAAGTTCTTTCATTTGAGATATGGGAGGTAGGTTGAGAAGCTTTTTGTTAATAGATTCTTTTAAAGTTGGTTCAACTTGTTTAAACTTTTTAGAATCTATCTTGTGAGACTACTTTTTAATTGGTTTGACTTGTTTAGTCTTCTTGGAGTCTTCTTTGATTTTTAGTGTCTTATCCATCATAGAGATTGATTTTACTTTCTTTGGTTCAAAAATGGATTTAGACACATTGCTTCTCCTTTGTTTGCACTCAAATCTAAAATGTCCTTCAATGCCACAATAATTACATTTAGTCAATGGCAAGGAAGTGTGAGTGCTAGAGAAAGAGGACTCACCTTTCACAAATGTGTTGGCGATTAAAGGATCATGAGAAATATATTCCTATTAAATCCAAGACCTATCCTATCTCCTTTCGATTTACCCAATTTAAATAACTTTTCAAATTTTTCTTCACTATGGGTAAATTTGCACTCATATTTATGTTTGTAGGTTTCAAGTTGAGTGACTTGGTTTTTAAGGGTAGAATTTTCAAGTTTAACTTTTGTTAGTTCTTGTTCAATTCCCTTAAATTTATTTAGCTCTTCATGGGCAAGTTCTAATTCAAATTTAATTTCATTAATAACATTGGATCCAAGTTCTAGAGTGTTTATCTTAATTTGAGCATTAGATAAATTTTCCATAGATATTTTCAACTTGGATTCTTGGTTGTTAATGTTTTCATCTTGCCTTTGTAATTGAACTCTTAGTTTTAAATTTTCCTTATTAAGATTATCACAACCTATCTTTAAATCTCTTAGTTCATCTTGAGCATTATATAGGTTATGCAAAGAGATCATAAACTTATAGTCTACACAGTTTATTAATTCTTCTTTTTCTCTAAGTTCATCTTTTGAAGAGACTAATTCTTTGTTTAGTCTTTTAGATTCTTCCTTTAATTTTTTATTATTCTTATCAAGCTTTAAGGATAATGTATACAATTCTTCATTATAAGCTTGTTCAATGTCAATTTCATTTTCATCATTTTCTTCTTCTTTTAATTCAAATTTAGATTCATTAATTTCAATGTTTGAATCTCCATTTGATGGAAGAAGGAGGGGTCTAGAAGAATCTACACAAGTATCTACACATTCTAAAATAGTGGAATCCATTCTAATGATTTTCATGGAAGCACACACTAGGGTTTAAACTCTAGGTTTTTACACCTAATCAAGAGTTCCAAACACTTGATCCTAAATATAGAGCAACCTGGCTCTGATACCAATTGAAAGTCCGGGATCCTTACCCTAGAGGGGGGGTGAATATGGTGAACTACACTTAGTGACTAATTATGACCAATTTTAAATTAATTAAAACAAACTAGTCACATGTGATGATTAACATACAAAATGCGGAAGCTTAAACAAAACAATCACCACTACACAAAGATTTATAGTGGTTCGGCCTCAATGCCTACATCCACTACCGGCTTGTGACTCAACACCCCCACCGGATTTCCACTATGTATGCTTTCCAAGGCTAAGCAATAACCTTAAAATGTTGTTTTTCAAGGCTTAACAACAACCTATACACAATGCTTTTCTAGGCTAAGCAACAACCTTTACACTATGCTTTTCAATGGGCTAAGCAATAACCTTACAAACAAAAGATTTCTCTCAAGGAAGTGTCTTCACTAGAACACTCTAAGAGATTACAATTAAGCTTAATGTAAAATGCCTCTAAGTAGGCGGATATGAAATTGAAAATCTAACTCACACAACACTCAATGAAATGCAAAGATGTATGCTTATGATGTGTGTGTGTGAGAACTTCAATCAAGTTAATTAAAAATAAGTCCAATCAAAATATATGCTCAAAGAATTTTAAAGTTTAAGGCACATAAAAAGATTTGATTGAAGATATATGCAAATCACATGTAAAACATTTAACTTGTTAATGCCATAAAAATCAAAAGATCACAAGTTGTATGAAATTAATAATGTCTAAAACATGTGATGCATAATCAATGTTGTTTTCAAAACAAACTAGTTTAACTAAAGTTCAAATAGATTGAAAACAACAAAGAGAATTTTAAACAAGTTAATGTATCATGCTATAAAGAAATCAAAGATTTTGACTAAGCATGATTAACAAAGTTTAAACAAAACTTGGTTTGAAATCAAGGGTGAAGAATCCAATAATAAAATCAAAGATTAAGAGAAGAATGGATTCAACACATCATAGTTATCATGCTAAAACTAATTTACCAATAATTTAGTAAAAGCATAAAACATATGATTAATAAAAGTAAAGCTTACTTGATGATTTAGATTCATTAATCCAAGCTTAAGCTTTACTAATGACCCCCTTTGATCTCTTCTTAGTTCATCCCCTTTTTCTTCTCTCCAAACTCCTCAAAGAGTACTTAGAATCTCCAAAATGTTCAACCCTTTTTCAATGGGAATGAACTCATATTTATACTCAAAAAGTGAGTATCAGCGTATCCACGGTCGACCCCGTACAGCCCCCGGTCGACCCCATACAAACGGTGAAAAATCTGACCGTTGGAGAGCCAACGGCTCTCTGCTCGATCGACCGATAGTGTGCTTGGTCGACCGGGTCCATGGGCTCGGTCGACCGAGCACACTGCGGGTCGACCGGGTCCCTGGACCATTTCCCCCAAAAATAGCATTTTTCAAAGATTTTTCTTGAGGGGACTTTGGGCCATTAAACCAAGCTTGGAAACATGATTTTAAATCATCTAAGTTCTTTTAAAATCATGAAACATAAAAAGCCAAATATAATTTGAAACTTTAAAACATTGGCTAGCTTGATTTGTAAAATTCTTTTTCAAATGTAATGCATCCAACTTTAAAAACAAATCATGCATAAATCAAAAGATTTACAATTTTGAAAGAAATGCATTAGTAAATCAAGATTTCAAGTTTATAAAACAATGCATGTGTGAGAATTAATGAGATGATTAAAATGAATCATGCATCCATCAAATTGCAATACACAAAATCTTAACAAGACCGTGTTCAGATAAAGAATTGGGCCATCGTTTCTCTTCGATGAATCTGTCAAAAAAAAATCAAAACAATTTTGATTTCTCATTTTGGATTCAAAATAGAGAAACTTTGATCCTTTCCTTTTCGGGCACCGGTGCTTGCAAAAATGTTGAGCCTGTGATGAATCGGGGATTGGGCCATCGTTTCTCTTCGATGAGTCTGTTCGGGATTTTAAAAAAATAAAATTTATTTTTGTCATTTTGGATTCAAAATTGGGAAATGTTGATCCTTTCCTTTTCGAGCACCGGTGCTTGCAGAAATGTTGAGCCTATGACAAATCGAGGATTGGGCTATCATTTCTCTTCGATGAGTCTGTTTAGGATCTAAAAAAAAAGACATAGACCACTAAGGTTCAACCAATTGCGTTCTTTGATCACGGTTGATTCAAGAAAAGCCTTGTCCAGAGTATGGAGACAGCTTGACTGTTCTAGGCAAGGGTCCTCCAAACGGGTTCATTAAGTAATCCTACCCTTACCTGGGGGCAATTCTATCAATTGAGATTTCATAAGACCGGGTTAAAAGGCCTTTGTGTACAATCTCGTCTTTTAAATAAAAAAAAACTTTAAAATAAAAAATAAAAAAATAAAAAGCTTTTCAAAATAAAAAAAATAAAAAAAATTCAAAATAAAAAATTTTAAATAAAAAAATAAAAAAAATAAAAAAAAAACTTCCGTCATTTTGGGTTCAGATCTGAGAAATTTTGGTCTCTTCCCTTCTGAGCACTGGCGCTCGCGGAAATCGTTGAGCCCGTGCTCAGATTGGAATGCCTTTTGTTCTCTTTGATGAATCCGATCTTGACCTTTAAAAAAAAATCTCGTCATTTTGGATTCAGATTTGAGAGATTTTGGTCCCTTCCCTTCTGGGCAATGGCGCTCGTGGAAATCATTGAGCCCGTGTTTAGATTGGAATACCATTTGCTCTTTTTGATAAAACCAATCCTGACCTTTCAAAATAGTGAATCCCATCTAATGGATGCGGTCTCCAAACATTTGTGCCTAGCAATATTGGTACGCCCTTTCAGGGTTTACTGTATTTGTGACCGGCACATTTGTAACTCCAACCTTATATTCTTCTTACCTCGAGCATGCTCTGCTACTCGATAAGTCGAATTTAGGTTCACAATTGCTTCCAGCAATCACTAGGACACTCATTCTGGGCTCACACACTTGTGATTAGAACAATTGTACCATCTATGGCTTTTTGCCTTCTTCATGTCGTTTGGGTCATGTCCCTCGAGCGATTTGAAAAGTCAAAATCATAGAATTTCCCATTTATAATCATTATATCCTTATGATTACTAATGGATGTGGTCTTGTTTCAGAAATTTTCAAAACTAACAATGGCAGCTTCCTTGACCATTACCTTTGATGAGAACAAGCACCAACTTATGCTTCAATAGAAGCAAACCAAGCGCACTTACAAGCGCCCTATCAGCTGCCGAAGCGTCAACTCCCTCGGCAACTCTGAATTCCGGGTCTACCTCAACTCCCCGAACTATTGTCTTTGGAACGCTAGGACCATTCCCACTTCCCGAAGAAGAAACCGCGCCTGCTAAAAAGCAGAAGGTCGCCTCTCAACGTGTCACTACCGTGACACCAACGTGTCAACTCCCTCGGCAACTCTGAATTCCGGGTCGACCTCGACTCCCCGGACTATTGTCTTTGGGATGCTAGGACCATTCCCACTTCCCGAAGAAGAAACCGCGCCTGCTAAAAAGCAGAAGCTCGCCTCTCAACGTGTCACTAGTGTGACACCAAAGGCGAGCGCCAAGAAGACCAAAGCCCGTGGCTCCCCGGCGAAGCTCGACCCACAAACAACTAGGTCTATCCCAAGACTTGGTTCCCAAGACCTTCACCAAAATAAAGAAGGTCCCAAACATCCACCAAGCCAGCATATCTGGCCCCACTCTAAGAGAACCAGTTCTACCCTCTTGCTTACATGAAAGAGGAGAGACCCGTCTCCAACCTGACTCCCAAGTCAACCCAGCATGAGCCGGCTTGTTGCTACAAGCCCAAAATCAGATCATGCATCACTAGGCCTTTACAAGCACCTACTAAGGCCTACAATCCTTCGGTTCGACCCTTCATATCTATAAGGGCCGAACTCGAAAAATTCAAAGCTTCACTGCAACAGGCAAAGGATCGGGTTCGCATCCTATCCTTGCCCAGCTACAAAGAAGATAGGCTTGGCTGCTGCGCCAGAGGGAGCACATCCTTCATTGTCAAATCCAAGCCAGAGCTGACCGAAGCTCAAATTGCTCGTCGTATTTGCCGCCGCGCATCGTATTGACAAAAGAAACTAGAGAAGTAAAGGACCCAGCCTCCTACACTTCAAGTCTCTCACAAATGGGTCGAAAAAGAAAGACCCAACCAAATTGCTGTTGTCCATATGGTTGGAAAAACCAGAAGACGCCAAAAGTCAGCATCCAAAATCCATGTCCGACGTCCGGTGACCCGCAGCGTCTCCACGACAAGAAGACATCCAGAAGAATCCCCTGCTCCTTCAAGCCAAGGATGGCGGAGTAACCCTTCTTCAAGCTCTTCATCAAAAAGAATGAGCCCCAGCTCAGTCACCAGGATAATTTCTTCGCCTGAATCCCGAGGGATGAACGTCCTGGCTACAAATTCTGAGCCACCACCTCACAATCCACCTCAAGATGATGCGTTCACATGCATCCAGCAGTTGGAACAAGGCAAACAGAGGATTGAAACTCTGATGGAAAACCTTCTCCTCGCTTTCCAAAATCAGGCGAACAATGAACCTCCTTCGAATAACGAGGAGAATGAAGAAGAATATGAGTCACGTGCACTCACCAAAAATGACATAGACAGTATCCTCACAAAAGCTAAAGAAGAGGATATACTCAAGGAGCATGCGATCAAGCCACCATATCCTTTATGGATGGACTCGGTCCCATTCCCCACAAAATTCAAGCATCCCACTCTCCAAACATATACGGGGAAAGGATCAGCCAGACAGCACGCCATCCACTTCAAGATCTTGACGGGAGCTATCGCGGATCAAGATGCACTCAAGATCCGCCTCTTTGCAAGTACTCTAAAAGGTATGGCCTTTGATTGGTAATCCACTTTGCCGGAGGACTCCATCCAAAATTGGGCCATGCTAGAGACACGCTTCCTGACTCACTTCAAAGGTGAGGATCATCCTGCTACTATGGCTCAGTTCTGTAGCCTAAAACAGGGAGAGAATGAGTCAACATATGACTTCATTCACAAGTGGAAAGCAATGGCGTACAAATGCTCAAATGTACTGCCACAAGAGTCGCTTGTTGACATCTGCCGAAACAACATGAGAGCTAGAATCTGCTCCATGATCATCGGCAATAAATCAAATAACCTGGGAGAACTCCTAGAAGCTTCCGTGGAAGCTAAAACGGTGATTAAAGACCTCAACAGTCAAAAATCATCAAGGAAAGAGCCAACCGCCATTGCAACCTCTAAACCAAAGAAAAGAGAGGTCATCAATGTGCAAACCAAGTCAGCTCCTCAGCCACCAAAGAAAGCTGAAAAGAAAGCTGCAGGTAAGAGACCCGAACTCTCTGATTCCTTCAAAGAGCGAGTAGAAAAGAAATACCCGTTCGATGAAGATGTTGATGAAATTTTCGGGGCTCTCATGGCAAATGGCAAGCTCACCTTGCCTGAACCCAAAAGACCGGGAGATGTTGGCAAAACCAATGATCCACGGTACTGATCATACCACCAGATGATCTCGCATCCTCTCAATCAATGCTTCAAAAAGACCGGGAGATGTTGGCAAAACCAACGATCCGCGGTACTGTCCATACCACCAGATGATCTCGCATCCTTTCAATCAATGCTTCATTGTGAGAGAGAAAATAAACGAGTTGTGGAAAAATGGAGTCATCACCTTTGACAAAAACTATGGGTCTGCCTTCATTAACATGGTATCTTGTGGACAAACACCAAAATCACCAAAGAAGAAGATCACTACTTCCTTCAAGGTGATAAACGGAATTGAAGCATCCAAAGAGCTGGTTCCTTGCCCGACACCAGACGGACAACCCATATGGGTACATCCCGATCTCCTAGAAGATGAAAACTGGGAGATCGTGAAAACAAAGCCAACAGCTCAACAACGAAGGCAGGCTATGAAACATCTCCTTAAGCTCAAACAACAAGAGAAGACCCAGCCAAAACAAGAAGTTCAAGAAAAGGCAGAGGCCTCCTCTACTGCTTCACTGGGGGCAACAGAAACGTCCCTTCCAGAGACTTTAAAGGGGGTATGAAAATTCACTCTCAGTGATTTCATCCCACCTCAATTCAAAGAAAAAGCCACGCAAGGGGCGTCATACTCTTGTAATTCGGTAGTTGGATTCTCCATTGATGGATACGAGTCTAGCGACACCGACGATGAATTCAACAACATCGATGAGTGGGAGGAATCCCTTGAAACAGGAGAATACCTCTCCGATGAAGAATGGGTTCCTGAAACTCACCTTATGCCAGTAATCTGGTATAACCCCTTATAGCCACAAGGATCCTGGTCTGATGATGAAGAAGACCAAGAGGCTGTACAAGAAAATGTTGTTGACCCAGCACCCATCATTGCTCCAGTGGAAATCAACCATGTTGAGCCACAAAGAGTAGACGAAGAAGAAGATTTGGCTCCCATGCCTGATCTTGAAGAATATGCGAGGATCTTGCAGCATCTCGCTCTAGAACAACAAGAGCAAGACCACGCCAACGAGCTTCCTCGCAATCCAGAGCCGGAAGTCCTTGAAGACCACCAGGTACCTCCTCCCTTAACTCCTGAAAATGGAGAAAATTACTAGATAGACGATCCTCTTACATCCGGGGATGAGTTTGACCCCGAGCAGGCAACGTCTCCTGTCAGAGCTTCCTGTAATGTGATAATTCGGGATTATAGCTCTTCCGAAGCATCGTCTGATGAGATCACTTATACTCCGACGACGCCTAGCAATGTATCTTCTGGAGCAACCTCGTCTCACGTGACTTTCACTGAGGCAACATCTTCTCAGATTTCTTCTCCTGAGACTGTGACTTCAAAATTCACATTCTTCCCGACTGATCATCATGAAGAAAACCCAGCTATTGATGCTTGGGATGATGAATTAGTCGACACAGAAGAAGAGTTGCTGGATGCTGTTCAGGACTTGATCCCGAAAAATGCTCCGTGCAACACAATTACCGAGGATGCCAACTCTGCTGCAGACGCATCCCCAGTAAATGAAAAACAACAGCCTCTTGATCCTGAGGACAATCTTCCAAACGAACATCCTTCTCAAGAAGCTCTCGAAGTTGGTAGAGGAACCCGCTCTGGCCGGGACTACCACAAAAATTATAACCAATCTTCCTTTACATATGTAAATCCTTTGGGAAAAGATGTTGTAAGCATCCCTAGTGGCAACAATGATGAACATACAGGCCCCAAGGAGTCTTTCAAGTACGACTTGATCGAACACTTCAAGCACATACCTGCACGTCTGTACATCTTACACTTATTGCGAATGTCTCCACGCACTCGCGATAATCTCATTAAGAATCACAAAAACTGAATGAAGATGTCGACGAACATGCCCCGCAAGTCCTCCAAATTGAAGTGGACTACCGGGTCAGAAACTCAGAAACCTCCTGAGGGAGAAAACAAAACGACTGAGGGATCATGCATCGAATGCCTCTCGGTTCAAAAAGCAGCAAATGCAACTATCGCCTTTACAAAGGAAGACCTCCTACTTGGTGAAACAAGGCACAACTGACCCATGTACTTCACAGGATACATCAAGGAAATGCCTATACACAGAGTTCAGATCGACCCAAATTCTACACTCAGCCTCATCTCCGCTTCGGCTCTCGAAGAGTTGGGCATCCCACCCAGCAAGCTGAGCCACACATCTGTATCTATCTTTGGATACGATGGGAGCACTCAAAGGCCTATCGACAAAATCAGGTTTAAGTTGCAAATCGGTGATCTTATCTCTGAGGTCACTGTGTATGCAATAAAAACCCCTTCATGCTACAACATCCTTCTCGGACGCCCTTGGATACACAAGAATGGTGTTGTCCCTTCAACTCTACATCAATGCATCAAGTTCGTTGGCGACGACAGCATGGTACATCGAGTGTTTGCGGACAGAAAGCCCTTTAAAGGTAAAGAAGTCCACTTCGCAGACTCCCAAATGTATGAAGGTGAAAAGGAATAAGAGGAGATAGCATCCTTTGCCGAAAATCTCCAGAAAGATAAAGGCAAGGCTCCTCAATAATCACCAGAGGAAAACAAATCCTCCGGCAAACTCGAAGAGAGCAGTCAATCTCCCTTCGTCGTCTCCCTCAAGATTTCAAAGCCTTTGGTCATCACAACTAAAGTGAAGAGGCAAAGCAAAAACCTTTGGGCAAATTTGTTGTCTCTTTTATGTCTATCATACAAGACACAGATTAGGATTCAGAGGCAGAAGACGATACATCGTCAAGCCAAGCTGACAATCAACAAGTTCAGCCTGCTCTTACTCCAATAGAGACACTTTCTGACTTAGAAGATCCTTCGTCAGCTTCCTTCGTTGTTCCAGCAATTTCAGCAAAGGAAAAGCCGATCTTCTTCCATAGATCAGATGCTTCTTCATCAAACTCCATGCCTAAACCTTTCCAAAACGAAGGTATGCCTCAACTATCTCTATATAGTCCTATGGCACAAGCTATTATGAAGAAGATGGGCTATGATGCTCAAAACCCAGTCGGTTTGGGAGAAGGTCGTGGTATTCTCACGCCATTGGGGCCCTCCTTGACCAAAAGGTAGCTAGAAGATTGGAGACTCTACAGCCATGTAGAAAAGTCTTCACACGGGTTAGGGTAGGATCCCGACACTCCTATGAGACAGTTGACACAAAGGCTTAAAAGTCGACTTGCCGACCAAGCCTCAACATCTCAAGTCCATGAAGACATCGATCTCCCTAGATATGTCTTTGAAGAGTCACCCGACAAAAATCCACGAATCCAATTGGTACGATTTCTCTGACGATAAAGAGGAATTGTCCGATAACACAGACATGTGGTCTTCTGACCCAGAAGAACCCTCGTCTCCAAAACAAGTACCTTACTTCGACCCGATTTCAACAGGCGATTGGGACCATCTCATAGCAAGCCTTGAGAAGATCATCGATCAAGAAGACCCATGGAAAGGAACAAAGCCTTGGTCTGGAAATGCCCTTGAAACCCAGAAGGTTTCATTGAGCTGGAAGCCTTCGAAAACATAGTGGAGGAACCAGCTCCGAACCTTCCAACAGAAGATCCTGTTCAAAGGATAGACTTGGGAACACCAGATAACCCACGTCCTGTATTCATAAGCAAGAATATAAAGGATGATGAGTTACCCGAGTATATAGCTTTTCTTCGTGAGTTTGTCTATTGCTTCGCATGGTCTTACGCTGAAATGCCTGGTTTAGACCCCAAAGTAGCAGTCCACAAACTCAATCTTCAAGAAGACATCAAGCCTGTCAAACAGGGCCAAAGAAGATTTCGTCTAGATGTGATGGATGAAATTGAACAAGAAGTTCAAAAACTCAAAAGCGTCGGCTTCATCCGTGAGGAACAACATCCTGAATGGTTTGCCAACATTGTCCCCGTGATAAAGAAAAATGGGCAGATCTGTGTCTGTATTGACTATAGAGACCTGAATGGTGCTTGCCCTAAAGATGAATTCCCGCTCCCCATACCAGAGGTGATGATTGACAACACCTGCGGATTCGAACAAATGACATTCATGGATGGCTTCTCTGGCTATCATCAGATAAAGATGCATCATCCTGAGGATGAAAAACATACATCCTTTCGGACCCCATTTGGCGTGTATTGCTACACTGTCATGCCATTTGGTCTGAAAAATGCAGGTGCCACATATCAAAGGACTATGATGAAAATATTCCAAGATATGCAGCACAAGATGGTCGAATGTTACGTTGATGACCTCGCCGTCAAAAGCAAAAGAAAACAAGACCATCTCAAAGATCTTCGAGAAGTCTTCCTCCAGCTTCGCAAACACAAACTGCAAATGAATCCTCTAAAGAGCTTCTTCGGCGTCTCATCGGGTAAGTTCCTCGAATTCTTAGTTCGAAAAGCTGAAATAGAACTTGACCCCATCAAAGTCAAGGCCATTATAGAAATGCCCTCTCCAGGAACCTTGAGAGAATTGAAAGGGCTCCAAGGGAGATTGGCCTACATCAGATGGTTCATCTCCAATCTTTCGGGAAAATGCCGTCCATTCTCTCGATTGATGAAGAAAGGTGTAGACTTTGTCTGGAATGCTGACAGTGAAGCTGCATTTCAAGATATCAAGTCCTACCTGACCAAACCTCCAGTGTTAGCTGCTTCTACCACTGGAAAACCATTCATCTTCTACACAAGAGCCCTTGACCACTCTCTGGGCACTCTGCTTGCATAAGAAAATGATGAAAGAAAAGAAGCTGCTCTATACTACCCTAGCCGCATGCTAGTAGGTGCAGAGCATCGCTACTCCCTAGTCGAAAAAGAATGTCTCGTAGTGATGTTCGCCGTACAAAAGCTACATCACTACTTGCTTTCCAATGCAGTTTACCTGGTCTCGAGTATCAACCTCTTGAAGGTCCTTGTCACAAAGGCAGGTTCTCTCAATGCCCGACTGGTAAAATGGTCCATCCTTCTGTCAGAATTTGGTATTAGGTATGTACCGCAAAAAACAATCAAATTCAAAGCTCTAGCAGACTTTCTCGCAAAGCATCCGTTAGCTAAAGATTTTTAACTCAGAGATGATCTCCCAGACGAACATGTCTACAACGTGGAGACTTCCTCACCAAATGCCTTTTGAAACATGTACTTTGATGGTGCAACCATGACAAATGAAAAAAGAAAGCTGATCTCGGGAGTTGGCATCCTCTTTGTTAGCCCCGACAAATACATGATTCCACATGCTTTCTCGCTACTGGAACCATGCTCAAACAATGCAGCATAATACCAAGCTCTGATCCTAGGATTGGAACATGCCATCGCATCCGGTATCACCATACTGGAAGTCATTGGGGACTCTCAACTGATCCTAAACCAGATGAATCAGAAATATGAAGTCAGGAAGCCTGATTTGCTGCCTTACTATAATAAGGCACAATCGCTTCTGCAAAAATTTGACATCTGTCACATCACCCACATCCGTAGAGGTGAAAACATCCGTGCAGATGCCCTGGTCAGACTTGCCGCATCTATGGCGATTCATGGAGGGGAAAACATGCAAATCACAGTGTAGGAGAAAAGGATCTTCCCTCCTCTTAACACACATCAAGTAGTTACTGAATGCAACCAAGTGGTTAGAAGTCAGATCTCTATCCTTAGACCTTCAATCGGAGAATGGAGGGGTCCATTCATTGATTACACTGTGTTTGGAATCTTACCTGAAGATCCAAAAGAAAGGGTAAGCATCCAAAGGCGAGCCCCAAGCTTTCATTTGGATATTCCTTCTAAAATTCTTTACAGGAAATCCTTCAACGGAACACTTCTACGCTGCTTGTCACAACAAGAGGCTGAAGAAGCACTCGAAGAAGTTCATGCTGGTCTTTGTGGAGCTCATCAGGCTGGTCCAAAGCTCCACGATCAGATAAAAAGTTTAGGTTATTACTGGCCTACCATGGTAGCTGACGCAATGCAATTTGCTATGCGCTGCCAACAATGCCAAGTTCATGGAGATTACATTCACATGCCTCCAGAATGGCTGCATCCTACAGCGATCTCATGGCCTTTTGAAGCCTGGGGTATGGACATCATAGGTCCTATTTCTCCCCTTTCAAGTAAAGGTCATCGCTTCATCTTCGCCGCGACGGATTATTTCTCCCAGTGGCCAGAAGCATTTGCACTCAACGAAATGAAGACCTCATCAGTCCTACAGTTCCTACGCACCAACATTGTTTGTCGTTTCAGCATACCTAAAAGATTCGTCCATGATAACGGACCACAATTCTGGGATCATCGATTCTACAGGTTCTGCGATAAATACAATATCCAAAGCTGTCCTTCGACTCCATACAGTCCGGCAGCAAACGGATTAGCAGAAGCTTTCATTAAGACACTCTGCAAAATCCTCAAAAAAATGATCTCTAGTCATAAAAGAGACTGGAGCGACAAATTGTCTGAAGCTTTGTGGGCCTATCGAACCACCGTTCGAGGACCAACCCATAGCACACCATTCTCCTTGGTCTATGGATACGAAGCTGTCATACCCTTGGAAGTACAAATTCCTTCTTTAAGGGTATCTTTGCAAAATGACATGACTCAAGAAAGCAATGTCAAGTTGCAACTCCACGAGCTGGATAATCTCGATGAGAGATGGCTCGAAGCTGGACAGAGCATTGAACTTTACCAAGCACGCATGACAGGATCTTTCGACAAGAAGGTCAGGCAACGCGCCTACAAAAAGGGCGACTTGGTTCTTGAGGTAAAAAGACCAATGGTTTTCGCTCACAAATCCAAAGGCAAATTTGAGCCAAAATGGGAGGGACCCTACGTCTACGTCATCGACGAGAGACGGCTCGAAGCTGGATAGAGCATTGAACTTTACCAAGCACGCATGGCAAGTTCTTTCGACAAGAAGGTCAGGCAATGCGCCTACAAAAAGGGCGACTTGGTTCTTGCGGTAAAAAGACCAATGGTCTTCGCTCACAAATCCAAAGGCAAATTTGAGCCAAAATGGGAGGGACCCTACGTCAGTGACAAGGTCTTCTCCAACGGCACATACGCCCTCCTAAACATGGAAGGTGACAGATGTATGCTGCCCATCAACGGCAAGTTCTTAAAGTAGTACTACCCTTGAAGACTTACCCAACTGAGTAAGAGCAATGCCTGTACGGCCAAAGCCTATTGCAGGTATTCGCTCGTCAAACCTACCTCGTTTTAGAATTTTCATATCAAATGTTGAAATTTCTAGAAATTCAAACAATGCTTACTTTCATCGTTTCATTGTTAAAAAAAATCCAAGTTTAGGAGCCTCTCCCTAACTTGACCAAAATTTTCGATCCTTGAACCCAAAATTCATGGTTTGAAATAAAATCCGGATTCAGGGATTTCCACCCTAGTCCACCCAGCCTTTTACCGCCAAAATGGTTTTAGGTCAAAATTTACGACCCTCGTGTCTTTAAACAAAAAAAATGGTTTTTCAAAAAACCCAAGGGGAAGCGACGCTTAGTCGATACTCGGATAAATTGGAAGCATACGAACCACGCTCGACACTTCCAAAATCCCAGGAAAGCAACATTTCGTCGATACTTGTAAAATCCAAAAATCATGGAGATGCAACATTTCAGTTGATATCCACAACCCAAATATCAAACGTTCGAGAAAACCTAAAATCATGGAAACACAACATTTTAGTTGATATCCACAACCCAAATTTCAAAGGTTCTAAAAACCCAAGAAATCGTGGAAATGCAACATTGTAATTGATATCCACAAACCAAAGGTTCGAGAAAACCGCAAAATTCAAAAAACGTGGGGAAACGACATCAAGTCAGTACCCGCAAAACCAAATTTTTTGAAAAGCAAGGATGCGACATTCCATCGATACTTGCACCCAAATCCACGAGGAGGCGACATACCATCGATACTGGCAACCGAATGAGCAAGGATACGACATTCCATCGATACTTCCAAGACCGTTCAGTAGGGAGGCGACTTTTAGTCGATACTTGCATTTTTGAAACTCAAAACCGGCTATAAATGCCACCAAACAGGCTATAAATGCCACCAAACCGGCTATTGACGCCACAAAACAAACCGGCTATCAATGCCACAAAAAAAAACCGGCTATCAATGCCACAAATCAAAACTTGGCTTTCAAAAAAATCGGCTATAAATGCCACCAAAAATGGCTATCAATGCCACCAAAACCGGCTATCAATGCCACAAACTGGCTATCAATACCACAAGCTCGGCTATCAATGCCACAAAACCGGCTATTATGCCAAAATCGGCTCTCATGCCACAAACAAAATCTGGCTCCCATGCCAAAACAATCATTTGACAAAAATTTTCACAAAATAACAAGCTTTTGATCAAATCCCATTTAGCAATTACTTTCATCACAAAAAGATTTAAGTGAGCGTAGGGAAAATAAAAAAAAAGAGTACCAAAAAATACATGTGGTACCAAAAAAAAGTGTTCACAAGCACTACAAAAAAAAGTACCAAAAAAATACATTTGGTACCAAAGAAAAAAGAAGGATAGTTTCTGCTACAAAAAATCAGGAGCTCAGCCAAAAATGTTATCCAGCCAAAGTTTCCGCTCCTCGAGCAAACTCTTGGCCTCAGCCGTCATAGTTTCCAAGGCACGCTTCTTCAGGAACATGCCATGAGATGCTGGAGAAGGCTGTAACCCTTCTTTTACACCAGGAAGCTTATCCCGAGCGGTCTGTTATTGTTCATCTTCTTGAATCTTCCTTTCAAAAACTCGATCGGCATCTGCAACCCGGCGAATCAGAGCACTCTCCCTGTCGCGAGCCTCTGTTATAGCAGCCCACTTGGCAGCGACTTGTGCCTTCAAATGCTCAAGATGTTTCCTAGCCTCATTGACCTCCCTATCAAGGATGTTAAGGTTGTGCCTCAGTCCGATGAGGGTTATCTCTTCTAAGTTCTTCTCTCGGACTACCTGCTTCCTGCTCTGTGTAGCCTCATTCAGGTCAGACCTAGCCTTGTTAGCAGGATCCAAGAACATCTCCTTGAAGAACTGGTCATCAGGAAAGTCCATGGTCTCAAACCACTTGTCACCCAGTGCAATGATCCTGTCAACAATCGCTCTGGCACCTGTGACGTCAATACCAACTTCTTCGGCATCAGTGAGAATCTCCTGCACATGCTGGATCATACCAAATCCGGCATCCAAGTGCCTAGAAAGAAGAGTCTCGATCCAAGAGCTCAAAACCCGTGCCAGCACCCTCTTCGCAAATAGGAGAGATGGCCCAGATGAAGATTTGCTCCGCTCCGTCGGTTGACAGCTCATGTCATGACCCGTTGGAGGAGTAACAAAAGAACTCTTTCCACTTGGAGCCACTCAGGAAGGAATCTCTGCACGAGGTATCTACCCAACTGTGTCAGAACTGGTTCTAGGAGTCTCTACCTCCGGGTCAACCTCTGGCATCCCTTGCTCTGGTTCTGAAGGAAGCAATGGACTCTCTTCTGTCACTTCAAAACCTGTCAAAGAAACACAAAAAGGTATGAATATGATCCTGTTTGAAAGTCATTATCAGGGTTATTACTACAAAATTCCTTCTTCGACGACCAGCAGAATACTCTCTTGCTCCATGAACTCATCGGAAGCATCATCAATATTTGCATCCATCGATGGTTCAAAGTCATCGGAATCCTGTGGCAAATCAGCTAACACAAAAAAAAAATGTTAGCAAATCAAGCCGCAGGCCAAAAAAAAAGAGAATAAAAAGAAGCCGTACTAGTAGGAGATTCTGGATTCATTCCAGAGTCCCTTGGTTCTTCTTCAGGTGCCTCCTTAGGATCTGTCACCGCCTCATCGGTCGGAACCTCAGGCATCGCCAAGTCTTCCTCTGCTGAAAAAAAAAACCAGAAATAGAAAGCAAATCAGAACATGGAAAAAATCCCATGAAAGGAACGAAAAGAGAAAGAGGAAGAATCATACCTTCACCGATGGTTTCTTCTTCCCTACTCCTCTTTTCCAGAGGCTCGTCAACATTCTCTGGTAACTCCTCATTGATAGTAACAGATACTTCCATATCAGGAGAGTTTTCGTGTTGCCTTGCTGCAATGCTGACTCCTCTTCCTCTTACCTACACGGGCTCGCTTCCTAGAAGAACCTGCCCCACTGTCAGAGTCATGTTTCTCAATCGACTCCTCACTAGATGGTATACCCTTATCAGTAGACTCTACAGAAGCTCGCCTCTGTGCCGCTTGCATCCAAGCATCAAGCTCAGCTTCCTCCTGTTCTAGCTGCTCCAAAGCCTCATCAGCTACTTCCCAAACAACTTTAGAACCAATGATGCCCTGGTCACCGAGAAAGCCTATCTTGTGCTTCTCTTCAGAAAGGAAGGCCCAAACTTCCTCTCACCGGACACCATCCGACTTTCTAAGGCCCTTTCCAGATCAGCTACTTCCCAAACAACTTTAGAACCAATGATGCCCTGGTCACCGAGAAAGCCTATCTTGTGCTTCTCTTCAGAAAGGAAGGCCCAAACTTCCTCTCACCGGACACCATCCGACTTTCCAAGGCCCTTTCCAGACGACAGCTTCACATCAAGCTCCTTCTTGGAAAGCCCCCGATATGCCAAAAAGCTCTCCGCGAACCACTTCGCAAAGCCGGCAGTCTGGGAAGTTGACAATACAAGATAGGAAATCCGGCAGTAGTGTCTTTAGCACTATATAAAGCCCATGCATTTCTCCCATCCTGCAAACGTCCAAAGCACTTCACCATGCTTGAAGATGCTCCAACAACGCCTTAAGAAAAGCCTAAATGCAGCACAAAGCGACAAGGCACATACGACTGGATATCGACGAAAAGATGTCTACGATACACCATCGTGCCGACATGTATACTAAAAAGCCACTCCTTCTCTGCATTTGTCAAGGAGTAATGCCTTCCCGACCCTGCCCTAGTAGAGTCTCGGGAGGCACCAAAATCAAAAGCCTTCTTCTGTAACTCTGGAGAAAGCTTCATTGAAGATTGCCCCATCTCGACGTCCCTGAACCGTCGGATCCTCATGCGGGTAAACAAAAGTGATTCGGATACGGCTTTTCCCTTAGCCAATCGAATCATCAGAGGATCATCTTCCTGTGCAGCACCCAGCCGATGGAAGCCAAGACAGTGGTATACAAACCAAGAATAGAAAATATGGGCTAAAATATCCTATTCATGGGAAGCCCAAGCTGAACCAAGAAAGCAGCAGCCTGCAGTTCGGTGCACAGGTAGGAGTAAAGAGCTGGCACCAAAGCAAGCCGCTCTCCAAATGCCATCTGACAAGCCAGGAAAATACAATGCGGCCTGATGTGCATCCCATCTCCTCCAGTAAAAATGGCCTCACCTAACCAATAAGTGAGGTAAACAGCGAGATCTCTCCGCAGTGCAATGTCAGAGCAAATGGCGTCTGTACTCGCGAAGAAACTCTTCAACTCTTCTTCCATTGCCGAAGTCTTCTTCGAATCCGGATCTTGAGCCCTGGCTTCCCGAGTCATGCTATCAGAAGATTCCCTACTGTCAAAGAAGCTAGGGAACGAAGAGCCAGAACTCTTCCAACTGCCGAACCTTACTTTTGAGCCCTCCTTCTCCTTCAAAAAATCATAGAAGGCGACAAGATGAAAGTACAAAAGCCTGAACTCCTCCGACTACTCCTCAAGGACGCTGTCAATGGGATGAACTCCTCATAGAGTTTGCCAAGGATAGGCAATCTAGTAATGGCGCTCAGCTCCTTCAATGAAAAATCAATCTTAGCATTCGTGACAACGAAGGTATTGGTTTGTGGAAGGAATGACTCCAACATAGCCATGAAGGCCTCGTCGAAAAAAATCAAGGTATCCTTAAAGGCGCGGACCGCATCGAAAATCCCGGCTCCTTCAAAATGGCGCCACCAGTCAGCAGGACACAATCAGTCCACGACTTCCACTCAGAGTCAGCACTAAAACGGCCGCGAAGTCGAAAAGGCGTCACCCAATTGCTGCCGTCACCGCCGAAAATACCAAGGCCCACCGGTCCCAAAGCGACCGATGGATAATCAGAGCCCTGGTAGCCACTGGCCGGCATCAACATGTCCATATGGGCAGGTGACTTCTCCACATATCCAGGAGAACTGCCAACAAAAACCCCGGTCTTGATTACATTTGTCCTTTTCACCCAGCTTGGAGGATCTTCCCTATTAGAGCACGTGGGGGCAAGGCCCATAATCGAGATGGTGCGATCAAACATCGACCGGGTAACAACGGTTCTCTTCTCACCATCAGCTGTGTAAGAGAACTGAAAACATCTCCTTTGGTATGTCACGACGTCAGGGACTGCATCACCAAGGAAGAAGGTAGGCTTGGGCAAAGCCATTTGATCGTCCATCACCCAAGGATGGTTGCTTACCATGATCTTATAAAATTCTTCATTCTTGAGAGCGATCAGTCGCTGCCTCATCTCATCTATGTTGAGGGAGTCGCACTCTTCAAGGTTTGTCTCAACATACTGGACCTTCTCCCAAGCCTGTTGAACGGCCGGATTGGAAGATCTAGTAAATCGACGAGGTACGCTTGTAGCAGACTCTTTACCCTTGTTCGTTCTGGAGGAACCACCTGCGAAGGATGGAAAAGAAAAAGATTAATTATCAAAATGACAGTTCCGCCAAAAAAAAATCTGGCGAAATTTTGGCATGATTCCGGGGCAATTCCGAAGAAAAGGGAAATACCCCGAAAGAAATAAAAAGCTTGAAGATGGGCTCAACATCGCTGCGAGCTCCGAAACTCCAAACTTTCGAAATCTCAAAGTCTCCGCAAAATCAGGATGGGCTCAACATCACTGCGAGCTCCAAATTCAAAAATTTACAAAGATTTTCTTGTATGCTATCACATCATGCTACCAACTCAATTTAAAAAAATGCATGCATGAACATCTTGGTTTGCCAAAAAATGCATTATCATGATGAGCAATAAAAGAGAAAAAGGAAACTTTCTTCAAAAAAAAAAGAGAGGGAGAAAGATAAAAAAAGAAAAAAGAAACAAAAAATGGGACTGGCCCACAGGCCACGTGGCCGTACGGCCAGATCCATACGGATCTGTCCGTATGGCCCACAAAAAAAATGTGCAAAAAAAAAGTAAGAAACAAAGAACGAGAAAATAAAAAAAAAACGTGTAAAAGAAAAAGAAGAGTAAACACGTGGAAAAGAAAAGATAAGAAAAGAAAGAAACAAAAAAAAAAAAGAAACCTTTTTACCATCCTATTTTCTACATGGAGTTTTCTTGAAAAAGAGAACTTACTTGAAGCCATTGATGGAGAAAAAGAAGAAAAGCTTGAAGATCTTTGAAGAAGAAGAACTCTTGGTCTTGGAGCACTCTTGAGATTTTTGCAAAAGAAAGGAATAAGAGCAAGAGACCTAACCTCCCTTTGTTTTTATAGAAGAGAGCAAACCAAAGAAGGAAACAAGAAAGAGGTAAGTGTTACTAATTAGTAACCTTACCAAAAGAAAGAAACTAGAAAGATTCTTTCCCAAAAGAAAGATATCTTGAGGGATTCTCTCCCCAAAGAAAGCAATGAGAGATTTTCTCCCAAAAAGAGGAGATTTGAGATTCTTTCCCAAAAGAAAGATACCTTGCGATATTCTCTCCCAAAATAAAGGGAACATGAGAGATTCTCTCCAAGCAATGATATTCATAGATATTCTCTATCCAAAGGAGATATTCTTAAATATTCTTTACAAAAGTAAAACCATATGAGATCTAAGCCATTTCAAATGCTTAGGGTCCCATGGGTTAGCCCATATGAGCCAGGTTTGACCACCTAGGCACTAAAAAAAAAATTGGGCTTTTAGTCAAAGAGAAATCCCTCTTACCAAGAGCATACAAAAATGGTTCCATGCCTCTTTTTAGTTGATTGGACCATACAAAAAAGAATTCCAAGCCCCATGAGCTTCCAAAAATCAAACCATCCAGCCTCATATACCAAATTGAGCCAAAATCTTGAAATTGACATTTCACAAAAATCCAAACTACTCCAATGGACCCACATAGTCCCAAAGAGTGACCAAAAACCACATCCTGGTACCCTAACTTGCCACATACAACTTGTTAGGTCACAAGACCAAAACCAAAAACCAAATCTTGATCCCCTAACTTGCCACATACAGCCTGTTAGGTCACAAGATCAAAACCAAAAATCGACCCCCCAACATTCCACATACAGCTTGTTGGGTCACACGGTCAAAACCAAACCCGATCCCCTAACCTGCCACATACAGCTTGTTAGGTCACAAGGACAAAACCAAAAACCCAAATCCACATCCCTGATGTCATTTTCAAAACTTTGGCTCGAGATGGTACGTGATTCCTTTTACTACCATAAAATTCCCCTGGAAGCTCAAAAGGCCACTCTACCAATAGAAAGACTGCTCAAAGACTCTTGGTCAAGTCACAAGCTCTCCTTCAAGAATCTCGTCGCTGTACCTCGAGGGGGCATTTGTTGACGCCAAAAAAGTCACTTTGCATCTTCAACATCAAGAAAGCTACATGAAGCTGCAGCCTACCATAAATAGGCAATGCTACTTCAAGAAAAATAATCAAATCTTGTCAGAATCAAACAAAAACTGCAAGATCCTTCAAGACAGCCAAAAGAGGAGTACACAAGAAGTTTTGGGCCATTTCAAAATCATTTGGCCCAACTACGCTTCTCCGACAGCTGAACAGGAGCTCCCAGCGGCAACAGCATCGAAAACACCAAATCTTCGATTAGAACCTATGGATGGTCTCAGAATAATCCAAAAGGCTCCACGTCAAGTTCCTAGTCAAACCGACAATGTTTGACCCTACATCAACCCATCTAATGGGTAAATTAAGCCTCTCGACGGTGAGAACCACCGAGGCCATCACTCCTCAATTAGAGCACATAGGCGGCTTCAAAATGCTTATAGAGGGCTACACGTCAAATTTCAGGTCATTTCGACAACATTTGACCAAACTTAGACTCTCGAAAGCCAAAACAGGCCTCTCAGCGGCGAAGCTCCCTGGGACCATGGTTTCCAAGATAGAGCCTATGGATCATCTCAAAATGACTCCAATAGGTTCCCTGTCAAATTTCAAGTCAATCGGACATCGGTTGACCGTACATCAAGCCGCGACATCTTCCTCGCAACAAAATCAAGTCTACTGGTGATAGGACCCCAAACGGCTTCAAAACTCAGACAAAGCCTATGGTTGGTCTTATTTATTGCTCAAGAGGCTTCACCTCAAATTTCAAGTCATTCCGACATCGTTTGACCCAGTTTCGGCTTCTGATGGAAAATCGGCAGCTCTACGCGGCAAAGACTTCGACTTTCCCGGAAAATTGGAAACTTTGCACTTCAAAATGCAAAGATTCTCATCAAGTTTTATACAGGGAAATCAAACCAATAAATGTGCAAAAATGTCAGGAAATACAGAAGAAAAAAGAATGGAAAAAGACCTCAAAACGGCCCCAAAACGGGGACCAAAGGGGGAAATTCCCCCCGGGGTCGAAGACCCCCGCGACCCTAGCCCAGGGTCGCCGGCGACCATGGAGCCCCAGGTCGCCGGGTTCGCCCCGAAATGGGTTTTTTCGCGATTCGAAGCTTCCAACTCCAGAGGTTTTCCAAAATTCATACTTTTGAGGCACCAAATACTTCTACATCAGTCAAAATCACGGATCCGTCTTCAAGAGTATCAAAATCAATATTGATCGCCAACCGGTCAACTAAAAAAGTGTGCTTTCTACCCAATCGATCGAGAAATCGACAGGATAGATGGCACCGACCCACTGTTGGCAATCAATGCCTGAAGTTACATGGACATCCGATGTCGATCTACATAAAGACCCATCGATGATCATCGCCAGAAGAATTCCAAAAGATGCAGCATGGCCCGGACTCTTCAACAGCTCGGCGACCACTTAATGCGATTAATTGGCTAGCTTTATTGCAGTCATTAATTCATTTCTTTGGACGGCCCAATCAGAAGCAAGCATTCGGGATTTACAAGTCAAGAGATTCATGGCATTTAACCCATGAAACTCCTCCCATCATGTTGATTAAAGGAAACTAAATGCCCTCAATCTCCACCGGCCAATCAGAAGCCAAGAAAAAGGAGTTACAAAATAAAGAAATAAATCTTGTAACTCCTCCATTTATGTAGCTTTATGACAATTAAAAGCTCATAAACCCTCCTAAATGGCCACCTAAAAGCCTATAAATAGGAGAGCACTCCAAGCATTTTAGACCATTCCCAGAGATCAGCTTCCAAGCACAGGAAATCCAGAGAAAGAAAGAGAGAAAACTCTGCGAAGTTCTGCACCGGCCACCACTACAAGGTGACAAAATTCCCTTGGGGGGTACCCCCTCCAAAGATCCTTGCCTTCTCCTTCTGCCTCCAATGGCTTGGACATGGCTTTTCTGCCCGTCTAATTAGTTTTTTATTGGACATAGGACCTCCTCTTGGTCTTTGTCCTCTAAAAATCTGAGGTCATAGCCAAGCCAAGCGAATCAAGAGCATCCTCTATTCTCATCTGTATGGATGATGGCGAAGTCCACATATGACTTGCGACCGTCAATTTGAACGAGTCCCCCACAATCTCCTGAGAAGTTAGATCCTCCTTTTTCTTGCTTTCATTTTAGTTTGTATTTTTTCAAAAGAGACAAGAATTACAACTCTTGTCTTTCATTATTGATAAGAAAAGTAAATCGGCTATAAACGCCAAAATTGGCTATAAATGCCAAAAATCGGCTATAAACGCAAAAAAAATCGGCTATAAACGCCAAATCGGCTATAAACGCTAAAAAATCGGCTATAAATGCCAAAAATCGCCTTTCACGGCAAATCAAGATAATGTCTCTTTTCTTAAATATATGTGCAATGGAAAACTTGAAAGAAGTTGATTTCCTTTTTTACTTGCGAAGGTCGATCTCCGGATCACTACCCGTAATTCCAAGTAAAAATAGAAAATCTGGCACAACCACACAAAAAATGTTGATGTACACTTTGCCCTCCGGGCGCGAAAGGGTCAGACACAAAGGGACTCCCACGTCCGCCGACCTCGGTAGCGCCGAGCGCAAAAGCGCATAAAGGAAGCAGTGATCTTCTTCTTTGGCAATTTTGATGTTTGTCTACATGACACCATGTTGACGGAGGCAGACCCGTAGTTTTTGTCAAAGGTGATGACTCCGTTTTTCCACATCTCGTTTATCTTCTCTCTCGCAAGAAGCATTAATTGAGAGGATGTGAGATCATCTGGTGGTATGGACAGTACCGAGGATCGTTGGTTTTACCAACATCTCCCGGTCTTTTGGGATTGGGCAAGGTGAGCTTGCCGTTTGCCATGAGAGCCCCGAAGATTTCACCAACATCTTCATCGAATGAGTATTTCTTTTCTACTCGCTCTTTGAATGCATCAGAGAGTTCAGGTCTCTTACCTGCAGCTTTATTTTCAGCTTTCTTTGGTGGCTGAGGAGTTGACTTGGTTTGCACATTGAGGACCTCTTTTTTCTTTGTTTTTGAGGTTGCAATGGCGGTTGGTTCCTTCCTTGATGATTTCTGACTGTTGCGTCTTTGATCACCGTTTCAGCCTCCATAGAAGCTTCTAGGAGTTCTCCCAAGTTCTTTGATTTGTTGCCAATGATCATGGAGTGGATCCTTGCTCTCATGTTGTTTCAGCGGATGTCGACTAGCGACGTTTGTGGTAGTACATCAAAGCATTTGTACGTCATTGCTTTCCACTTGTGAATGAAGTCGTATGTTGACTCATTATCCCCCTGTTTTAGGCTGCAAAGCTGAGCTTGGCGGGATAATCCTCACCTTTGAAGTGGGTCAGAAAGTGTGTCTCTAGCATGGCCCAATTTTGGATGGAGTCTTCAGGCAAAATGGAGTACCAATCAAAGGCCGTACCTTTTAGGGTACTTGCAAAGAGATTGATCTTGAGGGCATCTTGATCCGTGATTGCTCCCGTCATGATTTTGAAGTGGATGACGTGCTGTCTGGCTGATCCTTCCCCCGTATATGTTTGGAGAGTAGGCTGCTTGAATTTTGTAGGGAGTGGGACCGAGTCCATCCATAAGGGATATGGTGGCTTGATCTCATGTTCCTTGAGTATATCCTCTTCTTTTGCTTTGGCAAGGATGTCGTCCACGTCTTTTTTGGTAAGGGTGCCTGACTCATTGTCTTCCCCATTTGGCTCGTCATTTTGAAGATTCGGAGGAGGTTCATTGTTCACCTCATGCTGAAAGGAGTGGAGAAGGTGTTCCATAAGAGTCTCAATTCTCTGTTGACCTTGTTCTAACTGCTGGATGCGTGCAATCGCATCATCTTGAGGTGGATTGTGAGGTGGCTCAGAATTTGTAGCCAGGACGTTCATCCCTCGAGATTCGAACAAAGAAATTGTCCTGGTGACTGAGCTGGGGCTCATTCTTTTTTATGAAGAGCTTGAGGAATGATTACTCCACTGTCCTTGGCTTGAAGGAGCAGGGGATTCTTCTGGATGTCTTCGTGTCCGGGAGACGCTGCGAGTCACCGGACGTCGGACATGGATTTTGGTTGCTGACTTTTGGCGTCTTCTGATTTTTCCAACCATATGGACAGCAACAACTTGGTCGAGTCTTTCTTTTTCGACCCATTTATGAGAGACTTGAAGTATAGGATGCTGGGTTCTCTGCTTCTCTAGTCTCTTTAGTTTTGTCGATACGGCGCGTGGCGGCGTATATGACGAGCAGCTTGAGGTTCGGTCAGCTTTGGCTGGGCTTTGGCAACGAAGGATGTGTTCCCTCGGGCGCAACAGCCGAGCCTGACTTCTTTGAAGCAAGGCATGGACAGGATCCGGACCCGGTCCTTTGTCTGCCGTAGCGAAGCTTTGAAGTTTTTTTTAGTTCGGCCTCTATAGATATGAAAGGTCGAATCGAAGGATTGTAGGCCTTGACAGGTGCTTGCAGAGGCCTTGTGATGCATGATTTGATTTTAGGCTTGTAGGAACAAGCTGGCTCATGCTGGGTTGACTTGGTTGTCAAGTGGGAGACGGGTCTCTCCTCTTTCATGTAGGAAAGAGGGTAGAACTGGGTCTCCTTGAGTGGGGCCAAGTATGCTTGCTTTGTGGATGCTTGGGACATTCTTTGTTTTGGCGATGGTTTTGGGGACCAAGTCTTGGGATAGACCTGGCTATTTGTAGGTCGAGGCTTCGCAGGGGTGCCGCGGGCTTCTGATTTCTTGGCACTCAGGTTTGGTGTCATGGTAGTGACACATTGAGAGGCAATTTTATGCTTTTTGGCAGGCGCAATTTCTTCTTCGAGGAGTGGGAATGGTCCCAGTGTCCCAAAGACGATAGTCCGGGGAGTCGAGGTCGACCCGGAGTTTAGAGAGTTACCGAAAGAGATGACGCTTCGGCAGCTGACAGGGCGCTTGTGAGTGCGCATGTTTTGCTTCTGTTGAAGCATGAGTTGGTACTTGCTTTCGTCGAAAGTAATGGTTAAAGAAGCTGCCATTGTTAGTTTCAAAAAAAAATTGAAACAAGACCACATCCATTAGTAATCATAAGAATATAATGATCATAAATGGGAAAACTATGGTTTTGTCTTTTCAAATCGCTCGAGGGACATAGTCCGACCCAAGCAACATGAAGAAGGCAAAAGCCATAGAAGGTACAATTGTTCTGATCGAAAGTATGGTGGGCCCAGAATGAACATCCTAGTGACTGCTAGAAGCAATTGTAAACCTTAATTCAACTTATCGAGAAGCAAGGCTTGCTCGAGGTAAGACGAATATAAGGTTGGAGTTACAAATGTGTCGGCCGCGAATACAGTAGACCCTGAAAGGGCATAGTAGTACCGCTAAGCACAAATGTTGGAAATCACATCCATGTAATGGACATGAGATGAGATTCTCTTTTTTGAAATGTCAAGATTGGATTCGTCAAAGAGAGGAAATGGTGTTCCAATCCGAACGTTGGCTCAACATTTCTACGAGCGTATCATCCGAAAGGGAAGGGAACAAAATTTCCCGAATCTAAACCTGAAAATGACGAAAGTTTTTTTTTTAAAGGTCAAGATCGAATTCATCAAAGAGAGAAAATGATATTCCAATCCGAACATGGCTCAACAATTCTACGAGCACATCATCCGAAAGGGAAGGGACCAAAATTTCTTGAATCTGAACCCAAAAATGACAGAAGTTTTTCTTTTGTTTTGTTTTGTTTTTTTGTTTTTTTGAAGATTTTTTTTTTTAAAAGAAAAATCTTAAGATGGAAGAATACACCCAGACCTCCTAATCTGGTCTTATGAAACCTCAGTAGATAGATTAGCCCCTAAGTAAGGGTAGGATTACTTAATGAACCCGTTTGGAGGACCTTTGCCTAGAACAGTCAAGCTGTCACCACACTCTGGACAAGGCTTTTCTTGAATCAATCGTGGTCAAAGAACACAATTGGTGCAACCTTAGTGTTCTTTGCCTCTTTTTATTTTATTTTATTTTTTTTTTTGAAGATCTTTAATGGATTCATCAAAGAGAAAGAATGGCCCATTCCCCGATCCGAACGTAGGCTCAACATTTATGCGAGCGCATCATCCGAAAGGGAAAGGATCAAGATCTCTCAAAGTTGAATCCAAAAGTAAGAAATCTCATTTTTTTTTGTTTTTTTAAAGATCTCTAATGGATTCATCAAAGAGAAAGAGTGGCCCATTCCCCGATCCGAACGTAGGCTCAACATTTCTTCGAGCGCATCATCCAAAAGGGAAAGGATCAAAGGTTCTCAAAGTTGAATCCAAAAGTAAGAAATCTGATTTTTTTTCATTTTTTTGGAAAAGAGAAAGAGTGGAAATAAACTCAAAGATAGAATTAGAAATTCCAAAAAATCCCTTCTCATTTTTAGATGCGAAATCCAACATAGGCCACCAACTAGAAAGGAGCCAAGGAATATAGAAAGGGAAGCATAAGCATAATAGAGCAAAATATATGATATGCAAATGTTTCTTTTTCTAAGCATCATGTTCTCAAATGAACAAGTCCCACCGGGTGTAGCCAGCTTGATGGACCCGCTTTTGCGCTCGGCGCTACTAAGGTCGGCAGACGTGAGAGTCCGTGGGGTCCAACGCTTTCGTGATCGGGGATAAAGCAAACATCAACTTTTTTGTATGGGTGTGCCAGATTTTCTACTCTACTTGGAATTGCAAGTGGTGGTCCGGAGATCCACCTCACAAGTAGAAAAGGAAATCAACTTTTTCAAGTTTTCATTGCACATATAAAGAAAAGAGACATGTTTTGAATGCCGTGAAAGGCGATTCATTTGTTTGTCATTTTGCCGTAAAAGGCTGTTTTTTGGCTGTGAAAGGCCTTTTTTGTCGTGAAAGGCAATTTACATTTCTTATCAATAATGTAAGACAAGAGTTGTGATTTCTTTGTCTCCTTAAACAATACAACATGCAATGAAAAGTAAGAAAAGGAGGATCTAACTTTTCAGGAGATTGTGGGAGACTCGTTCAGATTGACGGTAGCAAGTCATGTGTGGACTTCGCCATCATCCATGCAGATGATAACAAAGGATGCTTTTTATTCGCTTGGCTCGGCTTAAACCTCAGATTTTTAGAGGACAAAGACCAATAGGAGGTCCTATGTCCAATAAAAACCTAAGTAGATGGGCTGAAAAGCCACGTCTAAGCCATAGAGGCAGAAGGAGAAGACCTTGGGGGGCGCCCCCCAAGGGACTTTTGTCACCTTGTAGCGGTGGTCGATGTAGAACTTCAGCAGAGTTTTCTCTCTTTTTTTCTCTTGGGTTCCGATCGATTTTTCTGGACCGATTCTTCTTGAATTGATCTCCTTTTATAGGCTTTTGGTTGTCATTTAGGAGAGTTTATGGGTTTTTAAAGCATTAAAGCCCCATAATGGGAGGAGTTACATGTTTTAATTCTTTTATTTTGTAACTCCTTTTCTTTGGCTTCTGATTGGCCAATGGAGAATTAAGGGCTTTTAATTGCCTTTAATCTCCATCATGGGAGGAGTTTCATGGTTTAAATGCCATGATTGCTTTGACTTGTAACTCCTTTTTCCTCGCTTCTAATTGGGCCGTCCGAAATAACGAATTAATGACCGCAATAAGTTGCTATGAACAGGTCAATTAACCGCATTAAGTGGTCGCCAGGTCGCTTAAAGAGTCGCGGGCCGTGCTGCGTCTTTTGGAATTCTTCTTGCGATGATCGCCGATGGATCTTCATGCTGATCAATGTCGGATGACCATGCAATTTCAGACATTGATTGCTAACAGGGAGTTGGGCAGAAAGTGCACTTTCTTGGTTGACCAGTTGGTGACCAATGATGATTTGATACTCTCGAAGATGGATCTGTGATGTTGATGAAGATCGACGGATTTGGTGCCTCGAAAGTCAGAATTTTGGAAAACCACAGGGGCCGGATATCCCGAAATGCGAAAAGGACCCAAAAGATGGGTTTTCGGCAGAAATACGGTGACCTGGATTTCCAGGGTCGCCGGCGACCATGGGCATTGTCGCCGCGACCATGGGGACTTTGCTCCCTTTTGGTCGCCGATTTTCAGCCTTTCTTCCATTTTTTTTTATTCTTTTTTCTTCGGTACTTTTTCTGACATTTTTGTACATTTATTGGCCTGATTTCCCTATAGAAAACTTGACGAGAATCCTTGCATGTTGGAGTGCAAAGTTTCAATTTTCTAGGAGAGCCGAAGACTTTGTCGCGCAAAGTTGCCGATTTGCCGTCAGAAGCTAAAACTGGGTCAAACGATGTCGGAATGACCTAAGATTTGACATGAAGCCTCCTTAGCTATAAATAAGACCAGCCATATTGTTTGAGTTTTGAAGCCATGTGGAGTCCTACCGCCAGTAGACTTGATTTTATTGCGAGGAAGATGTCGCGCTTTGTACGGTCAACCGATGTCCGATTGACCTGAAATTTGACAGAGAGCCTATTGGAGTTATTTTGAGACTATCCATTAGCTCTAATTTGAAAACCATGGTCCCAGGGAGCTTCGCCGCCAGGAAACCTGATTTGGCTTCTGAGAGTCAAAGTCCAGTCAAATGTTGTTACAATAACCTGAAACTTGACACGTAGCCCTTTGTAAGCATTTTGAAGTCACCCATGTACTCTGTTTGATGAGTGATGGCCTCGGTGGTTCTCGTTGCCGAGAGGTTTTATTTTGCTGCTTGAGGGTTGATGCAGGGTCAAATGTTGTCGATTTGACCTGGAGCTTGACGTGGAGCCTTTTGGAGGTATTTTGAGACTATCCACAGGCTCTAATCGAAGATTTGATGTCTTCGATGATGTCGCCACTGGGAGCTCCTGTTCAGCTGCTGGAAGAGTGAAGTTAGGCCAAATAATGTTGAAATGGCCCAAAACTTAATGTGTACTCTCCTTTTGGCTGTTTTGAAGGATCTTACGGTCTTTATTTGATTCTGACAAGATTTGATTTTTGAAGTAACATTGCCTGTTTGTGGTAGGCTGCGGCTTCATGTACTTCTTGATGTTGAAGAGGCAAAGTGACATTTTTGGTGTCAACATTATCTGTCAATTATTCTTATTTGAAACATATGCATTGTTATCTATATTGATCTACTCTCCGGGTTATCATAACCTGACTCAGTTACCTTCGGTACTGTAGGTATTGACCCCATTGTCCCTAAGGAGGAGCTTGAGATGGGAACTGAGGAGCTGTAATACATTGGCGAGTAGACCGCTGACGATGTCATCTAAACATTGTTTTATGCTTGAGTTGTATATCACTCTTTGGGGAGCCGAATTGTCTATTTTCATTTTTTGGGAGTTTTGTTATCTTTCGTATATCTTTTTGAGTTATATTGGTGTTACTCTGTAAAGGCAGTGTTGGGTTGTAATTAATACACTTTTAGTATCTTTTGTGTATATATTGTAACTTCAATTATAATGCCAATGCTCTTTTGGAATATGTGCACTCTAATATTTGCCGCCCTTATTTATGTCTAACTCTATTCATGTCTATTGTTGATTACCATCAGCTTCTGTTAAATCATTCAAATACATGTGAGATAAGCTTGCTTCATCTTCACTGCGGAAACTTGTGGGAATCACAAGTGTGCGCCGGCCAATTTTTATGGCAATACCCCGTGTGTGCAATCGCTACCTCGGAATGTGGAGTGTTCTCAGTAAGCCGGTTCGGGGTCGTCACGAATGTCTCCTATAAGATTCTATCTTTATCTCCACCTCTTAACTCTTTAATAACCTTTTATGGCGTTAGCTTTCACCATGAGTTCCTATTTAATTTAATGTAAACAAACCTACTTGAGATTGGCTTCGGGAGAGAAAAATATTTACCTACGGAAATATCCGCATGTGGATGTCATCATCTGATGGGCATGGTAGTGTGGGCATGTAAAAAAGGTGAACTCTTTTGAATATAAAGGTGGTTACCATGACAACAGGTTTGAGATGGAGAAAACTACCCCCTTTAGCATGTTTGTTTGCATAAGGGGAGGAGTAAAGTAAAATAAATGGTCAAATCAAGAGTAGAAAAAAGATATGAGGTTGAGAGTAAAAGATACTAAATGATAAAAGAATTACTCTTCTCTGAGTTAAAGTTTTTTTTATCATTTAGTCCCTTTTAAGAGAAGGTTTTTATTATTTAGGACATGTTTGGGTACCGTCCTCAGAGAGGAACCCTCTCCAGTTCTGAAGAAAAAACCCACATTTGGGTGAAAAGAGGAAAATGGGAGAGGAATTTTCAAACCTCCCAACCCCTCAAAAATGCATGTTAGCTTGCGTTCCTTTGTCTCCACCTATCTACATAGAATTTTGAAAATACACAAAATGGAAGAACTTCTCAAAAAGGCCAAGCAATAGTAACTCCATACGGTCATGTATAAACGACTGTTTGTTTTTCAGCAAGATCCGAACCGATAATTATGCTTAAACCGCCCAAAACATTTAGGTAGTCAAACATCAGTCGTCATTTCATGAAAGATTTTGAGCAAAAAATCCAAACAAATAAATGACCATTTCTGGATTTATGTGGGCCTATTTGCACAATCTAAACCGTAAAGGGTCTTCAGAAGGCCAATTATAACTACAGAGTTTAATCTGGGAGTTCGATTCATCCTGGATCATGAAATAATTGAGAAAGCTTCAAGACATCTTCCATGCATGCAAAAAAAATGGGATGCTTATAGTAGACCGCTCTTGTCCAATATGTGATTCATGTGGGCTACTAATTAAGGATTTGAACCGTTAATGATTTTTCCAAAAGGTAAAAAACTATAATGGGTCAAATATTAGTTGTGCATCATAGATTTTGAGAAATTTTCAAAAAAGTCTAGAACCTGAAAATTGCATTTTCTTTGCGGGGTTCATTTGGAAAATCAAAATCATCAATCATCTTTAGATTGCCCATCAAAATTAAGGCCTCCATTCATCACGGATTGTGAGAAATTTGTGACCGTTGGATGCAATAACTCCTTTTCTAAGAAATCCTCCTGGGTGTTTGCCAAACATGGAATGTGGTGATTCTCTCCCCTCAGAAATCCTAACATAGTTCCAGGGTAATGAAAGGAAATAAAGGAAGCCTCTCTCCAGAGGATTCCTATCCCAACAAGGAAGGTACCCAAATGTACATTGTCTTTTACCTCGATTCCTTGTCTTTTATTTCTCTTTATTTTTACTTAACATTTTAGGGATATTTACAAAGAAATTAGTCCTAAATCTTAATTAGACTAATTGACTAAGAAAGACACTAAAACGTCGAATTGGGGTGTCATACAAAGCCAAAAGACCAATTTGCCCCAGAATAATATCGTTAGGGTTGTTTTAAAAAATCCGTATCTTTCTTCCCCGGACGATGCTGTTAGGCTCCCTTAAAAACTTTTCCTCTTCTTCCCATCCTTGGCCGAGCTTCATTTCCCGCCTAGAAAAAAAATTTCATTATCTACTCTCGCCTCTCCTATTTTGCTCTGTTTGACTCAAAACCTCTTTTTTCCTGTAATCTCTCCTTTCCAAAAATATGGTGAAGAGAGTGAGAAAACTCACATCAATCATGTCTTTTAGTTGCAATGACTACAGAGTGGCAGCGAGGAAGAGCAATAGAGACCACAAAGGGGAGCATGGGTAATGGAGGAGAAAATTATATTGCAAGTGGAACAATGAGCTCGGACAGCCAAATAAGAGGAGCACTAAGGAAGATCGTTCATGTCTGTGAACCACCTAACTGAGAATTGTGAAGAAGGGGAGAAGGGGAGATCGATGAAGAAGAGAGGAAAAGTCGCAAAGAGGGATTTTTTTTAAATGAACCCTAATGATATTGTTTCAGGGAAGAAGCGAGAAATCGGAAAAGGACTTTTTACAAAGGAGAGGTTGTTGGAAGTAAGAGGTTTCAAGTTGCAAAGAGCAAAATGTAAGAGAGAAAATGATGGATTTCTTTTTCCTAGGCAGAAAATGAAGACGGGTGATAAGTCCACAAAATTGCACTTCAATTCATCAATTTATGTAGGATTGTGGACTTAATTAGGACCAATTGCATTCAATTTCAAAGGGTCACATTATTGCATGCATATGAGCATCAAAGTTGGAATTTTAGTCAAAATCATTCAAAATCATTAATCCTGCATGTATTTTATGAAATCAATGGTCTGCATCATCCTAGTGTCACACAAATTAGGCTTTTGGTTTTTAACATGCATTAATTTTGACACCAGTTCATGGTTCATGATGAATTAGGCACTAAGATGCATTGAGTTAGGTCCCATGCATGAGATCAAGAGTTCCATGCTATTAGTTATCATTAAAGTATTATTTTTGCCTTTGTAAGAAATTATCACAAATTTTGGGCCCACTTCGAAAGAAATTGAGAGGAGAAGAATAAAAGGAAGAAAAGAAAAATAATATAATGTGGACCACACCATTATTGGGCTGAATCCCAATGCACACTCAAAAAGGGTGGGGCCCACTTGGTTGCTCATTCAGAATTATCTCAAAAGGTCTCTCTCCTTAGTGTTTCCAAAACTTAGAAATCTCTTACCATCTCTCCAAGATTTGAAATTCAAATTCAAGCAAGAAATGGAAGTGGATCAAAGGGAGATTTGAAACTGATGGACCCTCTTCTTGCTGCATTTGCGGTGGTACCGGGGTCATCGGACGTGAGAGTCCGTCGGGTCCAACCCTTTCGCGGCCGGAGGCTGTGAAGCGAGCATCAACATTTTTTTGTACAGGTATGCTAGATTTTCTACTCTACTTGGAATTGCAAGTGGTGGTCTGGAGATCCACCTTCGCAAGTAGAAAAGGAAATCAACTTTTTTCTAGTTTTTCATTGCACATATATAAGAAAAGAGACATGTTTGTTTTGAATGCTGTGAAAGGCGATTTCATTTGTTTTGCCGTAAAAGGCAATTTTTTTTTGAAAGGCGATGTTTGTCGTAAAAGGCAATTTTTTTTCGTGAAAGGCAATTTACAATTCTTATCAATAGTGAAAGACAAGAGTTGTGATTTTTTTTATGTCTCTTTAAACAATACAAAATACAATGAAAAGCAAGAAAAGGGGGATCTAACTTCTCAGGAGATTGTGGGGACTCATTCAGATTGACGGTCGCAAGTCGTATGTGGACTTCGCCATCATCCTTCAGATGAGAACAGAGGGTGCTCTTGATTCGCTTGGCTTGACTTAAACCCTAGATTTTTAAAAGATAAAGACCAAGAGGATGTCCTATATCCAATAAAAAGCTAAGTAGACGGGCTGAAAAGCCACGTCTAAGCCATGGAGACAGGAGGAGGAGGCCTTGGAGGGGTGGCCCCCCAAGCGACTTTGGCCACTTTGTAGCGGTGGTTGGTGCAGGACTTCTTCAACAGAGGAGAGCTTGTTGTCGGAGCGTCGTAGCAACGTCGGTTTTCTGGATTTTGTCCGTCTGGATTTTTCCGAACTTCTGGATTTTTGTCCGTCTGGATTTTCCGATATGTTCTTCTTGAAATGATCCCCTTTTTATAGGCTTTTGGTGGCCATGAGGGGGGTTTATGGGCCTTTAATGCATTAAAGCCACATAATGGGAGGAGTTACAAGTTTTAATTTCATGATTTTGTAACTCCTTTTTTTTGGCTTTTGATTGGCCGATGGAGAATTAAAGCCTTTTAATTTCCTTTAAGCTTCATGATGGGGTTACATGGGTTAATGCCATGTTTATGGCTGACTTGTAACTCCCATTTGCTTGCTTCTGATTGAGCCGTCCAAAATAATGAGTTAATGACCACATTAACTTGTCATAAAATGGGTCATTTAACTGCATTAAGTGGTCGCCAAGTCGCTTGAAGAGTTGCAGGCCGTGCCGCGTCTTTTGGAATTCTTCTTGTGATGATCACCGATGGATCTTCATGCCGATCGATGTCGGATGACCATGCAGCTTCAGACATTGATTACTACTAGTGGGCCGGTGCCACCTATTCTATCGATTTCTCGATCGGTCGGATATAAAGTGTGCTTTCTTGGTTGGCCGGTTGTGATGTTGAAGCGATCGATGATGATTCCATGATTTCTGAGGCGGATCCGTGATGTTGATGAAAATCGATGGATTCCGTGCCTCAAAAATCAGACTTTGGAGAAACCACAGGGGCCGAACATCTTGAAACACAAAAAGGGACTCAAAAACGGTCCTTCGGCGAAAATCCGGCAACCATGGGGGATTTTTCCCCTTTTAACCGCCGATTTTCAGTCATTTCTCGATTTTCTCCGATTCTTTTTTCTTTGGTATTTTTCCTGACATTTTTTGTACATATTTTGGCCTGATTTCCCTGCCGAGAATTTGACGAGAAGCCATGCGTATCAGAGTGCAAAGTTTCTGGTTTTTAGGGAAAGCCGAAGACTTTGTCGCGAGAGTTGCTGATTTGTCGTCAGAAGTCAAAACTGGGCCAAACAAAGTCGAAATGACCTGAAATTTGAGGTGAAGCCTCCTGAGCAGTAAAAAAGACCAACCATAGGCTTTTGTTTGAGTTTTGAAGCCGTGTGGGGTCTTGTCGCCAATAGACTTAATTATGTCGCGAGTAAGATACCGCACTTTGATGTACGGTCAACCGATGTTCGATTGACTTGAAATTTGATAGGGAACCTATTGGAGTAATTTTAAGATGATCCATTAGCTCCAATTTGGAAATCATGGTCCCGGGGAGTTCTGCCGCCGGGAGACCTGATTTAGCTTCCTGGAGTCAAAGTCTAGTCAAATATTGTCGAAATGAACTGAAACTTGACAAGTAGCCCTTTGGGAGCATTTTGAAGTCACCCATATTCTCTATTTGATGAGTGATGGCCTCGGTGGTTCTCGCCGTCGAGAGGCTTGATTTTGCTACTCGAGGGTTGATGTAGGGTCAAACGTTGTCGGTTTGACCTGAAACTTGACGTGTAGCCTTTTGGAGATACTTTGAGACCATCTATAGTCTCTGATCGAAGATCTGATGTCTTCGACGCTGTCGCCGCCGGGAGCTCCTGTTCCGCTGCTGGAGGTTCGAAGTTAGGCCAAATAATGCTGAAATGGCCCGAAACTTCATGTGTACTCTTTTTTTGGTTGTTTTGAAGGATCTTGCAATTTTTGTTTGATTCTGACAAGATTTGATTTTTTTGAAGTAGCATGGCCTGTTTGTGGTAGGCTGTGGCTTCATTTAGCTTCTTGATGTTGAAGAGGCAAAGTGACATTTTTTGTGTCAACAGAAACAAATCAAACATTGTGGGGATAGAGTTTAAACCAAGAGGAAGATAGAGTTAAAGATAGAAAACACTCCAAAGAGATTTGAAAGAAAATCCAAGCTTATGAAGATGGAGAAGGAGATCAGGCCAAAGAGAAAAGAAGATAAAGAAGCCAAAGATTCAAAGCATGTTGGACGTCCAAGATGGGTACCACATGGAAGGTTAAAGTGTTGCGCAATTATTTCCATTTTTTTTTCCGGGGCAACAACTTGTAATGACCACAACTTTCAAACCGAGTGTCGGATCGGTGCAATCTACCTACCTTTGGAAAGATTTTTTTGAGTATATATATTCGTAGAACCCAAGATTGCATCAATCGGAGTTGAGATGAGGGAGTTAAGGCATTTGGAATTTAGTACTGAAACTTTTGCTCGGGATGACAATTGTGCAGATGGAGAGGGACCCACACATACAAAGATTTGCACAACAAGAGGTTAAGATTGGCAAGAGATCTTTTCAAATTCAAATAATTGCCAAGATAGGAGGATTGCTTGGAGTGTAAGGTAAGCCAAGAGGAGTCCAAGAAGGAAACAACTCAAGCCAAAATGAGGCACAAAAACTATAAACAGGCCCCCCTATGGGACGTCCCATGCTTAGCTAAGCAAGGCTTGGAAGTCCCACTCATCTCTCTTCTCTTCCCTCTTCTTTTCTTCCCCTCCTACCAGTTCTAGGATTCTTTAGTTCTAGTTCTCAACTTTTTAATTTTTTTAAGGGTAGCTTTGGGCCTTGTCCAAGAAAAATTAATTAAGGATAGAGAAGATTGTAATGAAGATTATTTTAATGACAAATCAGTTGTTCTTCTTTGCAATGGCTGGTTAAACTTACTGATCAAGGCTTGGATGAAGCTAAATATTCTTCCCCTATTTATTTAAGTTAATCTTTTCTAGTTCTATATGTTTATGCTTGAATCTTTAGTAGAACTTTCATTGTGCCGGGAGTGCAACTTCCATATTTAATTTCTAAAAATTAAATTTGGTTTTTGATTATCCATGCTTATGTTTGATAAGCCATGCTTAGGACTTAGATTTCTTTGATGTGTTATGCTGACGTTTGATGGGTAATGCTTAAATGGCTTTAGTTCTTTTATGAAGTGAAGGAGGTCTTGGCCTTTGAAATTATTATTTGATAAAAAGATTTCTCTAAAAAGAGAAAGAGGACTTTAAGGTTAATTCATCCAGATCAAGATTCATTGATTTGAAACAAAGAATTGGAACAAGTTAGGGTTTTCTTGATTAAAAAGAGTGTTAAATGCTTAGTGGATTCCTATGCATTGATTTCATTAATTGGTACTGTTTATTTTCATTTATTGCTTGCTTTTATTAGTAGTTGCTTGCTTTTCATGCTCTCAATTTCATCTTCTTTATTACTTCAATTTCCTTAATTAAGTAGCTATCTTAATTCACTCCACGTCGGTTCAACCCGTATTTGCCACTGTCTCAAAAAGGCAGTCGTGCACTTGCGATTAATTACTATTTGAAGATCGCACGATCAATTGGCCAACTAGTCTTTTGGCTGCATACGATACCTTAATTCGATGTTTTAATGTCTTTCTCAATCAATAACTCTCATCAAGATTTAGAACCTTTTTTAGTAAAGGAGAATTTCAAATAAGGCCTTAAGTTTTTGCGTTGTTTCAAGGACACAAATTTCAAAATTATTCAAATTAGTCCTAGATTTTTCCAGTAAGTTTTCAATTAAGGACATCCTGCCATTTAAAGGTATTTTCGGGCGACTTCTTCCCTCAATATTTTGAAAGTACCTGAATTACCTTTCATTTAAAACCATGACATGGTTTCCGCAACCACTACATGCAACCGATATTGGTTGTCCTTTATCACCATGAAGACGACGGAGAAGGAGATGAGGATAATATAGAAGAAGTGAAGGAGAGTTTTATTTCAATAAAGGGTAATTCAGGTATTTTTATAAAAAAATTGAGAAAATAGCTTTAAATGGATGTATGTCCTTGTTGACACCAAAAAATGTCACTTTGCCTCTTCAACATCAAGAAAGCTACATGAAGTCGCAGCCTACCACGAGCAGGCAATGTTACTTCAAAAAAAGTCAAATCTTGTCAGAATCAAACAAAAACTGCAAGATTCTTCAAGACAGCCAAAAGAGGAGTACACAAGAAGTTTCGGGCCATTTCAAAATTATTTGGCCCAACTTCGCTTCTCCAATAGCTGAACAGGAGCTCTCGGCGGCGACAGCATCGTAGACACCAAATCTTTGAACAGAGCCCATGGATAGTCTCAAAATACATCCAAAAGGCTCCACGTCAAGTTCCAAGTCAAACCGACAACGTTTAACCCTACATCAACCCTCGAACAGCTAAATCAAGCCTCTTGGTGGCGAGAACCACCGAGACCATCACTCATCAAACAGAGCACATGGGCAGCTTCAAGATGCTTACAAAGGGCTACACGTCAAGTTTCAGGTCATTTCGACAACATTTGACCAAATTTGACTCTCGGAAGCCAAATCAGGCCTCTCGGCAGCGAAGCTACCCAGGACCATGGTTTCCTAGACAGAGCATGTGGATCACCTCAAAATGACTCCAATAGGTTCCGTGTTAAATTTTAGGTCAATCAGACATCGGTTGACTGCACATCAAGGCGCAACATCTTCTTCGCGATAAAATCAAGTTTACTGGTGACAAGACCCCATACGGCTTCAAAACTCAAAGAAAGACCTATGGTTGGTCTTATTTATTGCTCAGGAGGCTTTACCTCAAATTTCAGGTCATTCCAACATCGTTTGACCCAGTTTCAGCTTCTGACGGAAAATCGGCAGCTCTACGTTACAAAGTCTTCGACTTTTTCGAAAAATTGGAAACTTAGCACCCCAAAATGCAAGGATTCTCGTCAAGTTTTCTATAGGGAAATCAGGCCAATAAATGTGCAAAAATGTTAAGAAAAATACAAGAGAAAAAAGAATGAAAAAAGACCTCGAAATGGCCGCGAAACGGGACCAAAAGGGGATAATTTTCCCCAGGGTCGCCCGCGACCATGGTGCATGGTTGCCGGCGACTATGGAGGGCTCCGAATCCCCGGATTCGCCCCAGAGAGCCCTGTTTTCCATCATTTTTTGCATTTTGAAGCTTCCAACCCGTGTGATTTTCCAAAATTCATACTTTCAAGGCACCAAATCCTTCGACATCCGTCAAAATCACGGGTCCGTCTTCAAGAGTATCAAAATCAACATTGATCGCTAACCGGTCGACCAAAAAAGTGCACTTTCTAGCCGATCGATTGAGAAATCGACAGGACAGATGTCACCGACCTACTATTAGATATTAATGTCTGAAGTTACATGGTCATCTGATGTTGATCAGCATGTAGATCCATCGATGATCATAGCCAAAAGAACTCCAAAAGATGTGGCACGGCCCACGACTCTTCAACTACACGGTGACCACTTATTGCAATTAATTGGCAAGCTTTATTGTAGTCATTAATTCATTCTTTGGACGGCCCAATCAGAAGCAAGCATCCAAGAGTTACAAGTCAATTGATTCATGGCATTTAAACCATGAAACTCCTCCCATCATGGAGATTAAAGGCGATTAAATGCCCTCAATCTCCACCGGCCAATCAGAAGCCAAGAAAAAGGAGTTACAAAATAAAGAAATAAATCTTGTAACTCCTCCCTTTATGTAGCTTTCTGACAATTAAAGCTCATAAACTCTCCTAAATGGCTACCTAAAAGCCTTTAAATAGGAGAGCACTCCAAGCATTCAAGAAAAACACTTCCAAAGCATCAGACACAGATCCGAAAATCCTGAATTCCGAAGTCCAGAAGAAAAGAGAGAAAACTCTGCCGAAGTTCTGCACCGGCCACCACTACAAGGTGAGAAAAGTCCCTTGGAGGGTACCCCCCCTGTTAACACCAAAAATGTCACTTTGCCTCTTCAAGATCCAAAGAGCTACATGAAGTCGCAACCCGCCATAAATAGGCAATGCTACTTCTAATAAATCAAATCTTATCAGAATCAAACAAAAACTGCAAGATCCTTCAAGAAAGCCAAAAGAGGAGTACACAAGAAGTTTCGGGCCATTTCAAAATCATTTGGCCTAGTTTCGCTTCTCCGGCAGTTGAAAAGGAGCTCTCGGCGGCGAAAGCATCGGAGACACCAAATCTACGATCAGAGCCCATGGATGGTCTCAAAATACATCCAAAGGGCTACACGTCAAATTTCAGGTCATTTCGACAACATTTGACCAGACTTTGACGCTCGGAAGCCCGGGACCATGGTTTCCAAGACAGAGCCTATGGATCATCTTAAAATGACTCCAATAGGTTCCCTGTCAAATTTCAAGTCAATCGAACATCGGTTGACCGCACATCAAGCCGCGACGTCTTCATCGCAACAAAAATAAGTCTACTAGTGATAGGACCCCAACCGGCTTCAAAACTCAAAAAGCCTATGGTTGGTCTTATTTATTGCTCAGCAGGCTTCACCTCAAATTTCAGGTCATTCCGACATCGTTTGCCCCAGTTTCAGCTTCTGACGGAAAATCGGCAGCTTTGCGCAACAAAGTCTTCGGCTTTCTCAGAAAATTAGAAACTTTGCAAAATAAAATGCAAGGATTCTCATCAGGTTTTCTATAGGGAAATTAGGCCAATAAATGATCAAAAGTATCAAGAAAAAATACAGAAGAAAAAAGAATTGAAAAACAATAAAAATGGACACAAAACGGGACAAAAAGGGGGAAAATCCCTCCAGGGTCGCAGGCCCCTGCGACCCTGGCCTAGGGTCGCCGACGACCCTGGAACCCGGGATCGCTGGGTGGGCCCCGAAAACTCCATTTTTTGCCATTTTTTCGTGATTCAAAGCGTCCGACCTCTGGTATTTTCCAAAATTCATACTTTTGAAACACCAAATCCTTTGACATCCGTCAAAACCACGGGTCAATCATCAAGAGTATCGAAAACAACATTGATCGCTAACCGGTCAACCAAAAAGTGTGCTTTCTTCCCGACCGATCGAGAAATCAACAGGACAGATGGCACCGACCCACTACTGGCAACCAATACCTGAAATTACATGGTCATCTGATGCCGATCTACATGAAGATCCATCATTGATCATCGCCAGAAGAATCCCAAAAGACACGGCACGGCCCGTGACTCTTCAACTGCTCGGCGACCAGTTAATGCGATTAATTGACTAACTTTATTACAGTCATTAATCCATTTCTTTGGACAGCCCAATCAGAAGCAAGCATTCAGGAGTTACAAGTCAAAAGATTCATGGCATTTAACCCATGAAACTCCTCCCATCATGGCGATTAAAGGCGATTAAAAGCCCTCAATCTCCTCCGGCCAATCAGAAGCCGAGAAAAAGGAGTTACAAAATAAAGAATTCAATCTTATAACTCCTCCCTTTATGTAGCTTTATGACAATTAAGGCTCATAAATCCTCCTAAATGGCTACCTAAAAGCCTATAAATAGGAGAGCATTCCAAAGAATTCCAGATCGGAAAAATCACAGAGATCATCGGAAAAACAAGACAGATCCCACATCAGAAAAAAGCACAGAAATCCAGAGAAAGAAAGAGAAAACTCTGCGGAAGTTCTACACCGACCACCGCTACAAGGTGACAAAAGTCCCTTGGGGGGTACCCCCCCTAAGGTCCTTGCCTTCTCCTTCTGCCTCCAATGGCTTAGACGTGGCTTTTCAGCCCATCTACTTGGTTTTTTATTGGACATAGGACCTCCTTTTGGTCTTAGTCCTCTAAAAACCTAAGGTTATAGCCAAGCCAAGCGAATCAATAGCACCCTCTGTTCTCATCTGCATGGATGATGGCGAAGTCCACATATGGCTTGTGACCGTCAATCTGAACGGGTACCCCACAATCTCCTGAGAAGTTAGATCCTCCTTTTCTTGCTTTTCATTGTAGTTTGTATTTTTTTTAAAGAGACAAAAATCACAACTCTTGTCTTTCATTATTGATAAGGATTGTAAATCGGCTATAAACGCCAAAATTGGCTACAAACGCCAAAAATCGGCTATAAACGCCAAAATCGGCTATAAATGCCAAAAAAATCGCCTTTCACGGCAAAATCAAGAAAATGTCTCTTTTCTTAAAAATATGTGCAATGGAAAACTTGAAAGAAGTTGATTTCCTTTTTACTTGTGAAGGTTGATCTCCGGATCACCACTTGCAATTCCAAGTAAAATAGAAAATCTGGCACACCCACACAAAAGAAATGTTGATGCGCGCATCTGCCCCCCTATGGTTACGAAAGGGTCGGACCCAAATGGACTCCCACGTCCACCGACCTCAGTAGAACCGAGCGAGCAGAATGCGCCAGTCCATCAAGCTGGCACACCCGGTGGGACCTGTTCATTTGAGAACACGATGGTAGAAATGAAATATTTGCATATCATATCTATTGCTCTATGCTTATACTTCTTTCCTTGATTACTTGACTACTTTCTAATTGGTGGCCTATGTTGGATTCCGCATCTAAAAAAATGAGATGAGATTTCTTGGAAATTTCTAATTCTTTGAATTTATTTCCACTCTTTCTCTTTTAAAAAAAATCAGATTTTTCATTTTGGATTCAAAATTGAGAAACCTTGATCCTTTCCTATTGTTCATTGTGCTTGCAGAAATGTTGAGCCTGTTCGACTAAGGTTTTGGGCCATCGTTTCTCTTCGATGAGTTCATTAAAGATCTAGAAAAAAAAATTCAGATTTTTCATTTTGGATTCAAAATTGAGAAACCTTGATCCTTTCCTATCGTTCATCGTGCTTGCAGAAATGTTGAGCCTGTTCGACTAAGGTTTTGGGCCATCGTTTCTCTTCGATGAGTTCATTGAAGATCTAGAAAAAAAAAAACAAAAAATCAGATTTTTCATTTTGGATTCAAAATTGAGAAACCTTGATCCTTTCCTATCGTTCATCGTGCTTGCAGAAATGTTGAGCCTGTTCGACTAAGGTTTTAGGCCATCGTTTCTCTTCGATGAGTTCATTAAAGATCTAGAAAAAAAAATCGGAGTTTTGGATTCAAAATTGAGAAACCTTGATCCTTTCCTATCGTTCATCGTGCTTGCAGAAATGTTGAGCCTGTTCGACTAAGGTTTTGGGCCATCGTTTCTCTTCGATGAGTTCATTAAAGATCTAAATAAAAAAAAATAAAAAAAAAAAAAAAATCAGATTTTTCATTTTGGATTCAAAATTGAGAAACCTTGATCCTTTCCTATCGTTCATCGTGCTTACAGAAATGTTGAGCCTGTTCGACTAAGGTTTTGGGCCATCGTTTCTCTTCGATGAGTTCATTAAAGATCTAAATATATATATATAAACAAAAAAAAAAGACATAGACCACTAAGGTTAAACCAACTGCGTTCTTTGATCATGGTTGATTCAAGAAAAGCCTTATCCAGAGTGTGGAGACAGCTTAACTGTTCTAGGCAAGGGTCTTCCAAACGGGTTCATTAAGTAATCCTACCCTTATCTGGGGGCAATTCTATCAATCGAGATTTCATAAGACCGGGTTAGGAGGCCTATGTGTACTCTCGCGTCTTTTAAATAATTTTTTTTCAAAAATAAAAATTTTAAAATAAAATAAAATAAAAAATTTCAAAAAAAAAATCTTTAAAAAAATTAAAAAAAATAAATAAATAAAAAGATTTTTTTTAAAAAAAGTTGAAAAAAAAACTTCAAAAAAAAAAAAAACTTCCGTCAATTTAGGTTTAGATTGGAGAAATCTTGGTCTTCTCCTTTCTGAGCACTGGTGCTCGCGGAAATCGCTGAGCCCGTGTTCAGATTGGAGTGCCTTTTGCTCTCTCTGATGAACCCGATATTGGCCTTTCAAAAAAAAAAAAAACTCGTCATTTTTGGATTCAGATCCGAGAAACTATGGTTCATTTCCTTCTGAATACTGGCGCTCGCGGAAATCGCTGAGACCGTATTTGGATCGGAATACCATCTTCTCTCTTTGATGAGTCCAATCTTGACCTTTCAAAATAGGGAATCTCATCTCATGGATGCGGTCTCCAAACATTTGTGTCTAGCGGTACTAGTACGCCCTTTCAGGGTCTACTCTATTCGCGACTGGCACATTTGTAACTCCAACTTTATATTCTTCTTACCTCGAGCAAGCTCTGCTTCTCGATAAGTCGAATTTTAGTTCACAATTGCTTCTAACAGTCAATGGGACGCTCATTCAGGGCTTCCATACCTGCGATCAGAACAATTATACCCTCTATGGCTTTCTGCCTTCTTCATATTGCTTGGGTCATCTCCCTCGAGCAATTTGCAAAGACAAAACCATAGGATTTCCCATTTATGATCATTATATTCTTGTGATTACTAATGGATGTGGTCTTGTTTCAGAAACTTTTCGAAAACTAACAATGGCAGCTTCACTAACCATTACCTTCAACGAGAACAAGCACCAACTTATGCTTCAACAGAAGCAAACCACGCGCACCTACAAGCGCCCCATCAGCTGCCGAAGCGTCAACTCCCTAGGTAACTCTCTAAACTCCGGGTCGACCGTGACTCCCCGGACTATCGTCTTTGGGACGCTGGGACCATTCCCACTTCCCGAAGAACAAATTGCTCCTTCCAAGAAGCAGAAGCTCGCCTCTCAATGTGTCACTGCCATGACACCAAAGGCGAGCACCAAAAGGCCCGAAGCCCGTGGCACCCCCACTAGGCCTCGACCCACAAACGACCAGGTCTATCCCGAGACTTGGTCTCCAAGACCTTCACAAAAACAAAGAAGGTCCCAAACATCCACCAAGCCAGCATACCTGGCCCCACTCAAGGAGAACCAGTTCTACCCTCTTGCCTACATGAAAGAGGAGAGACCCATCTCCAACCTGACTCCCAAATCAACCCAGCATGAGCCAGCTTGTTCCTACAAGCCCAAAATCAAGTCATGCATCATAAGGCCTCTGCAAGCACCTGCTAAGGCCTACAAACTTGTAGTTCGACCCTTCATCTCTACAGGGGCCGACTCCAAAAATTCAAAGCTTCGCTGCAACAGGCGAAGGATAGGGTTCGCATCCTGTCCTTGCCCAGCTACAAAGAAGACAGGCTCGGCTGCTGCGCTCGAGGGAGCACATCCTTCATCATCAAAGCCCAGCCGGAGCTGACCGAAGCTCAAGTTGCTCGTCATATACGCCGCCGCGTGTCATATCGGCAAAAGAGGCTAGAGAAACAAAGGACCCAGCCTCCTACACTTCAAGTCTCTCCCAAATGGGTCAAAAAAGATAGACCCAACCAAGTTGTTGCTGTCCATATGGTTGGAAAAACAAGAAGACGCCAAAAGTCAGCATCCAAAATCCATGTACGACGTCCGATGACCTGCAGCGTCTCTAGGACAAGAAGACGCTCAGAAGAATCCCCTACTCCTTCAAGCAAAGGATGGCAGAATGATGCTTCCTCAAGCTCTTCTTCAAAAAGAATGAGCCCCAGCTCAGTCACCAGGACAGTTTCTTCGTTCGAATCACGAAGGATGAACGTCTTGGCTACAAATTCTGAGCCACCACCCTAGCAATCCACCTCAAGATGATGCGATCATCCGCATCCAGCAGTTGGAACAAGGCCAACAGAGGATTGAAACTCTGATGGAAAACCTTGTCCTCGCCTTCTAAAATCAGGCGAACAATGAACCTCCTCTGAATCATCAAGACGATGAGGTAAATGGAGAAGAAAATGAGTCAGGCGCCCTTACCAAAAAGGACGTAGACAGTATCCTCGCCAAAGCAAAAGAAGAGGATATACTCAAGGAGCATGGGATCAAGCCACCATATCCCTTATGGATGGACTCGGTCCCGTTCCCCCACAAAATTCAAGCATCCCACTCTCCAAACATATATGGGGAAAGGATCAGCCAGACAGCACGTCATCCACTTCAAGATCCTGACGGGAGCTATCGCGGATCAAGATGCACTCAAGATCTGCCTCTTTGTAAGTACCCTAAAAGGTACGGCCTTCGATTGGTACTCCACTCTGCCGAAGGACTCCATCCAAAATTGGGCCATGCTAGAGACATGCTTCCTAACTCACTTCAAAGGTGAGGATCATCCCCGCTACTATGGCTCAGTTGTGCAGCCTAAAACAGGGGGAGAATGAGTCAACATATGACTTCATTCACAAGTGGAAAGCAATGGCATACAAATGCTCTGATGTATTGCCACAAGCGCCGCTAGTCGACATCTGCCGAAACAACATGAGAGCTAGAATCCGCTCCATGATCATTGGCAACAAATCAAAAAACCAAGGAGAACTCCTAGAAGCTTCCATGGAAGCTGAAACAGTGATTAAAGACCTCAACAGTCAGAAATCATCAACAAAAGAGCCAACCGCCATTGCAACTTCTAAACCAAAGAAGAAAGAGGTCCTCAATGTGCAGACCAAGTCAGCTCCTCAGCCACCAAAGAAAGCTGAAAACAAAGCTGCTGGTAAGAGACCTGAACTCTCAGATGCCTTCAAAGAACGAGTAGAGAAGAAATACCTGTTTGATGAAGATGTTGATGAAATCTTCGGGGCTCTTGTGGCAAACGGCAAGCTCACCTTGCCTGAACCAAAAAGACCGGGTGATGTTGGCAAAACCAACGATCCTCGGTACTGTCCATACCACCAGATGATCTCGCATCCTCTCAATCAATGTTTCATTGTGAGGGAGAAAATAAACGAGATGTGGAAAAACGGAGTCATCACCTTTGACAAAAACTATGGGTCTGCCTCCGTCAACATGGTGACATGTGGACAAACATCAAAGTCACTGAAGAACAAGATCACAACTTCCTTTAAGGTGATAAACTCAATCCAAAGCGTCTGAGGAACTGGTTCCTTACCCGACACCAGACGGACAACCCATATGGGTACATCCCGATCTCCTGAAAGATGAAAATTGGGAGGTCGTGAAAACAAACCCTACAGCTCAACAGCGAAGGCAGGCTAGGAAATATCTCCTCAAGCTCAAAAGGCAAGAGAAGACCCAGCCAAAATAAGAAGTCAACGAAAAGGCAGAGGCTTCCTCTACCACTTCACTGGAAGCAACAAAAACATCCCTTCCAGAGACTTCAAAGGGGGTAAGAAAAATTCACTCTTAGTGATTTCATGCCACCCTCAATTCAAAGAAGCCATGCAGGAGGCATCATACTCTTGCAATTCGGTAGTTGGATTCTCCATTGATGGATACAAGTCCAGCGACACCGATGATGGATTCCAATCCAACTACACAGACGAGTGGGAGGAGTCCCTTGAAATAGGAGAATATCACTCTGATGAAGAATGGGTTCCTGAGAATCATCTTATACCAGTAATCTGGTATAACCCCCTACAGCCACAAGGATCCTGGTCTGATGATGAAGAAGACCAATAGGCTGTACAAGAAAATGCTGTTGAACCAGCACCCCTCATTGCTCCAGTGGAAATCAACAATGTTGAGCCACAAAGAGATGATGAAGAAGAAGATTTGGCTCCCATTACTCATCTTGAAGAATATGCAAGGATCTTGCAGCGTCTCGCTCTAGAACAAGAGCAAGACCGCGTCAACAAGCCTCCTCGTAATCCAAAGCCTGAAGTCCCTGAAGACCATCAGGTACATCCTCCCTTAAGTCCAGAAAATGGAGAAAATTGCTGGATAGACGATCCTCTTACATCCAAGGATGAGTCTGACTGCGATCAGGCAACGTCTCCTGTCAGAGCTTCCTGTAATGTGATAATTCGGGATTATAACTCTTCCGAAGCATCGTCTGATGAGAGCACTTACACTCCGGCGACGCCTAGCAATGTATCTTCTGGAGCCACCTAATCTCACGTGACTTTCACTAAGATGACACCCTCTCAGGTTCCTTCTCTTGAGACTGTGACTTCAAAGTTCACACCCTTCCTGACTGAAGAATTCCCAGCTATTGATGCTTGGGACGATGAATTGGTCAACGAAGAATAAAGGTTGCTGGATGCTATTCAGGACTTGTTCTCAGAAATGCTCCGTGCAACACAATCACTGAGGATGGCAACTCTACTGCTGATACACCCTCAGCAAATGAAAAACGACAGCCTCTTGATCCTGAAGACAATCTTCCAAACGAAGACCCTTCTCAAGAAGCTCTTGAAGTTGGTAGAGGCACCCGCTCTGGCCGGGACTACCACAAAAATTACAACCAATCTTCCTTTACATATGTAAATCCTTCAGGAAAAGATGTTGTAAGCGCCCCTAGTGGCAACAATGATGAACATGCAGGCCCTAAGGAGGCTTTCAAGTATGACTTGATTGAACACTTCAAGCACATACCTACATGTCTGCACATCCTAGATTTGTTGCGAATGTCTCCGCACACTCATGATAATCTCGTTTCAGAATTACAAAAGCTGAATGAGGATGTCGACAAACATGCCCGCAAGTCCTCCAAATTGAAATGGATTACCGGGTCAAAAACTCAGAAGCTTCCTCAAAGGGAGAAAAGAATGAAACTAAGGGATCATGCATTGAATGCCTCTCGATTAAAAAAGCAGCCAGTGCAACCATCGCCTTCACAAAGGACGACCTCCTACTTGGAGAAACAAGGGATAACCGACCCCTGTACTTCACAGGGTACATCAAGGAAATGCCTATGCACAGAGTTCAGATCGACCCAGGTTCTGCACTCAACCTCATCTCCACATCGGCTCTCGAAGAGTTGGGGCATCCCACCCAGCAAGCTGAGCCACACATCTATATCTATCTTTGGATACGATGGGAGTACTCAAAGGCCTATCGGCAAAAATCAGGTTCAAGTTACAGATTGGTGATCTTATTTCTGAGGTCACTGTGTAATGCAATAAAAACCCTTCATGCTACAACATCCTTCTCGGACGCCCTTCGATCCACGAGAATGGTGTTGTCCTTTCAACTTTACATCAATGCATCAAGTTTGTTGGCAACGACGACATGACACATCGAGTCTTTGCGGACAGAAAACCCTTCAAAGGTAAAGAAGTCCACTTTGCAGACTCACAAATGTATGAAGGTGAAAAAGAAGAAGAGGAGAAGCACACAGCACCCTTTGCCGAAAATCTCCAGAAAGATAAAGGCAAGGCTCCTCAACAATCACTGGAAGAAAACAAACCATCCGGTAAATCCGAAGAGAGCATTCAAACTCCCTTCATCATCTCCCTCAAACCTTCAAAGCCTTTGGTCATCACAACTAAAGTGAAGAAGGCAAAGCAAAAGCCTGGGGGCAAATTTGTTGTCTCTTTCGTGTCTATCATGCAAGACATGGATTCGGATTCAGAGCCAAAAGACGACACATTGTCAAGCCAAGCTGACACTCAGCAAGTTCAGCCTGCTCTTACTCCAATGGAGACAACTTCTGACATAGAAGATCCTACGTCAGCTTCCTTCGTTGTTCCAGCAACTTCAGCAAAGGAAAAACTGATCTTTTTTCATAGATCGGATGCTTCTTCATCAAACTCCATGCTTGAACCTTTCCAAAATGAAGGTATGCCTCAATTATCCTTATATAGTTCTGTGGCACAAGCTATTATGAAGAAAATGGGCTATGACGCTCAAAACCCAGTCGGTTTGGGAGAAGGACGTGGTATTCTCATGCCATTGGGGCCCGTCTTAACCAAAAGCTAGCTGGAAGATTGGAGACTCCCCTGAGACAGTTGACACAAAGGCTTAAAGTTCTATTTACTGACCAAGCCTCAACATCTCCTACCCATGAAGACATCGATTTTCCTGGATATCTCTTCGATGAGTCACCTGACAAAGATCCAGGAAGCTCATCCAATTGGCATGATTTCTCTGAGAATGAAGAGGAGTTGTCCGATGGTACAGGACATGTGGTCTTCTGACCCAAAAGAACCCTCATCTCCAAAAGAAGTAGCCTACTTTGACCCGGTCTCAACAGGCAATTGGGATCATCTCATAGCAAGCCTTGGGAAGATTACCGATCAAGAAGACCCGTGGAAAGGAACAAAACCTTGGTCTGGAAATGCCTTTGAAACCCCAGAAGGTTCGTTGAGCCGGAAGCCTCCGAAAATATTGTGGAGGAACCATCTTCGAACCTTCCAACAAAAGATCCTGTTCAAAAGATAGACTTGGGAACACCAGATAACCCACGTCCTGTATTCATAGCAAGAATATAAAGGATGATGAGTTACCCGAGTATATCGCCTTTTCTTCGTGAGTTCGTTGATTGCTTTGCATGGTCTTACGATGAAATGCCTTGCTTAGACTCCAAAATAGCAGGTCCACAAACTCAATCTTCAAGAAGACATCAAGCCTGTCAAGCAAGGCCAAAGAAGATTCCGTCTAGATGTGATGGATAAAATTGAACAAGAAGTTCAAAAACTAAAAAGCGTCGGCTTTATCCGTGAGGAACATCATCCTGAATGGTTGGCCAACATTGTCCCCGTGACAAAGAAAAACGGGCAGATCAGGGTCTGTATTGACTATAGAGACCTGAATGGTGCATGCCCTAAAGATGAATTTCCGCTCCCCATACCAGAGGTAATGATTGATAATACCTGTGGATTCGAGCGAATGACATTCATGGATGGTTTCTCTGGCTACAATCAGATAAAGATGCATCCTGAAGATGAAAAACATACATCTTTTCGGGCCCCATTTGGCGTGTATTGCTACACTGTCATGCCATTTGGTCTGAAAAATGCTGGTGCCACATATCAGAGGGCTATGATGAAGATATTCCAAGATATGCAGCACAAGACAGTTGAATGTTATGTTGATGACCTCGCCGTAAAAATCAAAAAGAAAAGAAGATCATCTCGAAGACCTTCGAGAAGTCTTCCTCCGGCTTCGCAAACACAAACTGCGAATGAATCCTTTGAAATGCTTCTTCAGCGTCTCGGCGGGTAAGTTCCTCGGATTCCTAGTTCGGAAAGCTGGAATAGGGCTTAACCCCATAAAAGTCAAAGCCATTCTAGAAATGCCCTCTCCAAGAACCTTGAGAGAACTCAAAGGGCTTCAAGGGAGATTGGCCTACAATCAGACGGTTTCATCTCCAATATTTCGGGGAAATGCTGTCCATTCTCCCGGTTGATGAAAAAAGGTATAAACTTTGTCTGGGATGCTGACTGTGAAGCTACTTTCCAAGATATCAAGTCATACCTGACAAAACCTCCAGTGTTAGTTGCTCCTACCACTGGAAAACAATTCATCTTGTACACAAGAGCCCTTGATCGCTCTTTGGGAGCTCTGCTTGCACAGGAAAATGATCAAAGAAAAGAAGCTGCTCTATATTACCTCAGCCGCATGCTAGTAGGTGCAAGCATCGCTACTCTCCAGTCGAAAAAGAATGTCTTGCAGTGATGTTCGCCGTACAAAAGCTACATCACTACTTGCTTTCCAACACAGTCTACCTGGTCTCGAGGTTCAACCTCTTGAAGGTCTTGTCATAAAGGCAGGTTCTTTCAATGCTCGACTGGCAAAATGGTCCATCCTTCTTTCACAATTTGATATTAGGTATGTACCACAAAAGGTAATCAAAGGGCAAGCTCTAGCGGACTTCCTCGCAGAGCATCCATTGCCTAAAGATTCTCCACTCAGAGATGATCTCCCAGACGAAACAGTCTACAATGTGGAGACTTTCTCACAAAATGCTTCCTGAGACATGTACTTTGATGGTGCAACCAGGACAAATGAAAAAAGACAGCTGATCTCGGGAGTTGGCATCCTCTTTGTTAGCACCAACAAATACATGATTCCACACGCTTTCTTGCTACCTGGAACCATGCACAAACAATACAGCTGAATATCAAGCTCTGATCCTAGGATTGGAACTCGCCATCGAATCCGGTATCACCATGCTGGAAGTCTTTGGAGACTCTCAACTGATCATCAACCAGATGAATCAGAAATTTGAAGTTAGGAAGCCAGATTTGCTGCCTTACTACAACAAAGCACAATCGCTTCTGCAAAAGTTTGACATCTGTCACATCACCCACATTCGTAAAGGTGAAAACATACATGCAGATGCCCTGGCTAGACTGCCGCATCTATGCAATCCAGGAAGGGGAAAATATGCAAATCACAGTGTGCGAAAGAAGAATCCTTCCTCCTCTTAACACACATCAAGCAGTTGCTGAATGCCACCAAGTGGTTGGAAGTCGGATTTCAATCATTTAAACTTCAATCAGCGACTGGAGGGATCCGTTCATTGATTACATTATGTTCGGAATCCTACCTGAAGATCCAAAAGAATGGGTAAGCATCCAAAGGCGAACCCCAAGCTTTCATTTGGATATTCTTCAAAAATCCTTTACAGAAAATCCTTCAACGGAGTACTTCTACGCTGCTTGTCACAACAAGAGGCTAAAGAAACACTCAAAGAAGTTCATGCTGGTCTTTGAGGAGCTCATCAGGCTGGTCCCAAGCTCTATGATCAGATAAAAAGGTTATGTATTATTGGCTTGCCATGGAAGCTGACGCAATGCAATTTGCTAAGCGCTGCCAACAATGCCAAGTTCATGGAGATTACATTCACATGCCTCCAGAATGGCTACATCCTATAGCGGTTTCAAGGCCTTTCGAAGCCTGGGGTATGGACATCATAGGTCCTATTTCTCCCCCTTCGAGCAAAGGTCATCGCTTCATCTTCGCCACTACGGATTATTTCTCCAAGTGGTCAGAAGCATTTGCGTTCAACGAAATGAAGACCTCATCAGTCCTTCAGTTCCTGCGCACCAACATCATTTGCCGTTTCCGTATACCCAAAAGATTCGTCCATGATAACGGACCACAATTCCGGGATCATCGATTCTACAGGTTCTGCGACAAATTCAAAATCCAAAGCTGTCCTTCGACTCCATACAATCCGGCAGCAAACGGATTAACAAAAGCTTTCAACAAGACACTCTGCAAAATCCTCAAAAAAATGGTCTCTAGTCACAAAAGAGACTGGAGCGACAAACTAGCTGAAGCTTTGTGGGCCTATCAAACCACCGTTCGAGGACCAACCCATAGCACACCATTCTCCTTGGTCTATGGATGCGAAGCTGTCGTGCCCTTGGAAGTACAAATTCCTTCCTTGAGAGTATCTTTGCAAAATGACATGACTCAAGAAAGCAATGTCAAATTGCGACTCCATGAGCTCAACAAAGCATTGAACTTTACCAAGCACGCATGGCAGGATCTTTCGACAAAAAGGTCAGACAACATGCCTACAAAAAGGGTGACTTGGTTCTTGCGGTAAAAAGACCAATGGTCTTCGCTCACAAGTCCAAAGGCAAAATTAAGCCAAAATGGGAGGGACCCTACGTTATCGACAAGGTTTTTTCCAACGGTGCATACGCACTCCTAAACATGGAAGGTGACAGATGTATGCTGCCCATCAACGGCAAGTTCTTAAAGCTGTACTACACTTGAAGACTTACCCAACTGGGGTAAGAGCAATGCTTGTACGGCCAAAACCGGTTTCTAGGTACACGCTCGCTAAACCCACCTTTTTTAGAATTTTCATGTCAAATGTTGAAATATCTAGAATTTTAAACAATGCTTACTTTCATCGTTTCAATGTTCAAAAATCCAAGTTTAGGAACCTTTCCCTAACTTGACCAAAATTTTCAACCCTTGAACTAAAAATTAATGGTTTGAAACAAAAATCCGGATTCAGGGATTTCCACCCTAGTCCACCCTACCTTTTACCGCCTAAATGGTTTTAGGTCAAAACTTATGACCCTCGTGTCTTTAAACAAAAAAAAATGGTTTTTTCGAAATGCCACGGGGAAGCGACGTTTAGTCGATACTTGCACAAATCGAAAGCATGCGAACCACGTTCGACACTTCCAAAATCATAGGGAAGCGATATTTCGTCGATGCTTGCAAAATCCAAAACCGTGGAGATGTAAATTTCAGTTGATATCCACAACCCAAATTTCAAAGGTTCAAAAAAAAAAAAACCAAAAAACTGTGGAGATGCAACATTTCAGTTGATATCCACCACCCAAATTTCAAAGGTTCGAAAAAACCTAAAAGACCATGGAGACGCAACATTTCAGTTGATATCCATAACCCAAAGGTTCGAGAAAACCATAAATTTCAAAAATCATGGGGAAACGACATCAAGTCAGTACCTGCAAAACCAAAATTTTTGAAAAAGCAAGGATGCGACATTCCGTCGATAATTGCACCCAAATTCGCGAGGATGCGACATTCCATCGATACTCACAACAGAATGAGCAAGGATGCGACATTCCATCGATACTTGCAAGAACATTCAGCAGGGAGGCGAGTTTTAGTCGATACTTGCATTTTTGAAAACCAAACCGGCTATAAATGCCAAAAACGGCTATAGATGCCACCAAAACTGGCTATCAATGCCACAAACTGGCTATCAATGCCACAAAACAAAACTGGCTATCAATGCCACAAAAAAAAATATTGGCTTTCAAAAAACCCAGCTATAGATGCCACCAAAACCGGCTATCAATGCCACAAAATCAGCTTCCATGCCACAAACAAAAAACTGGTTTTCATGCCAAGACAATCATTTGACAAAAGATTTTCACAAAATGACAAGCTTTTGATCAAATCCCATTTAGCAATTACTTTTATCACAAAAAGATTTAAGTGAGCGTAGGGAAAATAGAAAAAAAGCATCCCATTTAGCAATTACTTTCATCACAAAAAGATTTAAGTGAGCGTAGGGAAAACAAAAAAAGTACCAAAAAATGCATGTGGTACCAAAAAAAAGAAAGTGTTCACAAGCACTACAAAAAAAAAAAAGAGTACCAAAAAAAATACATGTGGTACCAAAAAAAAAAAAGGATAGTTTCTGCTACAAAAATCAGGAGCTCAGCCAAAAATGGTCTCCAGCCAAGAGTTCAGCTCCTCAAGCAAACTTTTGGCCTCAGCCGTCAGGGATTCCAGGGCACGCTTCTTCAGGAACTTGCCATGAGATGCTGGGGTGGGCTGTAACCCTTCTTTCAACACCGGAAAGCTTATCCCGAGCAGTTTGCCATTGTTTGTCACTCTTGAAACTTCCTTTCAAGGACTCGATCAGCATCTGTAACCCAGCGAATCAGAGCACTCTCGCCTATCGCGAGGCCTCTGTTATGCAGCCACTAGCAGCGACTTGTGCCTTTAAATGCTCAAGACGTTTCCCTGGCCTCATTGACCTCCCTATCAAGGATGTTAAGGTCATTTGTCGGCCCAATGATGGCTAGCTCTTCTAAGTTCTTCTCTCGGACTATCTACTTCCTGCTTTGTTGTAGCCTCATTCAGGTCAGACTGTAGCCTTATTCAGCAGGGTCCGGGAACATCTCCTTGAAGAACTGTCGTCAGCAAAACCCATGGGTCTTCAACACAACTTATCACCCGTGCCATGATCCTATCAACGATTGCCCTGGCACCTGTGACATCCAGACCAGCCTCTCTGGCATCACTGAGAATCTCCTGTGCATGCTAGATCATGCCAAATCCGCATCCAATGTGCCCAGAAAGGAGTCTCAATCCAAGAGCTCAGAACCCGCACCACCACCTTCTTCGCAAAAATAAGAGATGGTCCAGCTGAAGATTCGCCCAACTCCATTGGTCGGCTGCTCATGTCATCACTCGTTGGAAGAGTAACAAAAGAACTCTTTCCAGTTGGAGCTGCTCGGGAAAGAATCTCAGCACGAGGTATCTCCTCAACAGTGTTAGAATTAGTCCCAGAAGTCTCTACCTCTGGATCGACCTCTGCATCTCTTGCTCTGGTTCTGAAGGAAGCAACGGACTCTCCGCTGTCACCTCAAAACCTGCCAAAGAAACACAAAAAGGTATGAATATGATCCTGTTTGAAAATCATTATCAGGGTTATTACTACAAATGCCTTCATCGACGACTGGCGGAAGACTCTCTTCCTCCATGAACTCATCGAAAGCATCATCAACAATTTGCGTCCATCGATGGTTCAAAGTCATCGAAATCCTGTGGCAAGTCAGCTGACATGAAAAATGTTAGCAAACCAAGTCACAGACAAAAAAAAAAGAAAGCAAAAAAAAAGTCATACCAATTGGAGATTCTGGATTCACTCCAGAGTCCCTCGGTTCTTCTTCAGGTGCCCCGACCAAGGTCTGTCACCACCTCATCAGTTGGAACCTTCAGCATCGCCAAATCTTCCTCTGCTAAAAAAAGAGGAGCAGTAGGGAGAGAAAACAAATCAAGACATGGAAAAATCCCATGAAAAGAAATGGAAAGAGAAAAAGGAAGAATCATACCTTCACCGGCTGTCTCTTCTTCTCGGCTTCTCTTCTCTGGAGGCTCGTCAGCATCCCCTGGCGCCTCCTCATTGATAGTAAGAGGTACTTCCAAGTTAGGAGAGTCCTCATGCTGCCCCTTGCTGCGATGATGACTCCTCCTGCTCTTACTCCTGCGGGCTCGCTTCTTAGAGGAACCTGCCCCGCTGTCAGAGTCAGGTTTCCCACTTGACTCCTCACTGGATGGTTACTCTTGCCAGTAGACTCCACGGAAGCTTGCCTTTGCGCCGCTTGCATCCAAGTACCAAGTTCGGCTTCCTCCTGTTCTAGCTGCTCTAAAGCCTCATCAGGCATTTCTCGAACAGCTTTAGAACCAATGACGCCCTGGTCACCGAGAAAGCCTATCTTGTGCTTCTCTCCAGAAAGGAAGGCCCAAGCTTCCTCTCTCCGGACACCATCCGACTTTTCAAGGCCCTTTCTAGATGCCAGCTTCACATCAAGCTCCTTCTTATAAAGCCCCCGATATGCCGAAAAGCTCTCCGCGAACCACTTCGCAAAGCCGGCAGTCCGGGAAGTCAACAACACAGGATAAGAGATCATGGCTATAGTGTCTTCAGCACTATAGAAATCCCATGCATTTCTCTCATCCTGTAAACCTCCAAAGCGCTTCACCATGCTTGAAGGCGCTCCAACAACGCCTTGAGAAAAGCCCAACTGCAGCGCAAAATGAGAGTGAACATATGGCTAGATGTTGACGAAAAGATGTCTGTGGTACACCATTGTGCCGACACGTATGCTGAAAAGCCACTCCTTCTCTACGTTCGTCAAGGAGTAATGCCTTCCCGACCCCGCCCTGGTAGAGTCTCGGGAGGCACCAAAATCAAAAGCCTTCTTCCGCAACTCTGGAGAAAGCTTCACTGAAGACTGCCCCATCTCGATGTCCCTGAACCGTCAAATCCTCATGCGGGCAAACAAAAGTGATTCGGACACGGCTTTGCCCTTAGCCAGCCGAATCATCAGAGGATCATCATCCTGTGCGTCACCCAGCCGGTGGAAGCCAGGACAGTGGTACACATACCATGAATAAAAGATGTGGGCTGAAAATCTCCTATTCATAGGGAGCCCAAGCCGAACCAAAAAAGCAGCAGCCTGCAGTCGGTACACAGGTACGAGTAAAGAGCTGGCACCAAAGCAAGCTGCTCTCCAAACGCCATCTGACAAGCCGGAAAAATACAATGCGGCCTGATGTGCGTTCCATCTCCTCCATCAAAAATAGCCTCACCAAGCCAATAAGTGAGGTAAACAGCGAGATCTCTCTGCACATATGGCGTTTGTACTCGCACAGAAATCTATCAACTCTTCTTGCATAGCCAAGATCTTCTTCGAACTTGGATCCTGAGCCCTGGCTTCCTGGGTCGCACTATCAGAAAGATACCAGGGTCCCAGCCCATTGCGCAGGCGCCCATCACCCTCCCTTCAACACATGCACTTCTTCCTTCCTGCAACCACCTGCACCCACCTGCACTTCTTCTTTCCTCCACCTGCGCACCACCTGAACCCATCTCTTTTTTTTCTTCCTTCCTCTCTCATTCTTCCATCTTCTTCTTTCTGCACCTCCTCCTTCTCCCTCATCCTTTCCTTCCTCCTTTCCTCTTCTCCCTCCTCTGCTCTCCCTCCTCCCTTTCTCGCTCCCACGCCCTGCCCAGCCCATTGCGCAGGCAACCCATCACCCTCCCTGCACACACCTGCACTTCTTTTCCTTCCCTGCAACCACCTGCACCACTCCACCTGCTCCTGCATCATCCTTCTCTCCTTCCCCATCTTCTTCTCATTTCTTCCATCTTCTTCTTTGTCCACTCCCCTCTCCCTCTCTTTCCTTCCTCCTTCCTCTTCTCCCTGCGCATCAACCCAGACCCATTCCACCATCTCCATCTCCCCTCTTTCAATCTCATCTCCCACCATGCAGATCCCTCCGCCCAGCCTTGCGCGGAACCAATCTCCCATAGCCACCACCTCCGCCTCTCTCTTCCTCCTCCCTGCGCAGCACCTCACCCTCTTTCTCCACCCTTCTTCTCTCTCTCTTTTCTTCTATCACTGCACCCTCACCTGCACCTACACCCACCTGCTACGCCCTGCACTCAACCTCACCTGCACCATGTTTTCCACCACAACCCATTTTCCTCTATATATACTATAACATAACCACAGGCTGAATGAATTCTACCTCTCTGCCATCTCCTCTCTTTCCTTCAGGCTGTGGCGGTGAGGCTGACTCGATAGGGGAACTGGAGCGAGGCCACGAATGCGCGGAACCGGGTATTGCGTTGGTTGGAGAATGCCACAGGCTTGGCTACACTTTATGATTTGACCAAGAAGAAACCTTACCAATCACAAATGGTCAGTGTTCTTCTAAATAAGGAAGAGGTAAAGAAGGCGTTGGGTGTGGATAAAGATATGGTTTGGGTTGAATGCAGTGATGTGTGGAAAGTGCTTTGCACAGTGATGTGATAAAGAGTGTGAAGTTTATGGTGGAGGAATTGGTGAAGAAGAGTCGAGTTCTGCTGTATCAAGGACATTTTGATTTGAGAGATGGGGTGGTTTCGACAGAGGCGTGGATGAACTGAAGGAGTGTTTAATTGTTGGGCTTCTGCAGCAAACTGTTACTCTCCTTGAATCCTCATAACATATCATTGAAATTATCTTATTAAGGCTTAATGTTTATTTATCTTTTCTGTTTTATCCAACTAATAAATGAGAATGCCCATTAATATGCGTACACTAGCGGTAACTTTTCATGTAGTTCTATTTTTATTATTATATTTTGATGAAGAGGCCGTTTTTTTTTTTAAAATATAGCCCTATATGAGTGAACATAGGATCTATGTTTCTTTATTTTTTTCTGTTTAGTTTTTTTTCATGTAGTTCTATTTTTATTATTTTATTTTTATGAAGAGGCCGGCTTATTTTGATTTATGTTTTTTCTTCTGTTAAAAACATATTTTATTAATAGTTTTTTTATTATTTTTTTTATCGTTACCACTCTTTATATTTTTATCCTCACATTTTCCTTTCTTCTTGTAGGTCAAAAACTCTCTAGAGATCCAACGAAAGATTCTTCTGCATTCGGGTACGTATTTTGATCAGATCTATTTTATTCTCGATTAATTGTTAATGCATTTTTTGTATTGCAGATCATTGAGAGATACCATGTTTCTAAAAACGTGAGTGATTGATTCAAACCAATCCAATAAATTTAAATTCTATATAACAAGGCCTTTTATCACTATTTATTATATATGTATTTTTATTATCATATTTAAACAAATATTAAATTTAAATTATGAATAAGTTATAGTTTGCAAAAATTGAAGTGCTCTTAGATTTATTTTTTTACCATTTTTTGTGATTTTTGTATGTATAATTCTTTTATTTTGGGAAAAATCATGATATGTACTATTGTTGGAGAAAACAATATTCTATTGGAATAAAATGAAGATGCCCCACTCTATGATGACTTCTTGGCATATTCATTATCACAAATTATTAATCTCCCACCACTGCAATTTAATTTATGAATAAGTTACAGTCTGCAAAAATGTAGTCCTCCTAGCATCACAAGCCGGTGCTTAGCACGGGTCCATGATATGTAGAGATGTGCTAATTAATGGCAAAATAATAATAAAGATGATTTTGCATTGTAGGCCCCATGGTTGAACGTCCACAATCAGGCATCAATTTATATATATTAAAGCAACATGTGAATTCGTGTTTTAATACCATAATACTTTTGTATGTTTCATTCTTCATAAATATCCTACAACTTTTCCATTATCCAACTACAAAATAATGTTCATTTTGGTTAATTAATCATTAAAATAATTGCTTTTAAATTATTTATTTTAACTGTGATTGTGTAAAGAATCATATGTTAATGGTCATTTACATTTAATTTAAATGAAATGAATATTACTATAAAATCTTAATAAGTACTGTAGTTTGGTGTTTACTTTTAACTTAAATTGGATTTTCCCATTATGAATTAAAGGCCCGCGTTGGGCGTGGGCCCCGAAGCGCTAGTTATATATATTAAAGCAACAGGTTTTTCGCGGGGAGCGACACGTGGCAGGGGAGGTGTCACGTCCCCAAAATAAGAATTGGGGAAAAACGTGAAAATTAAAATTTTAAATTCAAATTCATGTGTTTAATACAACACAAGCTTCCAAAAGTGGACCCACATAAAATTTCAACATGTGGTGAGTCAAAATAAGTTTCATTAAATGCAACGGAAGCTATATTCAATTGGTATTCAAAGTAATGAACCATCACGAAAATCAAATAAACATAATAATTCAATTTGCAAAATGAATAAAACAATTACTAAGAAAGGTTTATCATTGAGAAAAGTTCATCTAAGGAATTACTAAGATGACGTTCTCTCTAATGCAGGCTCAGACGGCTCCGAAACCGTCTCCGGCGTCAATGGTGGACCCAGGATTTTCGTTTGACGGGGGCTAACGATATTTATTTCAAAAAATTAATCACGATTTTGTTGTACTTTCTATACAATAATGGTAAAAGAGAAAATGAATTACATTTACTTAAGAGATAATTCTTGCCACTCTTGTACTAAGTACACATTTGTCAAACTTTGGTTGAGCCTCTAAACTGAACTCCACTGGCCCAAACTGACCAAATTCCAATCTTAGATTGACAGATTTAACTTTTGGTTGTTGCCTGAAAATTGAAAACGAATTCAATTCTTGTTAGGTTTAAGGTTAGGTTCATGTTAGGCATTTGGGAACATTAGTTAGGCCAGGTTGAACTTAGGTTCTTGTCAATTTTAAGTTTGCCCAAAATTTGATCAGACATATTGCACCCTTCTCATGTCGACCAATTTAGACTTTGACACAATAAATGGAGTTGTACTTTTTCAATGGAGCTCAATGTAAAATTGATATTATTCTAGATCTCAAAATTACTTAAAAAGAAAATATGAGGAAAAAAAAAACAATCTTCAAATTGGATGATATCAAATGAAAAGCTTTAAACCAGTTAAGCAAGCAAGGACATAAATGTCCTCCTTGACTAAATTACGAATAGGTAATTTTTTTTAAAATTTGTATAAGTCTTTAGCTAGAATATGTAATGAGACTAAACTCTAAAGTACTAATAGTTAGGTCAATTAGGCTAGCTGTGTTTAAAACCATCATTCATATTATGAAACCACTTTTATGAATGAAGTTATTGATTTAGTAATAAACTTGGTTGATTGATTAGTAATAGATTTGGTTTCGACTAACAGACAAGAAAGAGGGAAAGATATGCCAAGTCTGATATTATTAATAAAATAAGAAAAAATATTATGTGAATCTATCCCTCACTATATTACGGTGAGGTATAACATAGCAACGCCAACTTATGATTCAATCGAACCATCCGCACACATGGGACTGCCCTAAATTATACTAGATCCTTTGAATTTCCACTAATTTGAATAGATTGAGCCGTGGATCAAGGGTCAATTTTTTTCCTTTAATATAAGAAGTTAAATTTGTGGGCCATAGACGAAGGGGGTTAAAAGCATGGGATTTACCCTTGCTTGATATATGAGCCCATCCAAGATGTCTCTTTCCATCCCCCAAGTCCCATGATCAGTGGGGCTCTAAGTGGGGCCCTATTAAGTTTGTTCCTCACCGTGTGATGAGGGATGCATGCACATGAATGTCCTCTAGAATAACATGACACTAATGGTTTCTAATTCATAAAAAGAAAAAAATGGATAAAAATCGGATATGGCTAGGATATCCAATGTGTGCCCCATCATGTAAACTAATGGGTTTGGGTTTTTCGAGAAGGATAGGGGGTCTTTGGTTAATTTTAAGTAGGGGCTCGGACATAAGGGCCTTAAGGACCTAGTGGGTATTTTCCGATTTGGAGGGGGCTTCAGCCCCTAGCCCAATACACTTGGGTCCGCCCCTGTCCGGCGTCCCACTCGGGTTCGTCAGTTGGCTCAAACGTTTGAAACATTTGATCCTCCTCCGTTTCCTCGGTAAGTAGGGCTCGGTACCTATGCACCAAATATTACAAAGTAAATAGCAAGTACATAATCATAATTCGAAATTAAATACATTACGAGAAGAATAAAGACAAGTGTGATCATATAGAAGTAAAAGTGAAGATATACACGAATGAACGTATGACATAAATCCAAATAAAACAAATGGAGCAATAAGATTCACACGGAGACAAGTGTCCCCGTTGTGGGTGGTCAACCCTACATAATCGGGAAAGCCCGTCCATAACGTCGGTGGTCAACCGATCAATAAACAAAAATCAGGATAACCTGTTCACATTCATAGCGGATTATAAGTGATCCGGACACATCGGTGATCAACCGTCCATATACGATCTGCAGTCGTTCAAAAATGACCAACATAAAGAAAACATATATGCATAATAGACCCGAATAATAAGGCTCCGACACAAGAGTCCTAAGTCAAAGTAAAGTGCTGGCCATTCTACATTTATATCATAATCAAATCGTTATACAAAATTTGCCAAGCCACTTTATAGTCCGTAACACAATAGGGTATGCATCTAAAGGAATACATATCCTAAATCAACATATATATGCATGCGAAGGTCAAGGAATAATCACAAACCAATCCTATGGTTAAACATAAGGTCTCGTACCCAACAACCACTGGAATCTCTAATAGATAAAAGATCAACGCATCCATTCTAAATTAATGGTGCATAAATCCAATTAAGGATTTTCCAATAGAGATGGGTTGAACTTAAATCCACTAGGATTTTCTTGAGGTTATATGAAGCACTAAACCCCGTGTTAGTAAGATACCGCATGCCCAGTCGGTATTTACTCAGGTCCAATGATTCAAATAATAGAGTTCAAAATTATAAATTTAACACATTCAAAATCAAATATATTATTTAATATTAATTTATAAATAATAAGAAATAACAATCTTAATTTATAATTTTAGAAAACCCAAGGTATCCATCTAAAATATTTTCCATACTCAAACTAAGAAAAAGGGCCTAAATTGAGTTTATAAAATAACTAGGGCCCATTTATTTTCAAAACAAATGCTCATATGACTTAGACACTTTTTCCAAAGACCATTCCTATCCATACTCAACACAGCACCTTTTTTTTTATATTATTATTTCATCTCATGTTCAAGTTTACAACCGTACCACACTTCTTCAATTGATTTAAATTTAATACAATACTATTGTGACATGTCTAATCCCCACATGTCCACATCATTCTCTCTCCTATCCCTTTACATCATCTTTCTCTCTCTTTCTCACAATTATGTACAATTGTACATGTCATCACCTCTATTCCTTCCAGCAAACAGAACTCGGTTCTGCCATGGAAGTTGGAACTCAACACCGATATGAAAAATGGGCTACTGGGATAGTGGTCCCACTCATCAAGAGTCCAAGATCAGCCCTCATTAATATGGTCGCCCACGGGTCCACTACAAGATCTATGGTCTTGATCAATCATCAGTGGGGTCCACCTGGCCCCACAACCAATATAGAATATCAAAGCCTCACGGTTTGAATACTTGTGAGGTCTGGTCGACAGTAACATTAAAAATAAGAAAATCCATGTCTTGATCTCCAATCTCAGATTTATATCATTAAAACATTAAACATCGTAATAAGGCATCGAAGGGCTTCTACATGCATCATCACACAAATCAAAGAGGAACAAAAATATTAAATCTACAAATTATGATTAAGTACTTGCCTTTCACCGGGGTTGAAGAAAAACACAGATCCTAACCAATACCCAAATCAGATTCCCACAGCGCTCGAGAATAATCCTATCGCCAATCTGACATAAGAGATGGAAAAGAAATGCCCAAATGAGCAGATCTATTATAACCCTACCCAAACCTAACATTGGAAAAGAAGAAGATAACCCAAGAGTATAGATTTACTTCTCTAATGGCTTGAGGAGAGGGTTACCTGAGATAAGAAGGTCGAACCAAGAATGATGGTATCCTCTGATCTTGATTCTGATGGCTAGATTTCAAAGCTGGTATGGCTTGGGATGCTGAAAAGAGGAAGAAGAAGACGAACGATCGGGACAGGAATAGTTGCAGAGGAAGAGATAAGGATGTGCATTCGTAATAAGAGGATAAGGTTAAGAGAATAATGGGCTTAAGTCATTGGGTCGGGTCAAACTGCGGGTCAGGACATCTACCCAGTAGCCCGACTCACCGATTCAAACATCTAATCTATCGTGTGCCCCACTAAATCCTACCCACTTAAATAACTAAAATACATTTAATTAAAATAATAGTAATATTCTAATTAAAATATAATTATAAATTATAAATGGGACCCGAATCTTACATTCTCCCCCCCCCCCTTTGGATATTTGGTCCTCCAAATAAAAATCATACCTCTGGAAGAAGAAATGGATACAACTTCCTCACTTGGTCCCGAAGTTCCCAAGTGGCTTCTCGAGGACTATGGTGCTCCCACTGGACTTTCACCCAATGTATTGTCCGAGTCCTGAGAATTTGCTCCTTTGTGTCGATGATCTGAGACGGTCGCTCCACATAAGTAACATCTGGCTGCAATTCCAATGGCTCATAGTGCAACACGTGCAACGGGTCCTTGATATACTTTTTCAACATTGATACATGAAAAACATTATGCACCGCTGACAACTCTGCGGGTAAAGCCAATCTATAAGCAACTTCTCCAATTCTTTCCAAGATCTCGAATGGGCCTATATATCTCCGAGATAACTTGCCTTTTTGCCCAATCTCAATGTTCCCCGCGTCGGTGAAACCTTAAGAAATACATGTTCACCTATTTCAAACTGAAGATCTCTTCTCTTCATGTCTGCATAACTTTTCTGCCGGCTTCTAGCAATTTTCAACCGATCATGAATTTGCTTCACTTGCTCACTGGTATCACTAACAATAGATGGGCCATGAAAACTTCTGACACCTATCTCTTCCCAACAAATTGGGGTTCTGCATCTACGGCCATACAACGCTTCGAATGGTGCCATACCGATACTAGAGTGATAACTATTATTGTATGCAAACTCGCATAATGGGAGACTCTTCTGCCAGTCCTTCTCAAACTCAAGGACGCAAGCTCGCAACATATCCTCCAGTGTCTGATTAGTCCTTTCAGTTTGACCGTCGGTCTGAGGATGATACGCTGTACTGAAATTCAACTTCGTGCCCAAAGCTGCCTGAAGTTCTGTCCAAAATCTGCCCAAAAATCTAGGATCTCTGTCTGATACAATCGATAGAGGAACTCCATGAATTGTGACAACCTTCTCCATATACATTCGAGCTAATTCATCTCGAGGTGTCTTCATGTTCATTGGTAAGAAATGTGCCACCTTTGTCAGCCTGTCAACTATCACCCAGATACTATCTCTGTTATGAATCGATGGCAATCCAGAAATAAAATCCATTGTTATGTGTTCCCATTTCCAATCGGGCACTTCCAATTGTTTTAAAAGTCCTGGGGGTTGCTTCCGTTCTGCCTTTACTTGCTGACACACCAAGCATCTTGCTGTAAATCCTGCTACTTCCTTCTTCATGTTATTCCACCAATAATGATTACGCAGGTTCTGGTACATCTTTGTACTACCTGGATGAATAGTATAACGGGAATGATGCGCCTCCGTCATAATCTCATTCTTCAACTCTTCTATGTTTGGCACACATAATCGATCTTGAAAATACAACACACCCTCTAATAATCTGAAATCTGGTCCAGAATTTCTGTTTTCTCCAAAGATTATCTTTTTCTTACTTTTTTTTTTTTTGGAATTACTTTGAAAAAGTATAAAACTTTTCACATTTCTTTCGACCAAGTCTTCTCCAAAAAAAATTTTGACAAATGAAAAAACTACCCTTCTCTGATATTGATCTATGTATAAAGCTAGTTGAAGTGGACCTCGATAGGTCATTTGGATTGCACTTTATCATTTCTTCTACATGATTTATTAAAGGAAAATTTTGAAAAATGACATAAGGGTATTTTTGTCATTTCTTAATTTTTTTAATACAGAGGAGTAATTGAATGAAAGAATTGTGCAAGACTTTTATACTTATTTGAAATATTAAAATCATCATATACCTTTTTTAATATTTTCTTTTTTCACTTAGATCTTTCTTTAATTTTTTCATTAGAATAGAAAATTGAACAAAATTGAGTAGGGTGGAAAAGACTTTAACCCCAATAAAGCTCTTTCGGCAGTTGGATCCGACCATTCCCCCATTATTTTTATTCAAAACCCCGATGGTCCAAAATTACCATGCCCATTTAGATTTTTTAGCATGTGGTTCAGAGATTAAAATTGTGTGACTTTGATAAAGAATTCTTGGTTGTGAAAACTTCAGTGAAGCTCTTTTAGAGCTTAAAAAAGAATTAATTAAATGGAACAAGTCAAGTTTTGGAAAACATTGCGAAGGCAAGGATTGGAATAAATCAGCTTCGTACTAAAAATCCTTCATTTGAAAATCAGTAGTGCTACATGGATAAACTTTTTGTCCAGAATTTTGGACAACCCCTATGATATCCATTGAATATTATATTCAAGGGATATCATAGGGGTACTCCAAAATTCTGATAAAAAAATTTGTCCATGTTGACTTTTTGTTTTTGAAAATATAAACAAGGAAGTAGAGCTTAGTAGCTTACTAGATGAACTTTTAACTAGAGAAGAGGACATCATGTGGAGACAGGAATCCACGGAAGTGTGGTTGCGAGAAGGTGATAGAAATACAAAATTCTTTTATTCAAACACAATTTATAAAAGAAGAATGAATAGGATTGATAGTATTGAAAACGACAAGGGAACATGGTTGTTGGAAGATAGAGAAAGTATTGGTACCGAGATATACAACCACCTTAATAATACCCTAACCTCTAATGGCCTTAGAGATTTGAATTTAATTAAAGAAAGTATTGAACCGATACTGTCACAGGAGGACAACAGTACTGTGCTGATTTCTATACCTTCCACGGATGAAGTTAAAAAAATGGTCTTTTCCAACATGGTGATCTTAAAGCCCCGGGCCGGGATGGCTATCCGAGTATCCGGCCGCCAGCTTCTACCAACGAATGTGGCATACATTAGGCCAAGACATAGTGCTATTAGTTAAAGAAGTTTTTAGACATAAGTTCCCCTTAAACAGGATAAACAAAACCTTCATTGTCCTTATTCCTAAGAAAAATAGCCCTCAAAATGCTAACGACATGAGACCAATCAGCCTTTGCAATGTAATATATAAAATTATTTCCAAAGTGGTGGCTAATAGATTAAAAATGATACTTAATAAAATTATTAGCCATTTCCAAAGTGCTTGTATTAAAAGCCAACTGATTGCGGATAATTAAATTATTGCGCATGAAATCCTTCATTCTTTTAAAAAGAATGACACGGGAAAATTTTATGGGATTAAAATTAGACATGTCAAAAGCATATGATTACCATAAGATGGAATGGAACTTCATATTTGGGAAACATTAGGTGCATTTGGATTCCATCAAGACATCATCCAAATAGTTAGAGAATGCATGCAGTCTGTCACACATTCCATTCTTTTAAATGGATCTCCTTTTGGCAATTTCACTCTGTTAAGAGGATTGAGGTAAGGAGTCCCCCCTATATATCTCCCCACCTTTTCATATTAAGGGCTGAAGTCCTGTCGAGGATGATGGAAAAGGCTGAAAGTCATGAGGGCAATTTTCAAGGGGTTAAAATAGCAAGAAATGCACCCAATATTTCTCACCTCTTTTTCGCTGATGATAGTTTTATTTTCACTAGAGCTCGCCTCTCAGAAGCTAGGGAGGCAAGAGGAGTGTTAGAGGAACAAACTTTAATAAATCAGTCATTACCTTCAGTAAAGGAGCCTGTAAGAAAAGATGTAAAGCTATTGCCTTGGTCTTAGGGGATTAGATCTTGAATAATAACGAAAAGTATCTTGGTAACCCTCTTTTCATTGGAAACAGTAAGATCAAGTCCTTTGAGCCCCTTATCAATAAAGTGAAGAACAAAATCAAAAGTTGGCAAGCCACATTTCTTTCTCAGGATGGTAGAAACACTCTCATAAAATTTGTTGCTTCCACCTTACCAGTGTATAATATGTCGGTGTTGAGGCTTCCTAAGAAAGTCTTAGCGGTTTTGGATGTGATTTACAGTAAATTCTAGTGGGGAGGTAAAAAATGTATTTAATTAAATGGAAAGAATTATATAGATCTTTAGAAGGTGGGGGCTTGGGGATTAGGGAATCTGACACTAACTGTTGGAAAAATGACTAGAGAACCCACTATTTTGGACATCTTTGGGCCAAACTAAAAGTGGGACCCACTTATTATTTTAGGTGGGAATACATGGGAATGTAATCTACTCCATGAGTAGATTAAAGACATGTATTGAGTTGCTCTAATCCATTAAGGAGTGAATGAGAAATTGCCTCCTAAACACTACTACTTGAACATGTTAAACATGGAAAGAAAAGGAAGTGATGAACTTGCTTCCCACATTGCTTGAGAGCAAAACATTTCTTTGGTATAAACTAGCAAAACCCCGTGCATAACCACGAAACCACTAAATGCACAGATTGATATAAATTATTTTTAATAAATTTATTAATTAGTAAACTTGTGAGTCCTTTTTTTTGTTGTTAATTTGATCTTTATGTTTTTTTTCCAAATGTTTTATTCTTTAGGTGAGGCATGAATTGATTAAGAAAGATCAAATGATCATAGACCTAACAAATTGACATGATATATTTAAGTGGGACCAAGATGAATGGGGTCCATCATCTCTATTCTAACCGTTCATAAAATTATATGATACGGGCTGGGACCCATTAATTGATTGATAAAGAACAAATGATCATAGACCTCTCAAATTGACCAAACCTAACCTATTTAAGTGGGACCCCCAAGATGAATGGGGTCCACTATCTATATTCTAACTGCCCATAAAACCATATTATGCGGGATGGGACCCATGAATTGATTAAGAAAGATCAAAGGATCAAATGATCGTAGACCTAACAAATTTACCTAATATATTTAAGTGTGACCTAGATGAATGGGGTCCACCATCTTTATTCTAACCATCCATAAAATCAAATGATGTGGGCCGGCACCCATTAATTGATTGATAAAGATCAAATGATGAAATGATTATAGACCTCTCAAATTGACCAAAACTAGCCTATTTAAGTGCGACCCCCAAGATGAATGGGGCCCACCATCTATATTCTAACCGTCCATAAAACCATATGATGCGGGCTGGGACCCATAAATTGCTTAATAAAGATCAAATGATCATAGACCTCACAAATTGACCAAACCTAACCTATTTAAGTGGAACCCCCTAGATGAATGGGGTCCACCATCTCTATTCTAACCATCCATAAAAACATATTATGCGGGATGGAACCCATGAATTGATTTAGAAATATCAAAGGTTCAAATGATCGTAGACCTAACAAATTGACCAAATATTTTTAAGTGGGACCCAGATGAATGGGGTCCACCATCTTTATTCTAACCGTCCATAAAATCAAATGATGCGGGCCGGGACCCATGAATTGATTGATAAAGATCAAATGATCAAATGATCATAGACATCTCAAATTGACCAAACCTGACCTATTTAAGTGGGACCCCCAAGATGAATGGGGTCCACCATCTATATTCTAACCGTCCATGAAATAATCTGATGCGGGCTGGGACCCATGTATTGCTTGATAATGATCAAAGTATTAAATGATCATAGACCTCACAAATTGACCAAACATAACCTATTCAAGTGGAACCCCCTAGATGAATGGGGTCTACTATCTTTATTCTAACCGCCCATAAAACCATATTATGCGGGATGGGACCCATGAATTGATTTAAAAAGATTAAAGGATCAAATGATCGTAGACCTAACAAATTGATCAAATATGTTTAAGTGAGACCCAGATGAATGGGTCCACCATCTCTATTCTAACCGTCCATAAAATCATATGATGCAGGCCGGGAGCCATGAATTGATTGATAAAGTTCAAATGATCATAGACCTCATAAATTGACCAAACCTAATTTATTTAAGTGGGACCCCAAAGATGAATGGAGTCCACCATCTATATTCTAACCGTTCAAAAAATCATATGATGCGGGCTGAGACCCATGAATTGCTTGATAAAGGTCAAAGGATCAAATGATCATAGACCTCACAAATTGACCAAACCTAACATATTTAAGTGAAACCCCCCAAATGAATGGGGTCCACCATCTCTATTTTAACTATCTATATTCTAACCGTCCATAAAACCATATTATGCGTGATGGGACCCACGAATCGATTAAGAAAGATCAAATGATCAAATGATCATAGACCTAACAAATTGACCAAATATTTTTAAGTGGGACCCCAGATGAATGGGGTCCACCATTTTTATTCTAACCGCCCATAAAATCAAATGATGCGGGCCGGGACCCATGAATTGATTGATAAAGATCAAATGATGAAATGATCATAGACCTATCAAATTGACCAAACCTGGCCTATTTAAGTGGGACCCCCACGATGAATGGGGTCCACCATCTATATTCTAACCGTTTATGAAATAATCTGATGCGGGCTGGGACCCGTGAATTGCTTCATAATGATCAAAGTATTAAATGATCATAGACCTCACAAATTGACCAAAGCTAACCTATTTAAGTGGAACCCCCCAGTTGAATGGGGTCCACCATCATTATTCTAACCGTCCATAAAACCATATTATGCGGGATGGGACCCATGAATTGATTTAAAAAGATCAAAGGATCAAATGATCGTAGACCTAACAAATTGATCAAATATGTTTAAGTGAGACCCAGATGAATGGAGTCCACAATCTCTATTCTAACCGTCCATAAAATCATATGATGCTGGCCAGGACCCATGAATTGATTGATAAAGTTCAAATGATCATAGACCTCATAAATTGACTAAACCTAATTTATTTAAGTGGGACCCCAAAGATGAATGGCGCCCACCATCTATATTCTAACCGTTCATAAAACCATATGATGCGGGCTGGGACCCATGAATTGCTTGATAAAGGTCAAAGGATCAAATGATCATAGACCTCACAAATTGAACAAACCTAACCTATTTAAGTGGAACCCCCCAAATGAATGGGGTCCGCCATCTCTATTGTAACCGTCCATAAAATCATATTATGCGGGATGGGACCCATGAATTGATTAAGAAAGATCAAAGGATCAAATGATCATAGACCTAACAAATTGACTAAATATTTGGGGTCTACCATCTTTATTCTAACCGTCCATAAAATCAAGTGATAAGGGCCGGGACCCATGAATTGATTGATATAAATTTAGCACATCTGGTCTGTTAGCTTATTTAGGGATCTCATGGAGAGATTTTAGGCTTTTGAGTGGAAGATGATTCTTGATTGAGAGATTTTAGGTTTTTTTAGTGTGTAATAGATATAGAGATTTTAGGGATAAGGGCAACTCCGAAAATGACATTGTAAAAAATTTAATGTTGCGCCACGTGTCTTTATGTGAGTGAGTGTATACATCCCTTTAGTAATATAGATAGATATATATTTCACTACTAGAATATAAGCCATTGATGCAGGGGAAAAACGGGCGACCGCTGGGAGCGGTCGCAAAACTTATTATTAGCGACCGCCTGTAGCGGTCACTAACCCAAATCCATTTTTTCTTTCGTTTTTCCTTCCCACTTTTTATTTCCCCTCCCGCGCTCTTCGTTTTCCCTCTTCCTATTTTCATTCCAATCTACAAACGAAGAAATCGTAACGAGTAACGACACAACTGCGAGAAAAGCTGCAGAAAGAAAAGGGAAAGAAAACCCTAATACCTAACCCTAAAAAAGAGGGAAAAGAAGATCGATCTACACTCACAACCCTAATCTCGCCAACAGTTCACCGCTGAAAGTTAGGGTTTTTTCTCTTTGGGATGTGAGAAGATCAGATCAGCAATGGCCGATCTCCGCGGCGACTGTGAGGGCTCTGCAAATGTACTGAGCTGAGCTGTAGCAGTGGCGGCAATGGACGGTCTGAGACGGCGACGCCTCATCAGCTGATGGTTTCGGGGTCGTTCAAGGGAGATGGGAAGGGGCCGAGGCGCCAGATGCCGTTTCGGCAGAGTTTGGACGCGGACGAGTTTATAAATATGCTGCACGGGTCGGATTCGGTGAAGGTGGAGCTGAATCGGTTGGAGAATGAAGTCAGAGGTGGGAATGTGGTTCGATCTGATGGGCTTTTGGTTTTATTGAGTCTGTTTTGTTCTTGTTTGATTTGAAAAAGATTGGATTTTGAAGTGGTTTTTGTCTTTTTTTCAGACGAGGATCGGGAATTTGTTCCTGTTTGCCTTGAAAAAGATTGAGTTTTGAAGTAATTTTTGTGTTTTTTTCAGATAAGGATCGTGAATTGGGGGAGGCGCAGGCGGAGATGAAGGCATTGAGTTATTCTGAACGACTGAGAGAAAAGGCCGTTAAAGATTATATGAACTGATATTGACCCAGATAGGGAATAGAGATGATAATTACAATGTTTTTATAAATAATTAAATATAGGAGTAATTTGATGTTTTCAGGAAATTTGTGGGACGAGCCTCTTTTGACTTTTTTTTATTGATTGTTGTGATATTTTTTATGGCCGCCATTGCCAGTCGCTAAAGGTATTAAATTTTTTTTTAAAAAAAATATGTATTGACTATTAGCGACCGCCACTAAAAACTATTAGGGACCGCCAATGGCGGTCGCTAATACCCTTTTGCGACGAAGTTTACGCGGCCGATACTTGGCGGTCGCTAGGCGGTCGCTAAAGAGTATTAGCGACCGCCAGGTGACTTTTAGCGACGGCTAATAACGGCCGCTAAAAGTCATTTTTCTAGTAGTGAATTACCTTAGTGGTATAAGATGAGCCCCAAGGGGCATCCCACTTTTGTGGAGGAGGGAGGACGTAGACCTTTGTTGGGTCACCACCACACACGCGTGCCCCGCACCGACCCGGGCTTGGGCTTCATGCGCGGGTCGGGCCTGGCTCGGCCCACTATCCGTTATTAATTTTTTGGAGAAATTTTTATTAAAATAAAAATTTCTTTTTGGATTAAATGGGGTGTGTCCAAAGAAGAGAAGCATCTGTTCACTGAACAGTCACTGTTCTGAACAGATGCAACCCCTTTGAATGGTTTCCTGCAGCAGTCTATTTAAGCATCTTGTCCCATTCGTTTTTGTCATTCAATTCCATTGCTGCATTGCACAATTCGAGTCTGCATTAAGAGTCAAGAAGAGAGAGTTCTGTAGCACTTCTGGTTCGACTGACATACAGTTTGCAGTGCTGCTACTGTGTGTGTTCGATCATTGTATCCTGGGAGACAGACGCCACTGAAGCCCGTTAGCACCGTTGCGGGGGCGAATTTTATCTTAAGGACATAGTGTTAAACACTAGCCTTGATCAATCTTCTTCTGCGAATTTCTAAGTTTCGTAAGTTCAACAACGAAGTAATGTTTTCTGCCTTCATACAGTAAGTGATTTTCATTTCTAGATTACTTTCTGTAATTTGGTTTCTCTGTTGATTGCTTCACTGTTGTGAGGATCTGTTTCCTAAATACTGAATTATTTATCTATGTACTCGGACTAACAGTAACAACGTAGCTTTTCTGGCTAAAACATGTTGGAAATATCTAATTAAACCAGATCTTCTTTTTACTAAAATATTAAAAGCTAAATATTGCCCAAATTAGGATATATGAGAGGCTTCTAGTAGGGCGAGGAACTCATGGTTTAGGAAAGGTTTTGTTGAAACCTTGAATTTCATTAATGAAAATGTTGGATGGATTATTATTGGAAATGGAAATAAAATTTCAGTGTGGGAATGTAACTGGATTCCCTATGCGGAAGGCTTAAGGAAACCCTTCTCTCCTGTCTATAGACTGGACTTGATGGTCAAGGATCTTAGGAACTCCAGTGGGAATTGGGATTTTCTTAAGATCAACAACATCTTTAGCGATCAGAGAGATAGGGGGGATATCTCAAAAATATGCAACTCTCCTTCTATGGAAAAGGATAGGAGAATATGGACTGCTACTAATAATGACAATCTTTCTACTAAATTAGCTTATAAATGCATTCTTAAAAAAGGGTTTACTCACAGTGACCCAAATATAAGTTGAAAATCTTACTGGAAGTGTCTCCTCCCTTCAAGAGTTTTATTGCTTGGATGGAAATGTCTCAAAAAAAAACTATTCCAATGAGATCCACCCTAAAATCAAGAATTGGGGACCCCAATTTCCCTTCTAATTTCTCTCTTTGTAAGAATAAAGAGGAAACTGTGGAGCACATCATGTTGCAATGAGATTTTGCTTGAGTTGTTTGATTTGGATAACGCTTTGGTGCGTTGGCCTACAAGTTCCCCCACAATAGTACAGATGAATGGTGGAAATGGAGGGCTAATGATAGGCCTTTATAACAACAGTCGCTCACTGATCTAGAATCTCAAGCTCTTTCCATAGCCATATGATGGGCTATATGGAGGATGAGAAGTGAATCTGTATTCAAAGCTACATCTCCAAATCCTATGTGAGCTATTTGCCTATTTCACTTGCTAATATTATGCTTATTCAGTCCAAAAGGGATAGTCACCCATCCATGGATAACTATTCATGTATGTCTTATATATGTTTTAACCCATATCCCTCAGGGGAATGAGATTTTGAGAATGCAGCTATTTTGTTTAGTGACGCAGCTTACTCTTCTGGTCAGTCAGCATTTGGTGTTGCAATGTTTCATAATGGTTCTCTTGTTGCTGCAGGAGTTGCCATAGGACCAAGAACATTCTTCGCCAAAGAGGCTGAAAAAAGGTCGGCTCTTTTTGCATTAAAGGTGGTAAGAGAATGTGAGTTTTCGAGAATTGTTTTGTGCATAGATGCTTTGGAAGTTGTGAAAGCGTTAAGAGGAGTTATTGATTATTCAGCCTATTTCACTTGCTAATGATATGATTATTCAGCCCAAAAGGGATAGTCACCCATCCATGGATAAACATTCATGCATTTCTCATGTTCTAACCCGTATCCCTCAACTATGGGAATAAGATTTTGAGAATGCAACTATTGTTTAGTGACGCAGCTTACTCTTCTGGTCATTTAGCATCTGGTTTTGCAATGTTTAACAATGGTTATCTTGTTGCTGCAGGAGCTGCCAAAGGACCAAGAACTTTCTCCGCCAAAGATGTTGAAAAAGGTCGGCTTTCTTTTGCATTAAAGGTGGTAAGAGGTTGTGGGTTTTCGAGAATTATTTTGTCAATGGATGCTTTGGAAGTTGTGAAAGCGTTAAAGAAGAGTTATTGATTGGATGATTCAGACGGTCATCAGAGATATCTAGACTTGGAGTTATTTTTTTTAGTATGTTAAAGCTTCTTACATTCCTAGGAAACTTAATATGGTGGCCCACCATCTTGCCAGATAGGGTCAAGCATGCCTCAACTTTATGTGGGCTAGGGACCCTTATCAATCGGGTTAATTTTTGTAGGCGGTTTTTGAGGGGGGTTGCTTGTGTTTTGTCTGATTATTATATATTCTCTTACCAAAAAAAAAAAAAGTCTTTTGTGTTGGAATTGATCATTTCTTTTTAAATGATTTACTAAAAGAAAAATTTGAAGGCATTTTTATCCTTTTTTAAAATTCTTTTATGTTGAGAGCTTTGATTGAAAGAAATATAGAAAACTATTACACTCTTTTGAAATAAACAAATCTTCATATTTTTTTTGAAAACGAACTAAACGCTCTATACTAATTTGAGAGTTTCCCTTCGATTTATCTTTAGGGATATTTTTCTTAGCATAAAAAGGAATTGAACTCATAGAAATTCACGGGGAAATGAAGGATTAGAAAAGTGGTAAGGACCGTAGGTGTTGATGACATGCGGTGAGGCAGTATAGTATAGAGAGGTCCTTGGCTTTCCTATGTTTTGAAAGACTATGGTGATGGCTGTATATTGATTTCTAATATTCCCTTATTCACTTTCCATTCAAGGGAGAGGTTACTTGATGTTTTGAATATTCACCTTGAATCTTGGTTTCTAACAGCTTATAATGTCACGAACATAATTTGATATTTTAATGTAAATGAGTAAGGGAGGTTACTTGAGATCACCGGCTAAAAATGAGTTGGAAACTCATGGGGCTTAAACTCCTGGCCATCGCATCACCAATAGGACCCACTTGTGTAGATATATTAACAAAATTTGGAAGCCTAGATAGGTTAGTTCATCACTAACTCGTGAACCCACAATAGGGGTATTCAAGGTCCGGGTTGAACCGGGCTGAGGAATATCGGGGCCCAGCCTGATTTTAATATGTCAGGTTCAAGCCCAACCATAGACCGACTTGGGCCATAAGGGCGTGGGCCAAGCCCAGGGCAACTGGAAAAAAAATCCCGAGCCAGGGTGGGTAAATGTTTTTTTTTTCTTTTTCTTTTTTTTTTAAGAATAAACTGTTCTCTACCAACTATAAGGAGTGGTAGCTCAGCTGGTTATCACCTGTTCCCCATTGTAGCAGGAAAAATGCTTTTTGCTTGAATGGGGGGGGGGGGGGACACCTGAATCCAAGCCCGGCCTGTATATTAACTGAGCCCAGTTTGGGTGGGGGGTGACCCCTGACCCTGAATCCAAGCCCGGCCTGCATATTAACTGAGCCCAGTTTGAAAGTCCAACCCGGCCCTAGTACACGAATCTGAGGCTTAATGCGGCCCTAAGCATGTTGTGCCCGG